>VWZZ01003502.1:211341-304571 GCA_013399095.1 Psophia crepitans
GCTCCTCCACTGGGAGAAGAGCGGCGCCCGACCCTACCGCCGCCGAGCCGGGGAGCGACTGCCGGGGGGAGCTGCCCCCACCGGGCGGCACCGCGGCGAGCAGCGCCCTGGGAGCCGCCGCTGCGGGAAGTGGCCCTTTCTCAGGCCGACTCGTCCGGAGCGGCCGCTGCCACCCGGAGCGACGATGGCCGCCCGTCTCGGGCCGTGCCCGCGGGCGGGCAGGTGCACCTGGCGGGGCGGGGAGGGCAGCTGCGCCCCCCGGTCAGCCTGCCGGTGCGGGTCCGCCGCTCTTGCGGGATGAGTTTATTGCACGTTGCGGCAGGGGTTATTTGCTTACCGTCAATTAGGACCTTAGTTATTAGGAAATTATTTTTCAGTCGAGGACAGGGGTTTTAAAGGTAGCACCATTAGCAAGACATGTTTCATAGTAAAAATCGCGTGGATGTAATTGATAGGCTATGTAAACGCTTGTATAATTGTATAAAACCAATACGTTTCGACACATCCTTGCTCCAGCCCAGGAAGCTGGCCGCGTTTTACGGGGGACTTGCATCTCATGCGGTTCGTGACGTTCCTCAGCTGTCAGCGAGTTTTCCTAGAGCGCTGAGAGCTCGAGGAGCGCCCAGCGCCTCTGAGCGCTGCGCTTTGCCGCTTCCTGCTGCCTCGAGACGGTGTAAAGCTAGACATGTCCGAATTGCCGTAATAAACCTTCCAAAGGGAATAAACGTAACTGAGTAGTTCTTTGTAGCTGCATCAAAGAGTATGTTTTCCTGTTGGCTCTTCAGGTGGAACGTCAGAACAAAACTCGCAGTGCCTGCCGTAGGAGTTCGGGTGGAGATTAAGAGACGAAGTAGCTAGTCGCGGCTCCAAGTTTACAAACAGTTCCCGTGGATGAGTGAGGGCGCTGGCATAGTGGAATAAAGCAAGTAAATAAAGGTCCACGAGGTTTCCGAACAGGGTATTTATTCACTCTGTTTTATACAGCAGGCAGTCACGAGGCTGAGTCTATTATTGGCTCAGGTTGCTGTTCTGACTATAGATTGTGTTCATAAACGATGTGATTTACAGACTAAGAATTTTATCTTGTTATTTGTCATATGTACTTTCCACCTGATGATGCACTAAGCTTTAAACAGTGGTTTTGGATGGTATAATAGCTCCTTTTTTATTGAGTCACCCTATGACGATGTAATAGGGGAAGTATTGTAGTATAAACCATACATTTTCTGCGTGGCTAGCCTCAGTTTGTCAAGCATTAATATGTTAAGGTTAAATGGTTGCCTCAAATGCATTTTGTCCAAGGTATCAATCTTCTGTGCGGGGTATAAATATGGGTACGGTTTTTGTCCTCTTGTGTCGAACAAGAGAGTGAAAAATTATGGTACAGGATGATGTAGTTATAAAAACATGCTACAGTAGTTTCTAGGGATGAGAAGAATAAAAGAGTGTACATACTGAAAATACACCGCATTCATTGTATCATCTCTTTTTAATGAAGCGCTCTTAATTTCTTTAGTTTTAACCTCTTATTTCCAAACACAGTGAGGGCTTGAGCACTGTCTAACCTTGCAGGACAGCACGCTGAAGTGCTTTGTGGAAATTCTCTTCAGATGCAACACAGAAACGTCACAGGACTAAAGTCTGAATGCTAATTCTGACTCTGTCACTGATTTAACGTAAATCTTGTGACATTCCAGTGACAATTTTCGGTCTTTCTCAGAAGTAGGCTAATTGTTACCTGGCTCATGGGATTGGTTCGTAAATTAATGTTTGTGGAAGAACTGGGAGAGTATCAGATGAGGGATGTAAGATAGCTCATTTAATGTCTCCCTCTCTGTGTGTACCTACATCCCTATTGAGGACGTAGTCTATTGAAGCAAGATTTTATTATCATTACTGTTAGTGTTATTTTCCAATACTACTATAGATTTATTGCCTTCAATTCAAGAATTGTGTTATTATTTGTTTGATCTCTATCTAGATATGTAGCTAGGAACTCTAACCTGGCTCACTAGTAGCTTTTATAAATCAATTTCAGGGAGAAAAGGTGATGGGAATAATTTGGTTTACCAGCTTTGCAGGCAGCTCTGGAACATATGTTTAGAGGAGCAGTTCTCTTACTGTCAAACAGATGCTCTGTGGAAGATAATCTTTGATTCTTTTAACAGTCCATCTAAGTTGAAGAGCATCCTCAGGTTCTCACTGGAAGCTCTGTCTGTCAGTAGAAAAGAGCAGTTACTTTTCTTGGAAACAAATGTTATAGCACTTTCAATAGGCTGATTTCCTACATTTAAACTTAGTCCAACATATTGAGTTGAGATTAATGTGATTATTCTTGTAACTTAATTAAAAAAAGATAATTCATTATCTACACAGTCTTAAATACAAAGTCTGACGTTTCCTAGAAAAGGAAAAAGTATCTTTGATCATGGTGCAGTACAATGAAAATTAGTAGATAGGTCTCAATTTAATTAGGGCAGACTTGTAGAATATCTTGGCATGGTTTTTAATTATTTAGTCATCATGTGTTTTTGTTACTTTAATTTGAGGGATATTGTTACTTTGTTAGGAATAGGTGGTGTGTTAAATGTTTAAGAAAAGTTTGAAACCAGGCTCAGGGCAAATCAGATACCACTGAATAGGATGCGTCATTTGGCTTCACCATCTGAATTGTTTTTTTTTGGGGGGAGGCGTTGTGTTTTGTTTCCAGTAGTATGAAAAATAAACTAATTTTGCAGCTCAGGGAGATTTTGTGCTAGTGGTCCTGTATAATTATACAGTACTGTTTTGTGATTCTAAGGATGTAATGTTAAATAAATCTGTTTAACTTCTTCTGGTCCAGAGAGTAAACAAACTGGATTCCTCCTAGTTATTGACTAGATAACTGACTGCTTTCAATTGCCCTTTCACTTTTGGCTTTATTAGATGTTGAACCCCTCTAATGAGATGCTTTGTGCCTCAATTTTCACTGACCTTTACTTCAGGAGAGTGATTCTGCCAAGCTGAGGTCACTCTTGGCCACACCTCCTCAGAACGAGGAAACGGTCCGAACTGCACAGCTCTCCAGAGCTCAGGTAGTTGCTGGTTTTTAATGGATGTAATTCGGATGCCAGGAATATGAGCGTTTGGATGTACCAAGGTGTTAACATCTCCCCATGCATCGCCCGTGTGTTTGATTTACTCCTGTTTGCTTCTATGTTAATACCTGCCCTTACCATTTTTCTCCTTTGGAGCTATCAAAAGGAAATGTTGTCTCCTGAATTCATGATGAACAATCTGTTGAAACTGCCTGTTTAGCACATGCTTATGGCATGCTAACATTCAGAAATTTGGACTTGGTTTCAGCACCAGAAATGCAAGTGCTTAGTAGCTTGCAAGTCTTACAAAATTACTCCGGCCAATTGTACTTATCATGCTCTGATTTCACCCCTTCCGGTTTCTGCGTTCACCACCATTGCTGTATTTCTGTAGATGAGGAAACGGCTTTTCTACCTGTGGGTGGCCCAAGGGCACGTGAATGAGGAACGACGTGCTGCCCGCGCGCCCCAATGTCTTCCTTTGCCTGCAATGGCACATAGCAGAGGTTGGGCTGAGCTCTGACTTGGCATCCTGGCCTACTTGGGAAAGCTTGACTTCTGCTGACTGACTGCTGTGGCTTCACCTCTATAGAGCCGAAGGGTTTGAGCTTGATGAGGGCTGAATGGCTTTCACTGTGGGAGTGATGTGCAATGCGGTGTGATGTGAACACTGTCTGGTGTGTACCACCCTCCCAAAGGTACCTAGGCTTCCAAGGATTTGTGCTTTGCAGGGATGCTGTGAGGGCTGGCTCTGCTTGAGTTTAGCACTTAGCCCAAGAGCAAGTTGAAAATCCAACACTCTTTAGTATACAGCACCTTTCTTTGTTGTGTCCTTTTCACTTGATCTTCTGATGTCAGTCACTTTCTGTTTGTCCTGTTTGGATCATTGCAAATATATTGCATATTGGAGGTACTCTGCTAAGAGAAGTTTTGGGATTATGCTGCTAATTTAGGAAACCTATCATGAGTAGAACTCTTCAAGTCTTGAACTTTTTGCTATTATTTTCAAATGGATAACCTTTTTAAAACTGAGAATTGGGATAAACATTAGAGTAATGAAATGAGCAATACAAAGGCAGGTTGTATTGAAAAATAATTTGGATATATGGAATGGTTTTATTCCTCTAAAGCTATTTGTGAAACACTATTCTGTTAATTACTCCAATATTCATAGTGTCTTGTATATCTTAGTAGTTATAACTACTTTTAGTAGCTGGCACAAGGTTGATAGAATCCTTCTCTTACATTAGGCGAAAGTGCAAATATGATTGTTACGCAGCTGGCAATTTTTTTTTCTCATTTAGCATTCTTGGGTTCAATTTGCTTAGAAGGCAATATAATAAAGTAGTTATCTGCTGAAGATAAAATCTTAACTGCTTGCATAAGAAAAAATAACTGCTTTCTTAAATTTACAAGGCTACTTTTCATGGAGACTCTTTCTGAAGTATGTAAAATGGGAAACTATTTTATGTGCATTTGGAAAGTAGATTAATGAAGTACAGTAGGCCAATTGACTGATAAATAACTAATGTTTTAAAGTAACTCTGATTTAATTATGTTCTTTACTTCTTGAATTCAAATCTAATTATGCTTTTCGTTCTTTCCTCTGTGACTTCTTTTAGGTCTAAAAATTTAGCTAATACAAAATCTACCATAGTAAATGGCATATTTGGGTCTTAAAACAGTTAGACTTGTAACTTAATTTACTTGACTGTCATTACAAAGAGTATGGAGTTGGATAATTTATCCATTATACTTTTCCGTCCGTTGCAATACATTACACAGCAAATATTCAATATTTCATTCTATAGAAGCTCATCAAATGTTTTGCCAGACAAGAAGCAAAGTTGCTTTAGTTGAATTTTTATGTCTGATCTTCAGTCAAAGAGGTGCCCTGGTCTTGACCCTTCCTCTGTGTACAAATATGTGGAATCAGCAGTTTTCTCTGATTAGGGGAATGTTTAGGGTGTTGCCTCCAAAAGGATTGTCTGAAAAATTCAGAAACTTTACAAATGCTTTATGTTAGCCTGTGGGTGTGCGATTAATGCTGGCTTATTGCAGCTTTATGAATAAGCTCTGTGCATCTAGGCAGGAGGAAAAAACAATTCTTAATTTTGTTTCTGCTCTCAAATGGGACAAAATCAGGATAATATAGCTTCTTAGCATTTTTTGTTTCTCCTGCAAAAAAGTTGAACCACACTCCCCCCCAAGTTACAAATGCTGCTTCTTTCTGCTGTGTACATATTTATAGAGTGATCTGCTTTCAGGCAAATATTAAGTAGCACATGTTTTAATCTCAAATATTTGTGGAATATCTGTAGAACCAAACTGACTGTTTTCCAAAAGGATCTCAACAGCTTACTTGTGTTTCCAACAAGATACAGGAGAAGTAAATGTGTCTCTAAACATGTGTCTTGCCCATACCTTGCCCCAACTTCTTGAGGCCTGTCCCTAAATCCCAGCTGTGACCCACATGAATGAAAAACTGAGGCCAGAATGTGGACAGGCTGTAAACCAGGATCATGATGGAGAGAACAACTGGGCTGTGGCCATTTACGGGATTTGGCTGGGATTGGTTTGTTTGGTTTTTTACTATATCATCAGTGAGCTTAAGAGTTATTGCCCCGCCGCGATCTTAAGATAACTCACAGCCACTAATACGTCTCCTCAGCTATTTTTTTCCAACTAGGTGTAGTGGTGATTAGGTCACCATTTGCTCTATGAACACAGGGCTCATTTTACAGTGTACCAAGATGAAGGTGAGGTTAACAGAATGATGATTTCCCCATGAGTATCTGCATCAGCGCTTCAGATCTGTAAAACAAAGGACATATTTATGAAATAGGTGGTGAGCAGATGATGCTATTTCTTATTGATTTGGGCTGGTGTCAAACCTACCTTAAGTTTCTTTGAATTGGAAAAACCCCAGACTTTCTACTGGATGCTGTCACGCTGGCGTGGCTGTTGGCTCTTTCCTGCTGCAGAGAGGGTTGTATGAATGACCAATATATCCCATGAGACACCGTTTCTCACCTTCCACAGTGCCATGCCCATGACCAGTTTAACATCTTGGCTGTCTTATTGCTTTTGGCATGGAGGCTGTCCCTGGAAGCCAGAGCCATGGTGGTGGGAAACAAAGGGTAAAGGTGCACCCCTGGCCTTGGGTACTGTGCTTCAGTGGGTTGCCCTACTCTTGTTTTTCCACAGAAAAGCTGTGAGTGCTGAGTCCTACAGTGTGCTCTGTTCTCTGCCTCAATTTTTCTCCAAAAGTCACTCATTCCTCGTTGCTTTCACCTCCTTCTCTGCGGCCCCGGCAGAACAGAAAGCTGGAGCACTGCAGCATCGCTTTACATTGGGATATGAAATACTGCATACGTTCAACACTTCTACAAATAACATTTTGGAGCTAGAAGAGCATGAGCAGCCTGAAACCTCTCTTTTTGTTTCAGGAAATTTTGTTATCTAAGGAGAGGCTAAAATTAGAAGGGATATGGGGAGGGTTGTGTGTTTTGTTTTGTGTTTGGTTTTTGTTGGTTTTTTGTTTTTTTTTCTTTAGACTGAGCAACTCTCCTAATGGATGAATCATGTGGGTGTAACTTATGGCACTTGATAGCAAGCAGTCTGTCTGAAGGTATATGTGTAATAAGATCACCAGGATCATTTAGAAACTATTTCGAATTACTGAAACGTGAACTTAATCTATTGTAAATATTTGTTACTCATTATCTAATAGATCAAAATACACTTGGTTAGAGTTAGAGGCAAATGAAGGTAAGATATAAGGTGCAAGTTTTTAAAAATGGGTTACTGAGCATTGGCAGAGCTGCAGATGCAGTTGGTGGAGAGAGTATTTTCTGTAAAAATAAATATTTTCTTGGAAAATAATTTTCCACAGAACAAGGGAAACAAGAGCTAGTGTTAGACTAAAATGAAAGGATGGGAGCAAGAAATTGTCAAAACGTTTGGAGAGTGCTGAAACATTTTAGATTTGGCTTCATTTTAATAAACTTTCTAAATTCCTGCGTTGCACTAGATTGTTAATCTAGAACTGGATGTTTTAGATTTCTTTTGAATGAGACTTAATCTTTAAATTAAAAAAAGGTTAAAGATTACATGTTTTTCTTTCTTTTCTGGCGTTTGACTCAATTGAGGTTTTTTTCCCAGATCATCTTTGCTTTACTGAAAGCCACGAGACACATACATGAATTTCAGTCAAGTTCCTGTCCTCCTTCAGGAAGACTCTTTTAAGTTTTTCTGCTAACCAAGATAATTAGGTATTCCTTTTACACGACTCATGAAGCCCTCGTCACCTGAGGCCCTTGAACTCAGATCAGTCTGAGACTTTCAAAAACTGCAATTGCTTAAATGAGTTACCAGATCTGATGAAAATATTTAGTTGTCTTTGGATTGGGTTAGGCAGGAAGTGTGACTCTACGATGACAAAGGTCTTCTCTAGCTTTGGTTATGTGAACAGCTTTTTAAAGACAGTAGTATAACTGAAAGCATAGCAATAAAGGCCCTCCCCACCCCCTGGCCCACATTACTGGTTCCTGGTATGACAAACAAGAAAGTCAAAATATGGGAGAGATGAAAACAGCGTGTTGCAGAATTTTTAACTTGATTGTTCTCAAAGGACTGATAATTTCAGAGTCACTTTCTTGAAAACCTGCCTACATATGGTGAGAGATAGAAATGTTTGCCTTTCCCAGGAAAGCTAATGCTTTAAGTAACAGATATAATAATATCTTGAAATATAGTGATCCCAGGTGATATCTGCCTTTGGCCTAGTACACATGTTTTCGTTAGGTAGTCAGCTTCTGAGTCCCTTAGTATATATTATTTAATACACAGAAGGTGATTTGCTGAATGCCTTCAGTTTAAGAAGCCAATACAATGGCCCGAATATGTTGTGTGAAATCTAAAGAGTGTGCCCTATTGATCTTGCTTCAAAGCTGTTGCTAATTTACAGTGTCAGAGGCCTGATGAACTTTTTTAAAATCTTAGCACGGGAAAAATCCATTAAGAGCTGAAAATTTTGGTGCCAGTTGTCTAATAGCGTTCAAAAGTTACTGTATAGTATTCTTCCTTTAAGATACATTCATGTGCTCCTAAGATAAATATTTGTTTAGGTAATAAGCTGAAGGAAGTATGAAGTGGGATAGTTATTAGGCAGTTTTTACGAAGGTGGTGGAAGTAGGCTTTAAAGAACATTCCTTGTATTTTGTTTCTGTCATTAGCATATCTAAGGTCTTTACTGCCGTGAAAAGGTACTTAAACTCTTGGTATCACAGCTGTCGTTCGCACTTGCATTTGTATGATAAACTACAAAGCAACCCTATTCAGTCATTGTCTTCGGGACATTCTAGTGGCTGGTGTTGGTCTTCGAGCCCTGTCCATTCATTCACAATTGTATCACCCTCTCTGCCAGTAAATTCTTGGTGTCACTGGGTACTTGTTGTCACAATACTTCAAAGATCTTTGTGACATTAACAAACAGTAAAAAACCCTACCTCTCTCTGTATTTCTACATTTGTAAATGGAGAATGTTGTTAGGAACGTGGGCAACTTTTAGCTGTCATGCAATCTGTATCCAAAACTTGCAACAAGTACCAGAATATCTTCTGAGACTGTATGTGGTGTTGTGCCTGGTTATATTTTTGTATGCCGTTATGAAGAAATAACATGCTCATCAATGGATGGCAATGACAGTATCTTCAGACTCTTAGATAATTAGGGAGAGTATTGATTTAAAGCTGATACGAAGCTTGCTTAAAACAAAAATGTTTTTTGAAGGATCTGTGGAATGGCAGCGTCATACGTAAGTGTGTGAGAAGAAATTCAACGTTAGGTGGCTTTATCATGCCACAACTCCTTAGGCAGTAGATTTCTGGAATACAAACCCAGTGACCAATTATAGCTATACTCCACTCCAGGTTTTTTTCCAATGACTTAGTTGCTTCCAACGTGTTTCTTAACCTGTGAGAGAAGACTAGAAATTGGTGGAAATGCTTCTGGTATTTATTTTTCCTGTAGAGCTTTAGCTGCGTGATTCTTCTGGGAGGGCCGCATTTGCCCAGTTCTCTGAATGAGAGAGGCTTCAGGAATGGCCAAGCCTTTGGGAACGGCCTCTGCATGTTGCCCTTACCAGGAGGGAAGAGCTGTCTTTAGAGGAGCAGCAGGACTTCATTTACCGTTGGCTCTAGCTGTCCCTGAGTTTTCCCAACCCTCCTTAAAGGGAACCTCTGTCACAAAGGAAATCCATGACAAATGTAGCTCTTGCTTTACTTCTTCCAGTGTATCCCCACATTGACCTGGGTGATCCATTTCCTGTTGTCCTTTAAGCTGACGCATGTACATCGGGGAATGCAGGGAGCTGGAATTTGCCAATTTTTGCACAAGATGGGTGACCTTTGGTTGCAGAGGATGAAATGAATACCCCATCTAGCCTAGATGAGGATGCCTGGCCTTAACAAAATAGCATTACTTACATTTTTAAGGAATGGTAGACATTTGGCAGGGTTGACCCCCTTTATTGCTTAATGCAGCACTTCTACATGCATGATTTGAAGGAAGATTTCTCATTTGACTGATGGAACATAGCTTGGGTTAGCTGCGGGTGGGCTGTTTATGTGCTGCAGCTGTAAGATTATCAGTTACTGTTAATAACTCCGGTTCTTGGTTTTTCCCCTGAAAATGATTTGAAGGATGTGTTTATTGCCATTACTAATCAGAGGGATGTTTTTATGGGAATATCCTTTCTGTGCTCAAGTTCTCTGAACACTGCTACTGGCTTTTACATAAGAGCAAAGCCATATTTATGTTTCCAGTGATTCACAAAAGGGAACTATCCCATTCGCTTAGGCATGTGCTGGCTTGAAAATGAAATAGAAGCAAGTGCAGGTATCTTGAGGGAAACTTAATGCTGGTGTTTCGAAACAGCCATTATTTCCCATTTAAGAAAAACAAACCCCCCAACCCTACTTTTTTTGTTAACCGCGCGGCTGGCCTGAACAAAGCCTCTTTGGCATGGGGACCTGGGCCAAAGCACAGCAAAGCTGAATACAACCATTTAATGGATTCTTGTCTCTTGAGCTTGTTCGCTGCTCTCAGTAGAGCTGGCTGTGAAAGCCGTGTCTGGTTGCTGACCTGGCTGCTGAACAGCAGCTTCAGCAAGCAGTTCTGGCCTCTGCAGCTGCGTCTCCAGTCGCTTTTCCTCTCCACACCCTCTCCAAAGGCCCTGCTCACCCCGTCCCGGCTCTTTGTCCTGCTGGGGACTTGGGGACGTTGGGTTGGTAATGTAGGCTGGATGGGGTGGCTGATCTCCGTCACTATCCTCGCTCCCCGGTCTGGAAAACTGGGATGGTAGTATATCCTTCCTTCCACCCTTTGTGTGTCTTATTTATTTAGATTGTAAACTTTTTAAAGTAGGGACTTTCTATTTCTATGCTTAACACAATGCTGTAGCAATGTTGGCAAGAACTTGTGTGATAAACCTAATCTGAAAACGCCTAAAAAGGGGGTTTTCAAATGGAAGGAGTTTGGTTATCTCTCGCTCCTCTTACATCACCTGGTTAATTGTTTTCTTTACTACACCACTCCATATTATCCCTCAATATGTAGGTTACACCCATGTGCTGACCGGTGACCTACGCCTTCGTTTGCTTCACCTTTGAATTTAGCCCTCCTGTCATACAAAATCCATGAGCAATTTAGGAGCCCCAAGGAACTGAGGAGATGGGGTGGTGGTGGCAGGGGATTGCAACGTCCTGAGTGTCTGGGAGATGATAAACTCCCTTATTCTTTCAGATTTCATCACGAAGCAGGCAAATGAGCAACCTGTGGGGCAACAAGAATGGAAAGGAGGATTTGATTGTCATACCACATCTTTTCTGCAGTTGGGGAGTTCAGTAGGGTTTCAGCTGACAATCGTTTGTTCTCAGTTTCTTTGAACTGAGAGTTGTAAGAAAGGAAAGCAGTGGTGAATTACAGGGTTAATCTGACCTGGCTTTAGAGTTCAGTGTATGTGAGCTCCTTCACATAGACGGCACAGACTGAAGCCTGTGGATCTTCATTCGTGTTAAGGCTTCTCCTGCATATGGGCGGCAGGGCAGGCCTGAAGAGGGAGCAGGCATGTTCTTCAGTGTGAAGAAAAGACATTGAAAAAAGCCTAATGTTTTATACAGGCTTCTATTGCAGCTTTGCATACTGTATACGCAAGCCCTGAAGAAGATAATGTAAGAAGCCGTGTTATCTATATAGCACTGCTCCTTTCCCTTTGCCTGCCAAATCTTAGGACAACATCCCCGCCCTCCAAACCTAAACATCACCATAAACATGGTGTAACTAAATTCCAGCTTCTCAAAAGGCAAGCATGAAGCAATGAACTGTAGTGCCCAGCACTGTTGCTTTCTGACTTTTTTTTTTTAATTGATTTTAAAGGAGGCAGATGACAGCAAATGGTGCTTATTCAAAAAGTAGTGACTTCTCAGTGCTCTTCCAGCCTGGGGAATAAAATGAGCAGGGAGCAAAGTCTGCACCGCAGGTGACAGTAAGGATTTCGGGTGCAGTGATGGCTAATGCGGAGCAGAGGTCCACCTAAAGTCAGAGCTGAAAGAGGAGTGATGTCTGCAGCCTGACCTGTTAAAAGCTTTAAGAACAAATCATCCCAACATGAAGTCATTATAGAGTGTTCTTTTGGAGGGATTTGATGTGATGAATATGGTGCAAGCATAAAATTATTTCATGTTGTATGGCATTTTGAGTAGGTTACAGCCACTTAGTGAGCCTACCGAGTCTGTTGTGCATTGAGCTGTGTGCTTCTGTCGGTCGGGGTTCTTAGTTTCTACTTGTATCTTACTTAACAGATTGAATGATCTGGCTTTTGTACCAAAATAACTCCAGCTCCAAAATATTTGAAGTCTGATAATATGTCTAGAACTTTTATCAAAATGGGATTCAGTTCCTGCCCAAGACCTCTGTGTACTGCTTTGTGAAATTACCTTTGAGAAAAATATTATATAAATGGCATGTAGTGTGAAGCTTTTTCCTTCTTAAAAGGGAGTTTCATGATAGTTCCACTTGGGTTCTACTTCTGTGAGCTGGTGGATCAAGCAAATGAAATGGTCGAACACTTAGTAAGGTATGAGGAAAGCAGAGCAAGCGACTGTTCTTGTACTGTTATTTGTGTAGGAAGTCAGTTCTGATTTACAGAGTTGTAAGAAGGAAATATTTGGTGGGAAAATCTATTTCGGTACACTCGATTTTGAAAGTATTTAGTTTGCTCACATACCAGCAGTTGTTGTAGGACATACAGTGAAGCTGTGGAATATGCAATTGTTGTACTAAAAGAAAATGTAGAGAAGGCCTCAACCTAGAGCTGCACTAGCTACTGAGAGTTGAAATATCCCCCTACTCCACCCCAGAGAAAGTAAATGTTTTATTGCTGGTGGTGGTAGGTATGTTATAGTTTATTGTAGCTGAATATGAATTGCATATGAGATGTTTGGAGAAGGGTTTTGGCTGGGTGAGCTACTGGGAAATGCAGTCATCAAAAGAAATTTTAATGAAAGATTTACTTTTAATAGAAGATGAGGCAGTGTTTAGAAGAGCTATCCTCTTCTAGCTTGTTTTCTTAAAGAATCAAGCCTTACACTGCTACAGTGTGTATCCGTCTCCATTCCGGACAGAGCTGTAGAGATCTCAAGGATATTAAATTCCTGGAAATAGGCATTCAGAAATGGTGGTGTAATCGCTTCAGGGAAAGGCTGCAGTAGAAGTGCGTTCCTTTGTAGAGACCAGAGACTTCCCATACAGCTGAAGAAGTCACAGGTGCCCCCTCAGGGCAGCACCTCCAGCCAGCTTCACGCTTGCAGCTCCCTGTGCCACAGGGACCAGGGTCCAACAGGAGTCTGCAGAGCCTGGAGAAACCCGGTTTTGCTAGTGCCCTTGTTAGCACAACTTGTTGCTCTTGTAGCATCGTTCACCAGTTAACCCTTACGGCATTTTAAAAACTCACCATGAGATATTTGCCTTGCTATTTGGTAGAAAGAGATACAGATAAAATGTTTTTCCTTACTCTGGGCATTTCGGAGTGTTTCAGTGTGCTTAGACCATACTGGGTTTGAATGAAGTAACTGCTATGTAACTATGATTAATACCAACACTTGGTACTGTGAGATGTTTTAGACTGGCCACGTTAAAACCAGCAGTTGTATGCTTGTCTCAGGCCCCGAAAAGCGCAGCTGGACTTCTTTCTGCTGGACAAGAGCTGCTGTCTTCAGCTGGAGAAACAACTGTGCTTCCGAACAGCTATAACTCTCGATCTAGCTGTAAAAGGGTCTATTTTGGTTGGAGAGGTCCAACTGTGTGTGTGTTTGGTGTTGGTTTTCAGGTTCATGATTAATTTTGGGCATTGTTGTATCAGCGGTAACAATGAAGGCATTGTCACCACTAACGTTTTCACTTTCCTGTGCTGCTGCCATGCTTGTTTAATTATTTTTGCAAAAGCAACACTTTACGGGAACCTTTTCATGTGCGAACCATGGAGAACACAGGAATCTCTTGTTAAGAGCTGGCCTATGTTTCTCGTTCCCATAAACAATGGTAATGATGAAAAATTTTAAAATCGTTCATTGGCATTGGCAATAGGTATCTACTGGAGAGCTATTACACTTCTCAGAATTGCTTTCTCCCCTCAAGGCAGTCCTACTGTTTGGTTTTGTTTGTATTATGTATTTGCTGGAAGGAGAGTGCTATTGTGTGTTTTTTGAGGGCGATTACAAACATAAAATAGATTCTCTTGAGAATGCTTTGTCTACGCTCATCACAATTGGTAATTGTTTTGTGTTGTGTAAGACTTTGCATGCTGCGCTTCTTGTTTGGCAGCATGTATGTGTGTGTGAACCTTCAAAATGCATTCCCACCTCCAACCTTTTATCATTGATGTTTTGAAGATGAATCCTAGAACAAAGCATAAAACTTCTCTGAACTCGTATTGCTGGATGATGAATGTTTGCCAGATTAAGGTCAATTTTTTCCAGCCATTTTGGAAACAGTTTGCTGCGTTTTAATGGATGTCCTCCAAGTAGGACCTGGATGAGGTAGTTCTTGAAAACGCAAAAAAAAAACCCCAACCAACAATTACTTTCTGCATGGAAGTGGATTAAAATAGTATAGTTGTGTGAGAGGTGGGTGTCATCTTTTTACGCCAAGTCCACTTGCAATGGTCATTCCAAAATGCCAAGGGAGAAGGAATCCATAACCCTCATGTATCCTATTAACAGAGTGCCTGGAGGTAGAGATGGGCAAGATGCGTGGAAAAAATGAGACTTCTGCCAAATGTTTTCTTTGTAGGTCAATTATTGTAGTTGAAATTACAGGGACTGTAAGAACAAGCGGTCTATTAGCAAAGCCATGCAAACAAACCATTTGCCACTTCTAACGAATGTTGGACAAAAATATGCTCCAAATTTTAAAAATAAGTGAAGACTTGGCGAAAAATAAGACCCGGGTTTATCTACATTTCATCAGGTACATGGCGTCCTGGAACTTAGCCCACTGGCAAAAACATGGGGAGTGTTATCCTTTGCAGCACTGGGAATGTTCTCTGCTGAATTTGGCGCCAATGACCGAGCTTTGCTTGTTAGCTGAAGTTCACACAGACTCCTTGCCAGGCCTGCCCAGAATGCTGTCTCCTCTGACTTCCTGTGGTCTTGCATAATATTTCCTTGCTTCTTGTATAACTGCAGCTTGATCTGGTCACTGCCCAGTTTATACGGTTGACTTTTAAAAAGGCCAGTCCTGCAAACGTGCGGGTGAGCCATGTCAGTGGCAGGAGGCGTCCCGGCAGTGACGCCGATGGAAGCGCCCTTCCATGGGGAAGCTGCCAGCGGCGGGGCTGGGCAGCGATGCTGACATGTCTGAAGGCAATAAAGTTGACTGCTGCAGCCTCATGACAAGATAAGCGCGAGGCACGACGTCGGATTGACTGCGCTGTTACTCTAATTTACGTAACAAATTAATTAAGGAGGGGGAGGAAGCACCACGGGCGGTGTATCAATGAATGAGCACATTTTCATAGCATTGTGCAATTCTCATTATTGCTAGTAGTCACTCAGTTAAAAGCCCTTACATTTGCCTTGAAAACGTGCTCCAGGTATTCGGAGTATTAATTAAAAGACAAGGTAGCAAGTCAAAGCATTTAAGAAAATAGTATTTTCATTCTGCTGATTTCTAATGCTTTCACACCAGTTCCTTCTGCAACTGTCTGGTGCTAAAATATGCATTCATTTTGCACTACTGTTGAAGCAAGTGTATTTATTCATGTTTACCATTTATTAGTCTGGGTTATTTGTATGTATGTTTTAAAAGTGAATTTGATGGTCTGTGCCATGTGACTGCGTTTGTATGGATTATTTTTCAAATATCTGTTTGCTCATGTATTTCTACACAGAGCACACCTGTAATTAGAGCTTTGTCAGTAGCTCGTTTTCAGAAAGATGCACGTCTAACATGACGCTTTCTAGGACCCCTTTTAAATGCATTTTTTGAGCTGTTAATCATGTTCTTTGGCAACCCTGTTCGTGGCATGGTTTTGCAAAGCTGAAGAGTAGAGATTACAAAACAGTCACTTCAGTATGTTTGTAAACTTACTCAATAGACTGGACTGATTTGTGTGTTGTAGTTCTCAGACCTTGTATGATCTTCCAGTTAAAAGCTATCTGTTGTAAAGAAACTGAAGAATCATTTTAAGGGAAAGCATTGGAATTGACTTAGTCATCACAGTGATGCGAGATTTTGTTTAAATCATCTCATGGCATCATCTCTTCCATGAATCCAGGTTATCCAGTTGTCATAGTAACTTTGACATCGAAAAGTACATGCTGCCTACACATGACCTCTTGCAAGACTGTCTGTTAAGCTGATTAATTAAATGGAAAATAGACTTTGACTGGTTAATGTGTGCTATGAGGCAGTTTTTCTGGTCATTTAAAAGTGGTTTGTTACCTTGTATTCTTAGAATCAACGTTTTAGTGACTACAGTCTGGCTAATACGATGCTTGGAGAATTGTCAGCATAATATAGCGGTGATACTACTGACATATAGCAGGCTGGTTTATAGTATTGTGCATACCAACTCTTCTGGGGGGTGTGTATTAAATATACTGCATTTTTGGCAGATGGATGCAAAACCAGAGTTCCCAGTACAGCGTGACCATAGAGCTCTAGCACCGTGGATGCTGAATAAAGGTTCACCCCAGCATGTTTTTGCCAGTGATGGAGAAGCCACTTTATGTGCGAGTACCAAGCTAGCTTCTCACTGATGGATTTGGAGTCCTGGATAAGCCATACAAATATGAATTGCATGTGGAAGTAGATTGATGCTGCGTTAGCCCTAGAATTAAGGAAGAAGTGTCAGAATTAGAAAAGGTGTTGCGCTGAGCATCGCTTAGCCAGCTAAAGAGCACAGTTCATGGTCAATAAAGAAGGATTTCCCCTCTAAAAGGAAGCAGTTAGCGAGAAGTTTTAGGACCCTACAGTCTGTTTCTTTTGAAAAGTGTTTGTCCCTCCTGCGTCAATCACATAAGCAGTTTTAAAAGATTTCAGAAAAAATGTTTTGGCTTACAAAGTCACAGAGCTGGAAATTTACTCAGCATATAGAATAACAAGGTTTAGAAACTCCTGTTCAAAGCAGATAGGCTGAGCGTTAGTATGTGCATCAGCAATGTTAGAGGCACGCGTCCTCTCTGAATCCAAATGTAGTCGAGTGTCAGAGAGGTCCGCAGTCACGCGGGCACGTTCTTCCTGCTTTTCTTTTTTGCTTTTCTTTATTTTTTGATTATTTAGAAATGTGCAAATGAGCACTGCAGAAGGTGTAAGAGTTTAATCCTCAGCTGCACAGGCGGACACGTACCTGCTGCATTCAGTGGGGGTTTCGTCTGAATCAACAGCTCGGGATTGTGCACTTGTATAAATGTCTAAATATGGATCTTGGTCAGTAAACAAGCGTGTAGCTGAAAGCAGTAATCTGCTTTCGAAGCTGGGGTACACCCTGCGTCGCTTGTGTGGCTGAGTACACGGCCACGTCTCGAGCTTCATGTGAGCTCGTGTTAAGGATGCTGATCGCCAGTCCACATGCGTCTCGCCACAGGAGGGAAGCGATAGCTATCTCTGAGGGGTAGCAGCCTCCGTCACTCAGCTTTTGGTGTGGTGAGATACTGCTCTTTTTGAAGGACGTGTTAGGACAGATACGCACTTTCAAAATGCGTGTGCTCGCAGATAAAGGCAGAAGGCAGCAGCTTGCCTAACACTGGGTGTTTTCAGCCTTTCAGCCCTGCATGCCTGCACCTTCCTGGTTATTGCTCAGTGTTTCCCAGGCCGATCTTTTACAGGAGCAAAAATTAACTTCTTATCTAAGGAAGAGACTGTGTAAAGACTAACTGGAAACACCAGAGATGGGGTTATACTTACAGTGCCAAAGAGCAGTAGGGCATTTTTCATAAATTACGCTCTGCAGCTGGCAAAGTGGGCGACATCTGTAAGCCTCTTCATAGGTGTTGTGCAGAGGGGAATGGGACGTGCTCCTGGCTTTATTTGGATACCCCCCATATGGGTATCACAGTTGAGAGAATGTTTGATATTTATTTTATTTTTATAATTTTAATTTTTTTAATGAAGCTTGCCCAGAGGCTGTAGTCTGTCAGCAGGAAAAGCCAAATTTGTGATGTCACTGCAAAACATGCCACGTCTCATGCAATATTGTGACTTGTATGCTGTAATTAGGGAGCTGTGCACATGAGGGAATGCTGTAAGTGTGTAGTAACAATGCTACTGTATACTATAAAGTCCGGTCTCACTAAGTACTGAGGACCTCGGGAGTTTTGGAACAGTTTCTGCTGCTGTCTGAAGTGGTGATGCAGTATACTTAGCCTCTTAGAGGATAGGTCTAATAACAACAATTAGTACATTTGTATTTCTATGTATGCTTAAAAAGCTTAAACGGTTGTGGTTTGAAAAAGTGAAATGAAAGAACTGTAAAATTAACATTAAACCCCAGCATATGCTATGGTGAGGAAGTGTAGTCTTAGCCATACTACAAAAAATAGAGATCTGAAAAGCGCACTGGTTGTCAGATCTGCCAGATCAAGCAGAAGTGAACAGTAAATGTTACCGTCACTTATGGTGCCTTGGGTTTCGTCTGCATTTTTCAAAGTGTATGGGAATTGGGCGGGGTGGGGGAGAAAATAACGATTTTGAAAATGTACCTTTTGAAATGTCACCAAAAGTCCCAGAAAGAACAATGACATCTTACACAGTTTTCACACTTCAGTTTCTCTGAACCGCAAAAAAAAATAATAATTTGTTTCTTTTAAGAAAGTAAGGACAGGAGCATTTTGGAAATGTAGGTAAAGAAAAGCTTAATGCAGTGGGAGCTTTAACAGAAGACAAGAGGCACGCTTTTCTTCTTCTGGTGCTAGCGCTCCTGCAGGCTTGGTGAGGTTGTCTTTTGGGTGGAGGTGGTGTGTGCAGCACCAATGCTGCCTAGGGGCTGGGAAGGGATGAGGGGGCTCTACCCTTTCTGTGGAGACCTGTTCACCAGAATGAATTTCTTCTGATGAGACTGCTGTAGGTTACCTGCTACATGGGAGGTCTGGCAGAACCAGGACCATGAGCTGTGAAGAAAGCTGATGAGCAGTTTCAGCTCTGAGTGTCATGCTGGCCTACTGCAACATGTAATTTCAAAGGGTTTTACTGAGGCTTGGGTATAGGCTAGACTTCAGTCATCAGGACCATATGTAGCCGCTAGAGGTCTGACTGAACAGACCTTCTTGGGGATGGTGTTCTGGTGAAGGTCTATGGACAAATGCGTGGAGGTTGGGAGAACGTTTTGGGGAAGTATCGCTCTGCTTTGTGTCCTTCTTCAGGTGTCTGCTGATTGAAATGGGCTGATGGGAAGATGCTGGTCTACATCAACCTCTCACCAGGCCCACCAGGGCTATTCCTGTGTATTCCTCTACACTCCAAGAGGGTAGAGAGGGTTGAAGAAGGGGCAAGCCAGCTTCGCTTTCACTCTGTGCAAATTGTCAGCAAAACCCCCTCCTGCTGAGTTCAGTGGCCATATGTGCTTTTTGAGCAGACATCCTCATCGCTGTATATCTATCATTAATATGTGTATGAATCAACTTTTAGTCTGATGGTGAATAAGGGCTCTTACAAAATATTTTTATTGCTTCTGCTTTACTTGTTTTGCAGGAAAATAAACATTTGCTACTAGCAACCATAATTATTCCATACCAGTTATTCTGCCTTCTTTCCAAATGGCACGC
This sequence comes from Psophia crepitans, assembly GCA_013399095.1. Lineage (NCBI taxonomy): Eukaryota > Metazoa > Chordata > Aves > Gruiformes > Psophiidae > Psophia > Psophia crepitans. Next base: position 230,744 of record VWZZ01003502.1, read on the forward strand.
CTTTTTTTCCACAGCAAAGCACATTTTACATACCCTTAGCACAACTCTAGCCTTGGCCTAACACTGAGGGATTACAGAGATAAGATACTAGCCATGGCTAGCATCATCTCCTGATAAACTGAAGCATCAGTAGAGTGCCGAGTTATAGCCTTGGAAGGCAGAGAAAAGAGCATTTAGGGCTCTTTGAAAGTCTTGCTTTAGGGTTTGCATGGGAATCATGGACAAACAGATTTTTGCCAGGATTATGGGGACCTTGTTGTTAACTTTTGCAATAGTTATTGAACTGTTTTCTTGTTCCTTAAAAATTAGTGCTCTCATTTGTTTGTCACTGTTCAATCAGTGGAGTGAAATACTCGGTAACAAATTGCAGCATGAGGAGATGTTAACATTGTCTATTTCAAGCAACATTTGAATACTGGTAAAATGAAAGGTGAAGGTTAATGTTTTAATAACAAGGTCCCCAGAACTGTGCCTTGTGTACTGCAGGCAGTAATTTGCATTTGCTTCCTGTAGGGTGACTTTACTGAGGAACTGAGGACATTTAGCATATGCTGATGCTGAGACTCTTCTATACATCTGTTGTTGTTTGGAAAGTGAAAAGTCTGCGGTGGAGACGTGTAAGATGTTGCGGGAGAAGGAGGGAGGCACTGACAGACAGGAGAGCGCTGGTGTTGGCAGGGAGTCATGAGGAAAGGAGATGGTTGTGTGCTCCAAAAAGCTGGGGGGGCACCAGAGTGGTTAATGCAGGCAAATAGATAGGCTCTGTTTAGAAGAGGGATGTTTATGTGCTAGATAGAATTGCATATACAGCAAATAGCCTTAAATATATTTTGTGGTTACCACTACTTATATACAAAGCAAAACCATAATTACAATGCTGTTCTTGTTTTTGAAACATCATCATGTGCCAAACAAGTTCTGGCTATTTGTAGGGCAAGGTAATGTCACAGATTGCCTGAGAGTGAAAAGGATAGGTTTACAGGTACCAGCTATATTCACAAAACCAGATGAAGCTAATTTCTCATTCACATTACATTGTGAAGAATTTAACCTTCAAGTGTTTGACGATGGCTTCTGCAGCGCCCATGTGCCTGCAGTAAATGTCACAGGTGGTGGTAGGTTGCTGGAGACAGGGCAGCTGGTGGAGCAAGAGACTTACGTCCTCAGGCCCTTTGAACTCTTCCCTGGTCCTGGTCGGGCTGTGCAGTACGTGCAACAGCATCATTAATGTCCTTTCGTTCTTCCCCAATGCTGTATGAACAACTTGGGGTAGAAACATCTCCTTAAATTGAGTTTGCTGCTGATGACAATGTCTTGTGGAACTCAGTAGTTTCTCTTCGCCTTTTTGATAGTGCTGATAGCTCCTTCTGGGACAATCTCCAGTATATTGGCTCTTTTATTTTACTGAAGTGTTTCAAAATGTGGGTTTTTTTTAATTTTGTTTTATTGGTCAATTAGAGACAGTTTTAGAAGAACGAGTTGGAATGATGCTTTGCTAGAAAATTCAGCACACTCATTCAACAGCCTTCCTTCTCCTACCAATGTCCTGTTGTTGTTCTAAAATAAATTGTAGATATGGAATAACAGACAGGTCAGATGCCTGGAGTATGAATCAAAGGCTTCAGCTTCAGCAGAGTGGCCAAGCTCCCACTGATTGTAGGTCCTCAGGATTCCCCCAGGTTAGCTATAGGGTATTGAACTTGCTCCTCCAGTCCAGCTTGGAGAGCTCACAATCTCAAATTAATCATTGCACCTCTGCTCATGGGGGGGAAAAAAAAGAAAAAAAAAAGAAAAAAAAAAGCTTGAGCACCCCAAGTCCTTTTGTAATGCTTAATAATAGATTCTTAATAATTTTAATACATTGGGAAAAAATATACCATTTATGACAAAATGTTTCTATGTTTGCAGTAAATGATTCGTCATCCTTTCACAGCGCATTTTAAAGAGCATAAGCAACACTAACTTTTGCAGGCATGAGTAAAGAAACAGATTGAAAACGTGGAGATTTCATACTTTTGCCTGCCCTGCTTATGTCCTCTTCAATACTAATGGGGCTGCATGGGACGTAAATGGCCGCAGCACTTTTGCTGTTATATATAAACTAAATTTGGGGAAGTTTTAGTGGTTGTTATGCACAGTGAACCTCTGGGAAAGCTTCAGCCTTTGACCTCTGTAGTGGGTTATGACAGGGAAGGATCATAAGAGCTTGATTTAGACCCATCTGTGGAAAGCTGGTTAAAAATATTCAACTACCATGTTCTTCCTCCTCCCCCCCTCTCAGTCAAGATCCTCTTAAAATATATTCTCTGTGACTTCATTTTTGTCATTACTTTGGGAGCCCTGTAGCCAAGCCTGCTTGTAAGGAAATGATTAAATTATATTAATGTTTGTGCTTTGAAATTGCCTTGGTGGTAGTCCAAGAAGTAGTTTCTTGCTCTTCCAAATTTCCATGTGCTCTTTAATATTAATCTATTTTCATCAATGTGACCTGCCCCAGCAGTAAAATTTGTTTGTAATTGCTCATGTAATAATTGCTGAAGGGACATAAAAATTAAACTAAATTTATCTCAAGCTTTAAAAAAACTTATTCTAAAAAAAAAAAAGTTTTATTAGAAAATTAAACAATAGTTGACAGTATCAGTGGGTAATTTGTAACAAAATTGAATACTCATTAAAGAAATTATGGTAGCAGAACTCTTTCATTTTCCTTTTACAAAGCAGAATATTCTTTCTTTGAAATACTTTGTCACTAGCTTTTAATTTTGCATTATATGTTAATAAATGTTTATGCTTCTGTTGTGGTGGCAGCTTCAGACTGAACAACCAGTAATGACATTATTTGTTGCCTTTGAGAGGGTACCCTTTTATGTAGTCTGCATATCACAAATTAAAACTATCCCCAATATCTAGAATTAAAGATTTTTTTTTAATGATAGCACAGGCAAGCCTTTGAAGCAAGCTAGAACATCTGTCTGTCAGTTCAGATTTTGAAATTCTGTTTTACTAATAAGGCTTTTTTGTTAAGCAAAAGTGAAAGGATATTTCACGCAAGAACAGAAGTGACTTTATTACTTAGGAGAATGGATATTACTAACCACTATTATTTGCACTCTTAGGGCAGTCGATAATATTTTGTTGTTTTTCTTGCAAAGTTGTTTGTAATCAAAGTTATTATACTGTTGGTTAAATGGCAAGGCCACTGTTTGCCCAGAACAGCTATGTAGTTACATTAGCTTCTATAAATAAGTTTAGTTTTAAAGCAATCTGTTTACCTCTGCCGAACAAAATAAAATAGCTGAAAACATGCCTAAAAAAAAGGATGAAGAGCATTGGCACAACATAACATCCCTGTGGTTCCAAGGGTTTTATATGCATATTTAATATTTTAATCAAACACAACTTCTCTGTGGTTTTGTGGTCTTAAGAAATCTGGAAGGAAGGAAAGTGCTATTTCACTCTTCACCAGACAGAAATGTAGTAATTTCCTTTTTTAAAATATTGATTCTTCCCGATTGTCCTGAGATGCTTCTGGAGGCAGATAGAACTGTAAGGGAGGAAAATACAAAAATACGAAAACTCCCATTAACTATGTGGAGGGAATAAAAGCATTAGCATGTACTCTACTCTCCTTTAGAAACACATATTGGTTAGATACAGAGGTTTCAGTACCACGTATGCCGAAAATGTGGTCTAAAAGCTGTAATTTACCTTTGTCTGTCAATATTAATGGAGAGAGCAAATGCTGGAGCTGCTGTAAAACAAATCTGTTTTCCTTTTGTCTGCTGTGCCAGCTAATGAAATAAAAGCTAAATTATCACTGATAAAAGTAATTTGCAGAAAAGCAATGATAAAAATATAACAGCAGAGCTTGCCATTAGCAGTTTAAATGGATAATGTTTGCCAGTGCTTGTAACCTACTTCTGTCCTCTGTGTTTTTATTGTCTTCTCCTCCTTCCTGTGCTGGCCCAGGTCTTTTCAGTAGCAGCTTAGAGCAATAAAATTGTGGGCGTGCTAAATCCTGGCAGGGGTAACCTTCTGAGGGACAACTACTATTTTTCTCCCCCCCCCCTTCTTTTTCTGTACTACAGTATTGCCAAGTCAAAGCACGTGCACAGTTTGGGGTGAAGTTGTCAGCATAATTTTATCCATCCTAACCTGAGGAATGTATCTGCTAGTGATGAAAACTGAGAAAACGGTGTATCTCATTGCAGCACTGGTAACTCTTGTAAACTTATCACAAGTTATATGGTATTTACTGTGAAAGCCTTAGTTCTCAGAGTCATATGTTTAGGTGAGACTCATACTTTCCTTTCCTTTGTGTCTTTTTCCTTTTTAAATTTTTGACTCTTTGACTCTTAAGATAGAGAAGTTTGAAGTTGTGTCCCAGTTGCTCACAAAAACTCAGAAATGGGAAGGCAAATGTTCAGACTTCTGAGCCCCCTATATTTGCGTGTGCATGATGATTCTAATGTGTGCATATATAAATGTACACACACATGCACAAACATTTAAATCTTGTCATTTCCTTGTAAACCAGCCTTATCTCTCTTGCAATTGAGTCATCTTTTTTTAAATGCTTGGAATTTAGATTACTTTTATGATGGGATGCCAGCATCCAGGGTAAAATATTAGCCATGGAGTACTTGAAGGATGATGGGTCTCTTGTAAGAGCCGAGCGTGCTCATTGGTACCTTTCTAGTTTGTAAAGGTATTTATTTAAAGACATTCAGTTGTGAACGACCAAATAGGGAACAACTGCTAAACTCTAGCTGCAGTACCTAGAGGTGTTCTACGTTTGCAGCCTGGACGCTGCTGTACAGCGCTTGGCAGTCTGCAAATGTCAAGGACAGTTACCCTCTCACAGTCCTAAACAGTTTGCCTCTGACCATCCTTCAGAACACCTGCCGTTTCTCCAGTGCTCCTTCTCCAGCTATTGCTGCCAATTCCCATTTTGCTGCGCGGCTGCAATGGCTGTAATCCTTGGGGAGCCCGGGTCTTGTCGGGCCAAGCGATCCAGGAAGGCACATGAACTCCCTCTCCTTGCCCCCCAAAAATAAGACAAAGACACCCTGAAAGCTGGGGAAACTCTTTTTGTGAGTGCGGCTGTGCAGAGTTATCAGCTAGAGCATGCAGTCTTGCTGCTGCTGGTCAGACAATTTCTTACAGGCACAGGCTTGTATGAGGTGCAAAGCTGCTATGGGTTTAAGCATTAATATCTTGATGTGTACGTGTAATGTAGGAGGAAATATTACACGTATGAACTTTCTAAAGTACTTTTATCTGACAAAACTTCTTGTGTTAATCTTGGAAGTGATGTAGGTCTGCATTGTTCTGAAGTGCTTTACTACTTATTGTGGCTGAATACTGTTATACAAATATAATGTTATAATACTTGGAGCTTTGCTTCTGTATTATGGCCATTCTGTGTGTCATGCTTTATTACCTCTGCAGCTTCAAAGTGTTTAGGAAAAGTGTGCTATTAAAAATGTGTTTAAAGCAGAACAGATAATTAAGCTCCTATTTTGCAATACTGTTCAAATAGGTGAAAGTTGCCTTCAAAAATGCATTTAGTGGCATAATAACTAGATATCAATATAATGGAATAATAATAACGCTATATTGGAAGAAAACTTAAATTTTGGTTTACTGATATAAACCCAAATTTATGGCAATGACCTGAAACCATGGTGGTGTAGAGGTCAGCTTGATGGCTTTTAACAGGCAGGCAGGATGTGTTGCACAAGCTGATTCTTTTCATAGCATCTTAAACACAACTTCAGTGAAGTAAAGCTTTGATGAGTATCATCAAAGCCATATCACCATAGCTGGATAGCAAAGGAGTTTTATGTGTTGGCACCATGTTTATGTACTGGTTAACAAAAACATCAGAGAACAAAATGGAGTAGCAAAACTGATGGTCATTTAGAGACAACGATCAGTATGAACTCCAATGTACAGGTAGAAATAGGGGTAGCTCTGCTGTATGTATTTGTGATCTGGCAGGTATGAACGGATGCTGGACAAGACAGTTCCACTGCAGAAAATGATCCCCTGTTCCCTGATCACAGAGTGAAATACAGGGGTAGACCACAAAACTGCTGAAAACAGCGGCATGAAACATTGAGAGATTTGAGGAAATGGTGTCTCTGCTGAAAACTCATTGTAAAATACACAGAATTAAATCCTGAGAATGGCTGGTCTTAGACTAAGCTCTTGCTTGAACTTTCCATCCATTTTCAGGGAGGAGCTTGCAAGTGCTCAACACCTCCTGGCCCACAATGTGAGTGTCAGAAGCATTTTAGGTAGTTCAAGTGAGCAGTCAGACCAGAGATAAAGCAGGTAAGACCTAAGCTGCTTGGACAGACACCCATGAAAAGAAGTTTACTGAGGCCAAAATTGGAAAAGGCATTGCAAAAACCTTTTCAGTAAATGAAATTGTCTCTGCTTCAAGGGAGAGTTGTCCTCATTAGGAGAGCACGTACCTTTCAGAGAAGGGCTGGAAGTAGTCTTGAAGGTGCAAGTGCTAGTATGGGACTCACTGAGCAAATAGTCACAGGAGCTTCACATGGGTAGGACAGTGCAAGTTGGTGGGCAGCAGTATGGGGAAAGGTATTTGAGTGAACAGAAAATGATGGAAGGTTGTATGGTTTAACCCGGCAGGCAGCTAAAACAACTACACAGCTGTTTGCTCACTCCCCCCACAGTGGACCCAACAAACTCATGGGTTGAGATAAAGGCAGTTTAATAGGGCAGAATAGGAAGAGAATAATAACAACAACAACAATAATAATGAAGAAGAAATATACAAAACAAGTAATGAACAGTACAATTTCTCACCGTCCGAAGTCGATGCTCTGCAAGACGCTGAGCTGCCCTGCCTCCCGGTCCACCCCCCAGTTATATATGCCACATGACATCATATGGTATGGAATATTCCTCTGGCCAGTTTGGGTCAGCTGTCCTGGCTGTGCCGCCTCCCAGCTTCTTGGGCACCCCCCACCTCCTTGCTGGTGGGGCAGTGTGGAAAGCTGAAAAGTCCTCGACTACTTGGCAACAACTAAAACCACCAGTGTGTTATCAACATTATTCTCATCCTAAATCCAAAACACAGCACTAACCAGCTGCTAGAAAGAAAAGTAACTATCCCAGCCAAAACGAGGACAAAGGTTTATTTTAGATTTTTTTTTTTTGAGAGAGAGAACTGAGTTGTATCTGTACAGTTGTCTTGTATGTTTCCATGAAGGTACTGCTTAATCGAAGGTATGTTTTTACGCAGTAACTTTTCTTCTTTACAATATCCGTGTGGGGATGAGAAGTGGCTCCTTCGTTAAGACCATTTCTGATCTATTAAGTCTTGATGCATCAGGCTGATGGGCGGGCTGGACCCTTTTGTTCTTAGAAGTGTTATTCATGGAATTAAGCAGAATTAATCTTTGTCCTTCTGACTGTTCTCAAAGCTCGGTTAATAAAGATGATCAGTGCTTGCATAACTGAGACTTAACAGAGTCCAGATGTTCCTGTATTTCAGCCACCCTTGCACCTTTTACCCTGTGTGAAGCAAGACACTTAGGGTGAAAAGTTCTCCACTTGTTTCTTTATCTAATTCTAGATCTGCACTTGGAAATATTTTCCATGCTCTTGAAGTCTTTCTACACCCATGGGATTATTTTGGTTGTCTGCTTTCCCTTTCCTCTCCCTAAATCTGCTGACGGCACTCCCAAATCTTTCCCCCATTTTCTGAATTGTGTTATCTACTTCCTCCAGAGATGGTTTGATAAAAATCTGGTTTCTAGTTCTCTCCATGCACCAAGCCTCTGTGTGGTAGAGAACATCATTTAATAAAGCTCTGTTAGTGGCCCTTCTTGCTTTTCTTAAAGTGGTATTCATTTCAAATTTTCCTCAATTTTTTTGATTTTTGTATAATGAAACAGAATTGTATTGAAACATTGGAAATTCTGTATCATAGACTAGCTAGACATTCATTACTTCTGAGCCTATGGAATTATGTGAAGCCCTCATTGTTTTTTTGTAACAGACTTGTGGAAAGAGTTACTTTTTCCAGTAACAAAAAGACCCCTGTTTTGTTTACACTTCCCTCAAAACTGCTGTTTCTTCCTGTTTTCTTTTTTAAATCTTTATCCTTCTGTCTTGGTAGCCAAGTAACAGAGCTGATGCGGAAATTTGGATGTTCCTTCCCATGCCAAACAGCCACTGCCTATAGTAGCTGTTGGGTGTAAGGAGTGTGACATGTCTCAGAGGAATCTGAGAGCAAAGTATTTCCTGTTTATTGGCCTTGACACAAGGCAAGAAAACATAAAATAAAGCCTATTTTGAAGAGCTGTGTTCTGATCTCCTACCCATGTAAGCCAGGATAACACCATTTAAGTTAATGTGGTGAGGTGAGAATTGGTCCCAGGGGCAGGAATGATGTGACCCCCAGGAGGATTTAGGGAGGGTAGACTTTGCCGTTGTAGTGTTGGGGGCTAGTCCTCCATCCTGGACTCCATTGTGTCCCCGCTGCATCCTCTTCCTTTGTACCACAAGTACCATTGTTTGGATGGAGTTTCAGATGGTTTTTGCTGCCCTGCCTGCACTTGGGTTCCCTGTGTGTGGGGATAAGCGTCAGTACTGGATCCCAGGTCTGAGTTGGTGTCTGATGGTCAGGCATGGGACATCTCAGTCAAGGATGATTTTCCCAGTCATTTTGTTGCTGTTTTGGTTTTAATGTTAAAATGAAGAATTGAGGAGTTTAACATTTCAAGATGACAATTTGAATAGCTGCAGCTCCAGCTCCCAAAACCATGGGAAAGACATGGTCTGAGACTGGCTTTGCAAAGCTGTTTTGAGTCAGCCCTAAATCAGAGGGCAGGCTCCATGGGCTTTCAGTCCTTCCCATGCAAACACTGGGGAGAGGTCACACAGCAGCAGGTTGTGCAGCCGCTGCCTTTACCCACCCTTTGATTTTTACTGTCCAGAGCAACCCGTCTGTAGAAACGTTCCTGCCCAGTAAAGTTGTGCGATGGTGAGTACTAGTGAACAGTGTAGTTCTGAAAGCACCTAAGGAATGTCTTGCTGTGGCTGGTACATACGTAAGGCAGAAGAAAAAACACATTCACCAGGGTAGACACAAAACCATGTCTTTTCTGGGAACCGGGGTGGGTGCTGGGAGTGTTTGTGTGTGTGGCTTTTTCTCCCCAAGCCCCGTAGCTTATCTTGCTTGTTTCTCTGTCTTTCCTCTGGCCAGAATCCAGTTTGTAATTCTGCATTCTTTCCTGCTCTGCCTGAAGTTTTGTCGTGTTAAATGTTTGTTTTGAATTTGCACCTTGTTTCTGCCCAGAATATATCAGTGATGCAAGACCTGGTGGTCAGGAGATTTTTCAGAATATAAAATAGAGGCTGAAAGTCAAGTTGTATTCGATTGACACACCTGTGTGCCCAAAATAACTTCAGACCTATAAAAATAGGCAGTAAGAAATTAACTCTTTCTGAGGGAATATAAAATCTGTGCAAATATTTTGACAGTGAAGGTGACAGACCAGAGTAGAGCATCAGTGGAGCAACCTACTAAATGTTACAGTGGGTTCATTCTCCATCCCTGAGTTGCTTAAATTGACCAGATTGTTCTTTTAAAGAGATGCTCGGATGCAGATTGTATTAATTCAAGTGAGTCATTGACTAAAAACTATGTTAAATCAAGTTTAAATCATATTTGTACTCCACCAGGTGTACTATGCCTTGCTCTTTATATATTACTGTTGTTTTCCATACATATTGCATTATAAAGGTTTCTTAGTCTTCAATGCATTTCACAATAGCATATAGCTGTTCCAGTGGAAGAGTTATTTATTCATGTTCTGTATTCTGTATGAAAGGATTTTCTCTTTTTCTTTTTTTTCTTGTCTATGGAGGGATAAAAATCTTTTCATGAGTACTCTTGGCTGTAGCAGCATGTTTTGTACAAATGTAGTTAACTACACTGGCAAGCAAATACAATTCAAAAGAGTATGTTAACGCAAGAAGCCATGTTACCTTTTTGGATTCAGCTTGTAGCAGCACAGGTACATGGTGCTCTCCCTGCGCCTGCCTCATCCCTCTTTTGTACCAGCGTTTGGGGTAGGGTTGTGCTACGATCGTTTCTCGGCACGCCTCGTCTTCGGCCTCTGTGCTATCTCGGTTGTGTTTTCTAGTGACAAAATCATGGGGTTTGGCAGCAAGTGCAACTCTCTTTTTTTCTTTTTTTTTTTTCCCCTTCCTTTTCATTCTGGTTTGCCTGAGAAAGCAGTTCTTTTTGGAACAATCATGCAATTCAGTTAAGTTATTTAATTTAGTAAAAGGACAAGAATTAAAAAAAATTTGCATTTTCCAAGCACCGCTGTAAGGAGGCACAAGGTATGTGTGTAAGATGGTGCTGGTAGTTACTGAGACTGCTCAAAATGGATGAGAGCACCTTCACCCCTGCTTTGGGAAGTGCCATCTGTTTTGTGTAACTCTTGTGAGCCCTTATGCATGTGCTGATAGAGTCGCATGCATTTCAGCATGCGTATCTTGGGCTTTCTTGTGAGAAATTTGGCTGCTATACAGTTAGAATCAAAATAGTGAAATATTGAGGTACCACACCCTGACACATGTAAAGTTCTGATAGATGTCCAAGACCAGCCTGGTTGTAATGTGTTTCTTGTTAAGTAAGCTGACAATTGTGAATTGTATCAACTTAAACAAAAAAGTCTAGTTTCTTTTCTGGAAGAACTGAGTTTTGCCTACCTACCTTTGTCCCAGAGTTTATTACATTCTTAGTCTCCCACCTCCTGCCCTCTTGAGGTGATGGGATCATGATTGTGATGAGAATCGAGCCAAAGATATGTGTATGTGCCTTGTTTGCTTAACTTTAAGGAGAATAAAAGCTCCAGCAGAAACAATGGCAAAATACTGATACGTTAATTAGTAGTTCTGAAGTAAAAACCAGAAAATATGAAGAAATGTGGCCATGTGACTTTGCCTTTGTATACACACTAAATGCTTCCTAGCTTTGCTGCTTCCCATTTATCATCATCTTTTATTTTTGTCTAGAGTAACCACCCTTCGATTGTAGATGCATAGAAGTGCAAGGAGTTTAGTAGGCACTAGGTGGAAAGGAAATGATAAAGCAAGAAACATCAAAAGAGAAGGACTGCATCCAGTTATTCACTTTGTATTACAACACAGACTGCCCTTATACGGGTTCTCTTTGAAAGTTTGTATTTAGTGAGTAATTATTCAGGGCGATATGTCAGAAGAGCCAGTGGCCATTTCTCAACAGAACCGAGCCTTAATTTTTAAAATATTTGAAATACTGCTGTTGACTGTGGAGAGGCCACAATCATTTCTTCCTTGAGTACCGGAGTTTTGATGTCCCTCTGGCTTCTGCGGCAGTGGTGGGTGCCGAGAGGCAGGTCAACAGTGAGGGGGCTCCTCGGGGTTTTGCCAGCAGCTGAAGGTGCGTGGTGTAAGGTGGACAGAGAAGGTACTGGTGCCCCCAGATTGTATCACTCCAGCCTCCGAGTTTAGCTGTAATATAGAGGAATTGCCAAACTTTGCTGAAGTGACTGCTGGTTTTCTGGCCAGGTAGCTGAAGTAGTCTGACCCTTTGGCTCAATTCTTTTCCCTTGTCATAAGAGGATAATACAATTTACCCCAGCTCAAGCAACTAATCTTCAATTTTTATCAACTTAAACTACTGACAGGGCTAAATACTAATGAGAGATCAAAATAACAGCATGTAAAATTGTCACTCTTTACGTTTACCCAATAACTTAATTAAGAGGAGACAGATAATTAAAGAGCTACTGTATAATATAACAGCCCCCCTGAAAAGAAAGCAGGAAATAAGAATGAGCTGTGTCCCAGGATGTTTGTACAGACAAAACTCACACCCCAGAGGGCAAAAAATGTGGCCTGGCTCTCAGGATCTGCACTTGATCGTTGTTGCAGGAAGTGGAGGAAGCTGTGTTACATGGAATGACCAAAATTCAGTGTGTCTGTATTGTTATTCTCAAGAATTATTATTCCCTGCTTGCCAAAGAAATGGCTATTTAAGCTGTGTTTCTGGACATCCGTCTTCTTACTGTGAATGGCTACAAGTCTCCAGGAGATGGAGAGGGAGAAGCTGTTAATTTCCATCATAACAGAGCACATGTTAAAAATTATTAAAGTCCAAAAATTAAAGAAATGTCAGCATTATTTTGTAAAGATTTTATTGCAAGAGCCACTTTATTATTAGAAGATTTGACACTTTGGAAGGAAGGCATGACTTATTAACAGGCAAAAGCACAAAGTAATTTTAATGATGATTTTGAGCATTCTCTAAAGGAGACAAAAGATTTTCATTTCGAGCTGGTGTGTGCCACCACTGCAGTCTTTGGAGCATCCAATATAGAGACTCCGTGCTTGAAACAAAGTGATGCGAAGTGGCTGAATTTCCTTCATAGATGCTCTGCTGTATTTATACACAGAATTTGGGAATAAGGGTGCTGTTGAGGACACCATTACAGAGCAGCCCAGAGCCTTAGGAGAACCACCACCTCTTTTTGTGTTCCCAAGGCTGGGGTGCTTCACCTGCTTAGTCTTTGCTCTGTTGGTAACCTCACTTGACTGCGATGGAGACAAGCCTGTGTGAGAGCATGGCTTCTGTACCTACAAACACTGGCCCCTAGGCTTTGACTGTCTGCTGATGTCAGAGACCCATTTCATTATGGATTGGTTTTATAGCTCCTTTTCTGTCTTGCAGCTGTTTTGTCTTCAATATTTTATTAATTCTAACCACTGTTTTAATTGGTGGAATTAGCAAAAAAAAAAAAAAATCATAGCTGAAATGCACTGTGGAGGGCCGTTCACTTATATAGCAATTTTTTTTAATTGCGGCAATATATTTACTTGATGATCCCTATAAATGTTCACTATCATTTATTTACCAGCCAATACAGTTTTAAGTTTTTATTACTTCACTCTGCAAATAAAGATGTCTAATTGAGTCAGCTTACATACATAGCCTGGATATGCATGAGAGAAGAAAGGTGATGGGGGAGGTTTTCAGTGGGTGCTTGCAGACCTCTTAAATGGCTCCGTTTGGTGAAGACCTCTGCGTTGTTATGGCTTGCTGATCTCTTTTCAGGGTTTGGAGAACCTACACCATATTGAAGGGTGGGCTGTTTATTTTCTCTGTGTTGTTTTTATGTATTGAAATATTGTAGTGAAAATAGCTGGGTGGAGTGTAATGAATGTTTTCAAAGACTTTCCTTTGAAAGAGGCTTTTTTCCAGCCCTTGGTGGTCACCACCCATTTTCCTGTGCGGTGTGCGCCTCTCTCATTGTTCCTACCCACAAAGGCCTCTTGTGTGAACCTGTCAGCAAATGTGCCAGCACAATGAGATAAAATATCGTGGGATGTTGGTTCAAGCCTGCTGAAGCGCCAGGGTTTTCACCCGCAAATGTTGGTTGATATTGCCTAAGGCGTAACATAGCGTGAGATCGTAAAACTCGGGATTTATCAACAATTTTTGGCGTGACTCAACTGTTTATGGTTGAGTGGGTTTGAGACTGAAACCTAGGTATGTATACCACTGATAGTAAAGTCATGTGATGGCAGGGTTTGTCCCTTAGGCTTGAAATAAAGCCTAACTGAAAAACTGTCCTCATTTACCTGCAGTTGCACCATCTTGATAAACAATGCTGGTTGTGGTTTGGTATGGGCTGGGATCTGGTCAGAGCCCCACCTGAAAAATAAGGCTGGTTTTGAGTTTAACTTCTGGGCACCCCCCGGCCTGTGAATTGCACTTCGTTCACCTTTAGCTTTAACCCGCTGGTGAAGAGATAAAGCACATCCTTTGGTATGTGTTTTTTTAGAGTAGGTAAATAGTTGGGTTATCGGAAAACAGATCTTAGCAATACCTGCTGAGCTTCTGAGCAACAATATGTGTGGACCTCTAGATTAGCTGTCAAAATTGACTGATTACTACAAGTAATGCCACAAGATAAGGATCTGTAATCTCTCAAACACAAATCATTGCTAGAGATCTCGGGTTGTGCATTGTCATAACCTTATTCCTGCCGCTATGATGCGATTCCAGCTGTAGCAGTACTGCAGGGACTCTTGAATGTGAAAGTGGGAACCATGGAGAAAAGCAGAGTGGTACATTTATCACCCCAAAAAATTCACTGATTTGAAAGAAAGTTCAGTTTTGGCCAATGTTGAAACAGTCCATTCTGTAGCATTGTTCAGTGGGTTTGGTGGTGGGCTTTTTCAGTTTGCAGGTTATATCTGAAGCTTGCCGTATTTTGGTTAGTATCGAAGAGTTGATTGCCATAGGCAAGGAATCTGTGATCCCATATCTTGATGGAGCAGAGCTGTGCAAAACCAGTCTCAGGAGGGAAGACTGAATTTAGATGACACTGTGCTCCTCTGATTGAGATGTGACTGTGTGCTGTGCTGCTTGTTTCTCTCCAAATTTCTGTATTATTTGAGAAGACAGAGGAGGTGTTTCACTTACCTGTTTTAAGTGTGGGTGCCAGCAGCTTTACTAGGGTGATCCAGTGCTGTCCTGGCCCTTTCTGTGACCAGCACTGGGGCTTGCTGAGCACGCAGTCACTCGGAGCAGGAAACTGCTCTAATCACGAGAAAAGTCTCCCTGCCATCTAACCCTAACGCAGGGAATTGGTCAAAAAGGGAATGCCTCTGTCTGCTCTAACTGCTGATCAAACAGCAGCCTGGCATCTTCTCTGCACACCGTGGACCTCACACAGTTCCACGGGGCTGTCCCTTGCCCCAGGAGCAACATGTTGGGCACGTCTTGCAAGGTACCAGGCTCGTGCTGGTGTGGTGACTGCAGGACAGGCTGCACTCACAGTGTCGTAAAGTAATCCAGGACCAGATTAATGGCTGCTGAAATCCTAATACTTATCATTCTGGTTCAAGGTACTCATAAAACTAGAGAAAAAATGGTAGAACGTAAATCCTGTAGACGTTGTTTTGCTTACGGTGATTAAATTTATCAGACTCTGGTGACATATTGTGAACCTAAACTCTTTAAGAAAGTATAAGCGCTCCTGCAGCCTTAGCAAGGTTTTCAACACTGAATTCCCAAAGTACTATTCAGCTGATGTAACAATTTTGGTATTCACAATGATACTTTAAATTGCAGATGAAGGGTGTTTTTCTCTTAGTAGCTGCATTAAATCAGTCAGTGGTATAAAAAAAGATGTTGAGATGCTAGTGAGCATTTTAAAGCTGTATAGGTGTAACACTTTTTGTCTCAGCACCACTTCTTTTTTTTTTTTCAGAAATAAATGCCAGGAATGTTCATGAAAATAAATAAAAAACAAATCCAGTGCAGCTTAATTATTAAGACTAAAGGTACCAGCAGAGCTTCAGACATTGGAGAAGTTAGTCTGACATGTGTTTTTAAAGTTCATATGGAATTCATCCTGTCTAAAGAGCTGGTGTGCTCCCCATTCAAGAAAACATATTCTTTGATGTGCTGCTGTCAGCTGTGGTGGTTCTAGAGTGGTAGACTTAGTGAATCATAAATATGCTCAAAGACACCAAAAGTTTGGTATTCACTTAGGCCTCATCTCTCGACACTCTAACCATACTAGCCATGTCCTTGTGCCAACCATCCTTTGAAAAGGCCTACTGAGAATGGAAATTAGTTCCTCGACCTTAACACAAACTCTTCCCTCATCTGTTCCTGAGACACTCGTATTTCTCTTTTTCCTGACTCTCATCTAGACTTTGGTTTTAAACTTGGAGGACAGAATTGCATCACATGTTGATCTGGCAGGAGGTGCCCAGCCTTACTGAACTAGCGGTGATTTGTTATTTAGTTGGTATGTACAGAGGCACAAGAAATCCCCCAGTCAAACCGAGGAGTCGGTGGCAAGTAAGCTAGTGCAGCTTTAAAGGAAGGGTGGAAGGTATTTCATTTCCTTATTTTTGTAATAGCCCTTTCTGTTAGTAGCTTTTCTTGTTACCTTCGAACTCTCATTTCCTCTATTAACAAATTCCCTATTTTGGTGTAATTTGTATTTGTTTTGTCTATGTACTGGGTACCATATCCCAACGTGCAGCGATGCTGCTTTAGCACTTACCCACCGTGAGCACTTCACATATTTTCAAGCCATTTTTTTTTATCTATCCAAGAATAACTGCCTCTTTCCTCTTCCTATCGCTGTTGCTGGTGTGCTGAATCTGGGCATCTGGTGTCATCTCAGACTTCAGAGATTTTTTTTTTTTCACTGGGAAGAGGTATAAGGAGGGATCTGTATGGTATTGTGCATGGGTTTCATTCACAGCTTTCATAGTTTGGCCTGAGTTCCTGGTGAGTGAGTAAACTGCTGTTTGTAGCACTTTTTATTTACTGATGGCCACTTTTATTACTTTAATGGAGGGGGCTTTCAAAAGCACAGCATGCCATGCAGAATAAACTGCTTGTCAGGTAGAAGAGTTACAAATACTTTTCAAAGGAATTTTAAGGCTAAGTAAGCATGACCGCTGGCTCTCGGTGTTGGTGCAAGCACACCTCTGGGGCTGTCAAGCGGTGTGGTTCCGAGATAGCTACGGAGTGCCTCGCAGTCAGCGAAACTCCTTTTTAGATATTATGCTGGTTTAAATCATCTAGGGATTTGCCAAGCAGGAGGTAATGCAAAATATAAACACACAGCAAAAATGAGTTTGCTAGATGGAAATAAATTTTTGTTGTTATCTAAGATAGTGCTGCCTGTTAAAATATCTTTATTGAGTTTTCACTGGTTTGAATTGGAAAATCTTTTTTATGCCAAGTGTCTGATCAGTTTTTTTCATTTATTTGTACCATAAAATACTTTCTTATCTTGCCTCCCTAGAATGTATTTTTCTTGTTCTGCAAGTTAGCAGTCGAAGCTTTAACTCTAAACCATTTGAAATGAGCATTTACTACAGATATTTCATGTGACAGCTTAATTAACTGTGGATTCTTGACCTTTAAAGTGCTGGAGTTAGAAACATTTAATAACGAGCCAATGGATATAAAGTAATACGCTTGTTGTTTTACTAGCTTGCATACATGGCAGTTTGAAGCAAAGTCCAAGGGTCACCAAAATCATGAAGTAAACTCAAGCGAGTCATTCTGAACTATGTATTTCAAAGTGTACGAATGTGTCACGCAGTCTGTATGTACGAGTGAAGGCTGCCAGGTTAGATACAAGGTATTTTTATGCAAGGTGTGGATTACGATTTCTCTAAGAGCTTCTGTGATCTGGATCCTACAAGGTGGGAGTGTAATTCAGTGCAATTACTGTGCTACCTAGTCTTAAACTAGCAAGCGTGTGTGTACACATCCAAAGTGTCGACCCACGTGGACTTGTTGAGAGCAGCGAAACCCTGAGCAGAAGATTACTGTCTTGGCAAGCCCCCTCCATCAGCTTAAAGGAGGCCACCGATGCCCTTGACAGAAGGGAGGATCGCTGAAGCTGACCACCCAGCGCCGGTGCTGACTGAGTGGGTACCAAGGGCTGTGAGAGAGAAACTGCATGTGGGAAGGACCAGGGAGATGTACGAGTGGAGGTGGTGGGTAGGGATTACTGGTGGAAATGAAGTACTGGTAGGTTTGAGACTGCAGAGAGCAAGTGTGGACACAGCCAGTGGAAACAGTAATGAAACATCAGGTCAGTGTCTGTCTGCTGAGCTGAGGAGGGTTGTGTGGGTATCTAACCCTACTACAAACCAGGGAGTCATGTTGTGCGCCTGGCATAAACACCCGGGCGGGGTGGTGGTGATCTGTTTGCCCCAGTGTTTGTGGGGCTGATCCCTGCTGTGTCTGGGTCGCAGGTACCTTCTGTGGGTGACCAGGCTGGCTGCTGCAGCAGTTCTCCCAGCTGCCAGAGTCCAGAGCCGTCACAGCAGTGAGCGCCAGGAAGACAATCCCTAAGCTGGCGTGATAGTTTTGCAAGGTTATTTAAGCCAGATCGGTTATGTGGGGCTTCGGGTTTTGCCAATAAGTTGCCATGCCTGGAGTTTCCAGTCCTGCCGTAAGAGAAGCTTCAGAAAGCCAGATTGTGATCTTCACCCCTGCTGTGCAAGACCTTCGTCTGCAGGCATTCCCGCTGATTTCAGTGAAGCTGTGTTGCAAGGGGCTGTCGGAAATGAGCAAGGGGAGAGGAATCTGGGTCCCAGGATCCATGCAGGGCATTCCTACACCCCTTTGGATGCTTCTGGCGGGTGTGATCGCGTGCTCTGTTCCTGTGGTGGGTGTACCCCTCGGACCGGTTTCTTGTTTGGGTTCTTGGGAGAAACGTGGAGAGCTTTTGCTCCAGAAAATTTGGGGGGGGAGCTTCACCTAGAGAGGGCAAATACTTGCCAGTTGTTTGTCATATTTGCTCACATGCATCAGCCTGTAAATTCTATTTTCAGAGTGCAAACTAAACACACCAGGATAGAGTGGGAAATCATGTAAACAGCCGTCCTGGGGGTACAGTGCCAGGCTTGTGTTCTGTGGCGGGGAACTGCCTGCACCACCTTAACTCTTCCATTCCCTAAGGCTTGTGTACGCGTAAGCACTGCGGCCCCAGATGGTGCCGGAGCATCGTCCGGCAGCCTTGGGAGAGTCCTTGTGGGAAAGTGGTGGCTTCCTTTTCCTTCCCCTTGAGCTTCCTGACCACTCTCAGGATAGCCAAGTCCTGAGTGGAATCCCCAGGCCCGTTCCTGGGCTCGGTCACCCTGTTTCCAGTGGATATTTGAGCTTCTCGATTCCTTTCTTGTCATTTTATGGGGAAGGGTCACGCTGCGATTGCAATGCGAGGGTGCGTGTGTGGCCAAGCAGGTCCTCATCCCGCCGGATCCCAGGACTCCTGGAGGAACGAGCGCTGGGGAGCTCCCAGGTGACTTCCCTGCAGTGCCTCTGTGCCTCGAACTGGCGTACGGGTGGATCGATGCGTGGTGCCTTTCTCCTCTCTCTGCTCTCAACTTTTTTAACAATCTGACACAGGGTTAGGTGAGTGAGGTTTCTCTTTCTGCTTGCGTCACTTTCTCCAAGCAGTGACGCACACATGCGCTCTTTTTTTGCCACACGAGTGGGTGGTTTGTGTGCTGGGAGGGAATGATTCATAAATTAGCTAGAGCCTGGACCTTTTCTCTATTGCCCTAACGATGTGTGAAGAGGTTTCAGTGTCAGCCTTTCTTCCTGACCGTCAAAAGGGCAGGTCCTTCAGTAGTTACATTTCACTCTCTAGCTGTGGGTAGTCCAACCTCGCCCAGGGTGAAAGGCTAATCCCATGCATAAAATGGGGTAAAATACTGCTTTTGGGCGATTTCTGTCACTCAACTGCAATTTTTGGAGGCTTTTGCAACCAGGACGTGTAAGCACAGAACAACCATCTTTATCACGGGTGTCCATGGGAGGGACAGCAAGATGTCTGCTGGGGGGACGCCTTGTGGGGCAAGGGGTGTGGGGCTGTTCTGGGCCTCCGTGTGCTCGTGGTGGGCTGGCTACAGTAACAACCCAGCACGAGGGTGTGCTGACCGAAGGAAGAAGGGGAGGAAAATAAAGGTGAAGGAAGCCACAGGGGGAAATGCTTAACAAGCAAACAGATTGTTTATTTAAAATGATAATGGGTGAGCAAGAAAGCCTTTAGAAAGCAACCAGGCAGGCTGATTCCTCCCCTTGTTTTCTGATGTGAAAGCTCTGGTGCAGCCTGTAATGAACGATGATGTCTCTGCAGAGAAACCGAGCAGGATAGTCCGAGACAGTGTAGAGGGAAAGCATCTGCAGCACAGAGAGGAAAAAATATCATTCTCTGCTCATAGCATTAGTTATTAGAAACCTTGAGTAACCCATGGTTAATGAAACCAGCTTGTCTCATTAGCCACACTTCAAAATTATATTTACAGAGGTTAGCAAAACTAAATATTTTTCTTTGTGGCCGGAGTGGCGTCATGAGAGACCCTGTCTTATACAACTCGTTTTTACTGCACAAATTGCGACATGGCTTTGGCCTTGGCTCCCAAAGTTTTGTATTTAAACGAGGAGGGATTGGACCTTGTTTTGGCCAAGTTGCTTCTAATGTGAAAATTGTGGGCTCTAGATTTAGAGCAGAGCTCAAATGTTTATGGTTCAAGCTAAATTTTCCAAGTTGGAGTTGGAAATTATTGCAAATATTGCCGCATAGTTTTTGTTCTGTTTGGTTTTGTTTTGGTTCTACTCTTTTATTTTGTCGGTAGAATTAGAAACTGAGAAGATTTTTTCCCAGTCTGGCATCTTTATAGGCACAGCATATACACTTTTTTCTTTAGAGAGCAAGACATACCTCTGAAAGAAGCTTTGGTGTAAGTAGTTCACGTGTCTCTCCCATTCCTGGGAGGACACAGGGTATTTTCCATTGTACCTGCCCGGACAGCTATACAAAGGGACTTTTTTTTTACGCAGATATAGTATGACTCTTACTTGGCAAGAATAAAAAGTAAGGAGTTAGTGTCACCTTGTGAATATCTGATTCTTTAGCCTCAAAGTTGGGTGGGTCAGCGTTCGCTCCAGTGATGCCTGTGAAGTCATTATCAAAGTGGTATCCTGCTGTTACGTACTGAAATGTGTGTAGGTCTCATCCCGTGCATACCTCCTGTAACAGATGCCATATTAGAAAATATTCACCTCAAGCAAAGTAATTGTGAAAGAAGTTTGCTGAGGGCTGATCATGAGAAGATACCGTAAACATTTATGAGGTCCCTTGCCCTGTTAGCACACCCACTGGTGAGCACCTATCTGATC
Organism: Psophia crepitans; assembly: GCA_013399095.1. Lineage (NCBI taxonomy): Eukaryota > Metazoa > Chordata > Aves > Gruiformes > Psophiidae > Psophia > Psophia crepitans. Next base: position 251,511 of record VWZZ01003502.1, read on the forward strand.
CTGAAGCTTATTGCAGCATGAGGGCCCTACCGATGTGTTGTGAGCACCTTTCTGCTTTGGATGATGATGTTGAATGCCGCCCCCGCCTTGCCTGGGCCCCAGCAAACACCTTACTGTAGTGTTACTCTTGGCATTTAATGCACGCCATGACTATTTTTCCTTCTTTCTGATTTGTGAAGCCCCCTGCAGTTTCCATGCTAGAAGCTTTTGCAGACACTCCAGCTCTTCTAGAAATGGTCATCATCTTTAGAATATATTACAATGTATTAATATTATTATTCTAGTTTATGCAGTTTTATATGAGACCAGCCATGATGGGAACAGTTTCTAGGATTAAGTGATGCGATTAATGTTTGTTTTCCTCTTCTTCACACAGCAGAATATATTTATTGAAATATCCTGGTTTATAGGACTTTTTTTTCCAGTTGATCCTTTTTTAGTTTATAGGCTCACTATTTTATACTGATGTTGGAAAAAGCAGGTTATAAGATGCTTCATTTTTAGGCGTCCTTGCAAAAGGAGAGCTTCCATTAGCAATTCTAGAAATGAATGTGCAGCCACAACAGCAAAAGCAGTGGGGTTGATCTGCTCCACACCCTGTTCTGTGCTTATCCGAACTGCACAGTTTGCACTGGTGCAGAATTACAGGAATCTGCCTGAAAAGAAATATATTCTGTGCTGGCGTGACTAAGGTGCAAAACCTGAACTCATGCAAGTGAAGAATACTTATAGTATCAGCAGAGGTACATGGGGTTGAGATAGCTGATGGTTTGAAATGGATTCAGGTTCTTCATGCTTTGAAATAAGATTTGGACTTTATAAAACAACGTTATAGTCAGTGAAGTTCCCTCTTAAACGGTCCTATCCGAGATCCATTATACATACAGCCCTTGTGTTTCTCACATGTTAAATTTAGCTGTATGTCCATTGGTGGCTTAATTTTGCATGTTAGCTTCATAAAATGCCTTTCCCTTCATGATTTCCTGCTCTTCCGTTGTCTGCAGAGTTTGAGGGAGGCTGGTTCTTTTAGTCATGTTATTTTGCTCAAGGAGGAATCTATTTTCATAGACAATGGAGAGATGGTGATTTAATTAGAATAGTTTCTACAAAGGAAGGGTTTCTTACAAGTAACAGTGTTTTCTTTCCCATTTTGTATCCTTCATGGTCAAGGAAAGGTGGTTTTCCAGAGCAGTGTTGGATTAAAAGCTGATACAGTTGTATATACAAACACCGTTTGATACCCTTCTCCCAAACAGCTTCCCATCTGCTTCCCTGTTGCCTTTTATTTTTAATGAGGGGTACAGCCATTGAAACTACAACATCAAAATATCTGTGACATGGCCATGTGCACTGTAATTCTTTCAGCTTTAAAATGGATTTTCACTTCATCCTAGGGTATTTTTCAAGTAAATTAATTTAGATTGAACAAACAAAATTTTTAACATTTCCTGAATCCCAGGAATAATAATGTGGTATTTCATTTCAAATCTCTTGCCTGAGGCAGATCTTTATCCTGTTACACTTAACAGGGATTCAGGGTGTCCAAAGGCTGACTTGTGTAGAACTGGAGCCCTTTCCAGATGTGGCAGTTGTCTTCTAATTCCGGTTTTAAAAGGAGCAAATAGATACTAACGTCTGGTCAGTTGATTTAAACCAGTTGACAGAATGGATTAATTGCTGACAAGATTTACTCTTTTAAATGCCTCTCTCCATTCATGAATGGCATTTGAAGAAATGCTTTTTCCTTTCTCTCCTTTGCCTACCAGGAGCAGTTCTGAACGGAGGAAGGAGAAATCAAGAGATGCAGCAAGATGCAGAAGAAGTAAAGAGACTGAAGTTTTCTACGAACTGGCACATGAGCTGCCCCTGCCCCACAATATCAGTTCCCACCTGGACAAAGCATCCATAATGCGCCTGGCAATCAGTTTCCTACGCACTCACAAGCTTCTGTCTTCAGGTACGGTCTGGCTAAAAGAAATTGTCAATGCTAGTTGATAGAAGCTTGGTAAGATTGTGCATGTTCTTCACTGAGTACTGGGTCCTAAAGTGAGAACAGGACACAACTGCTTGTGTTGTGAGAATACAACTCGATTTATAGATAGGTTGGTGGGGTGTTTTTTTTTCATCAGAATTATGTGTATTTTAATTGGGATAGAAAAATCTGAGTGATATTAGTCGTACAAGGTCTTCATTAGCAAAATAACAACTGATGCATTTTTGCCTCTCTGAAAAAAACTATCAAAACTCTTGAAAGTGGTTTATTAAGCTCAGTTACAAGCTTTTAAGAGTCTAGTCAGAATTCAGATGTACATCTTAAGCTTCCGCTCTGAAACAAGTAAATTTTGATTTGGTGTGGTGAGCATGTTTGTGCTAGTGCATTCAAAAGGCAGCTGGGAAGGTCTGAAGGTCCAGTACTTCATTTGAAAGGACTAACTGTGCTATACACTGGTAATAAGTAGTAGGTAGATTGTTTATGATGAGATAGACTAAGACAGCTAAAGCAAACAGCTTTTAAATACTTGACATGAATGGATTCTGTGTGATCAGAATCTTGCTCATGTTGGACTAGTAGGAAATGTGAACCAGCATCATTTTCGTAGCCTGTGAAAACTGATAAAATTAACAATATTCTTATTTTGCACCTATATTTGAATAATCATTTAGATAGAAATATGTGGTTTGAGCAGCCTGTAAGATCAATGAAAACAAATGATGTTTCTGGGGGAGCTTTCACACGGTGACCTATAAGTGTCGAGAATACGTTAGCAAAACAACGTCTACATTGTTTGTGAAAGGTATATCCAAAATTTCATCTTTTTCTTCATTAATGGAAAAACTCCCGATAAGGTCACGATTGCACTTCCTCTCTTTAGAAAAAGTTGAATCATACCATAACAATTACTTTAATAAATGTTATTAGGAAGTGTCTCATTTTGTGGAAGAGCAAGAGGGTTGGTTTGTTGTTGGTTAGTCTGAAAGATATGGCAAATTCAATTCTGCTTCCAAGAGCTCTGTGACTATTGTAGCTTTTTTTGGTTGTGCTAATAGTATTACGGGTATTTTCATCTTAGCTTATAGAATCTGATTTTAACATTTACTTCTGTAAAAATAAAAGTTTATTTGCTGAACAGTATTTGGAAATCATCTCTGATTTCATCATGTAATTAATACTTGAAGAAGTTGCGTAAATAGGTGAATGTTCTTGAACATACCATACGCCCAGCCAATTTGTTAGTAACTTTTTCATAAAAACTCAGCTTCAGCTTTTCAAATATTAATATGGCATGAACTAGAGACTGGCACAGCATAGGAAAAGCGGACTTCTGAAGGGCTGTAACAGGTAATAGAAGTAATGTGTGTGTTTGTGAACTTGACATGAAATAGTTTGATGCTGCCATCAGAAAAGACATTTGCTCACCAGGAAACTGCCGAGTTTAAAATTAACTTTTTTGAAATTAATTTCTTGGTGAGGAAAAAATATGCAAATAAAACACTTGTTTTAGTGCTTCTGTAGTGTTAAGGCTTAGGCTCATATAATTTGATAGTGATGACAACTCAATATATACATATAATATTCATACATACAAATACATGTAAGATTTTTCTATGACAGTGTTTGAAAAATAACGTGATTCATGCAGCTGATTAACATTCTCTTGAAGTACCACCAGGACCCAGCAGTTAGAAAGGAATCTGGAAATGAAACGTTACAGTAGCGACAGGCTGTGATTTAATATTTCAGGCTTTCTCTATGTTAGTTATTTGCTTAGCCTTAAATCTGATGCACCCCCCCAGTCTAAGTATTGACGTGGAGTAAGTCCTCATTAAAATTGGTGTGTTAGTCAAATGCAGCTTTGTCCATTGCTGCATCTTTAGATGCTGGAGATTTAGAGAAAGGGTTTAAAGTCTTTAGTGCTTCTATTCTGAGGAACTGAACTTAAAGGGACTGCTTTTCTAGAAGAGCTGGGTATTATTTTCCGACAATGAGAAAACACTGAAATGAAAGAACTCAAGCCAGAAATCCTCTGTTCACTTGTAAAGGCTTCGTCTGCTACTCACATTCTTCTGAGTATAGCTAACATTTAAATTAGCCAAGCTAAACAAAAAGACTGAATATCTGAAAGATAAAATTTATCAGGCATAAAGTGGCATCAGAGAGACAACTTTCATTATTGTTATCAGAATAATGACTTCAGAGCATTATTTGTTCCTCCTGCAATTGCCCAACAGTTTACACTTGTTGAGACTCCTGAGATTCGCAGGTGCAGAGTACCGCTCTGGCCAAAGTAAATCTCTATCACATTGAGAACTGTTTCTTGCTCTCAGGAGACAAGGCTGGAAAATTGAATATAGGCATTTCTGGCAGGTGAGCTTTGCTGAAAAAAATAGTGCCTTTCAGGTCCGATTAACACCATTGCTGTACAATAGCTGCTTAATACAGCTGATATTTGACGGGTGCTGTTTTTCTGATCTGTTCCTGTAAAAGCAGACTTTAAGTCTTTGATGGCAGGCTTCTGAATAATGACAGTCTTTATAAGGACACCAACTTCATGAGGAGGCCATCATCGGATTTAATTCAAAGCAATAGGTTTTCAGTACAGCTTTTGGCTCTTGGATGAAGAAGTTTGCTGCTCATCACATTTTGACAAGTGTGGAGCAAATAGACGCTGCACTTGTGTGATGCCTGCCCACGCTCCGCTCTCACTTTTGCTCTAAACCCTTTCTAAGCCCCAAGCAAAGCTGCCCCTGTTTCTCATGCATGTTTAGCAGACTGGAATTTGGCCGTTAATTCTGCCTTGCGTTTGAGGAGCCTGGTGTGACTGATGGGGAGCACGGGGGTATACTGAGTCATGTCTGACAGGTGAACTGGGAAATGGGGAGGTAGGGAACTGCACTGTGCATGAGAAGCAAACGTTTGCCACAGACTGCCCCCCCTCCCCTTTGCTTTATGTTGTTTTCATGGAAATATTTTTGATTATTTGGGCTAGACACTTAGTGTAAACTGGAGTTAAGTGGGAGTATTTGTTCTGTCATTAATTAGGACTTTAAAATAACATTTACTGCATTTATGTATATATACAATGTCACTAAAATAAGCTTGCAGTGCAACTTGAAAAATGCTTCAAAAGGTAGTAACGAACAAAGTACCGCTTGATTAGTGTTTTTGTTAGTTATTATTTATTCTATCAAAATCTACTGGTACACTAGATTTTACTTTATATTACTGTTTGTAGTAACACAAACGCAAACACATCATTCCATGGCAGTTTTGCTGGGAGCGGAGAGAGCAAGGGCCTTCCCAGGACTGCTTCCTCGGCTTTCTGCAAGCTGATGCTCCAAAAGGGTTTTCGGAGATGGCTGCAGGCAAGTTGCCAGCCTCAGTCCACTGGCATTGAGTGTCTCATGCTCCTTCCTATTATTCCCTGACTCGGAATAGGGCTTTTCACTTGTGTAACTCGGGCTGTTTTACTAGCTGTGTCTGCATAATGATTATTTATCTGTTGGGAAGCCAAGACCTAGGGAAATCTATGCCTGCATTCTTCCAGCAGGTGAATGGCAGAGCCCATGAATCTGAGCCCTCATTGAGAGCTCTCCCGCTACGTGCCTCTGAAAATCCCGGCTTCTGGATTGCAGGGTGCACGTCTCCTCCAGGCGTTGCAGGCCCTGAGCTTGGCCCTTGTATCCTATCATAATAGGAAATAGCTGGTTGTATATCTCAGAGTTCAAAAGGGTAAAAAATACCAGGTTTTGCTTTATAAAAGTTGCTGCTTTACTTAGTAACACGTTTCCCTTTGATTTTCACAGTAGGCAATTCTGTGTGGGAATGTTGGAGAGGAAGCCTTTAACATTTAGAAATGCAGGCTGTTCGTCTGACGGCCTGATTGAGATTAGTATCACAGGAAGCAAACTGAAACAATAGCTTTATAATACTGTTTCCATGTTGTGCACAGAACAGTACACGGTATAATTGGAATGCTAAGGAGAAATTTCATTTAATTATGATCATCTTAAATATCTTTCAAGATGTCTCCTAATTCTGTTGCCTTAACACATTTTTGCCATCGTCACATTCAAACGTTTGGGATAAATTTGGAACTGATCTTTGTTCATTTCAAGTAAAAGTTTTAATCCCATGGAGTTCCTGCTGAAAATACTGTTTGATGCTTATCGGTAGGGAACCTTTTGGATTTAGGATCCGATGTCCTGTTCGTATAGTCAGAAAAATTGGTACCAGTACTTCTCCCCTATTATTCTCTAATATAGCTAGTAAATTAGCCTAATGCTTTTTGGAGGGCTTAATAGATGGCAAAAGAGAAATAACGGTCTTTTGCTAAAGAAAACGGGTGTCTTGGCTAGCAGCTAACACTGTGATAGTTACTAAGGCTGCCTCAGTCTCTTTTTGTCTGAATATGAGGAAGAGAATCCACTTTAGGAAGCCTGCATGGGCATTAGCACGTGCTGCCAATAATTTTAAGTGTTTATTTGGTCCACGCTGATGCTAAAGGCATTTCAGGAACAAGAACTCTTTGGTACTGGTGAGTTTCTGTGTGCCAGGACTTTTTAGTCAGGCTAATCAGGCAAACACAATTTTATCCGCTTTCTTTAATCCCATCCCAATTGTGTGGTCACCCGGGTGTCTTTTCTGTGCAGAGATCCAGCAAAGGAAACTGGATGGGAGTTGCTCCTGGGCAGGCAGACAGCAGCAGAAATGGGGAGGGAACAGGGAAGCAGACGGGAAGTTGTTTGGGAGAAGGGAGGCCACGAGGAAGCCAGTGTGAAGTTGTTTCAAGGGAGGGAGACAACAGAGCCGGAAAACCAGCAGGGAGCAGAAGGGAAAAAATAGCTTTTCTCTGGGCTTTCAAGGGAGAGGACAAACTGTGGGGAGAAGTGATGTGGGCATTGTTTTTGAATGTCTGGACAAGCTGCATCTAATCTCAGACCATTGTGGCATAAAACAGTGCTTTAAAAATAGCAGGTCTACTTGTTTGCTTTTATTAAATTGACAAAATAGTTTTGTGCCAACCGTGCTGCTAGGAGTGAGAGTGGGGCCGGGTGCTGAGTGCTTCAGCTGCTTGAAGTGATGTCCCTTTTCTGGGAAGATTCACCAGAAGATCCCATGGGGCTTGGAAAGCCTGCTCTGACAGGGTGCTGTGTCCCACCGTTCAACACTGCGGGCTGCAGGACTCGAGCAGCTTCCTGGGAGCAGCATCTGAATGATTTGGCTAGATACAAACTCTGCAATCAAAACACCACCAATATGTGTTTTCTTTGTCAAAGTTGCTTGTGCACTTGGAGATAAGGGCCCTTCAGGAAGCTTCAAGTTTAAGAGTGGCTTTTTCTTGATGTATCTAAATTGAAAGCTTTTATTGAACACATTGAAAATATCCCCTTGAACAGGATGTACTGCCCTGTCAAGATGAAAAAAACAAAAAGGAAGAAAAAAAATCAGTCACTTTCCTTTGATGCAAAACAAGAAACCAGGAAGAGACAAGTCTGTCTCAAAGCTGCTCTCTCTGGTGCAGGATGGAGCTGCTGTTAGATCTTCCCTAACTTCTGCCTACCGGCGTCAGGCAGTTTTTACAACCCTCCTCAGGAGCGGCAGCTGTAGTCTGGTGTCTGTTATGCACAATATCTGAGCAACTTTCTGGTACTTGTAGGATCCAGGATTAGAGACAAAGCCATCAAAACTCTATGGAGGTGACGATGTGACCTCCAGTAAAAACCTTTTATCACACTCTACCTCTGACCTGACCACAAAGGCCCCTCTGAGTCAGATCAAAGGTGTTGAGAGGGAGGAGTATAGGCAGTCTGCTAGGAGATTGTTTATACCTGAGCAGTTATTTCTTGTAAGGGGAGCCTGATTTTTGAGCCTTCAGACTCGTTCCAAGAGGTTGGACTGAAGGAAATGAGCAAGCATCTACGGAAAAAGTGTTCTTAAACTTGGGAACAGTGCACATCCTGGCAGTGGGAATTAATCAAAGCTTGTTTACAAGAGCTATTTTTAGCATAAAAGGTTATCATAAACACTGCAATAAGCATTTGCCATTACAGTTCAAAGTTTCTTGTTGATGAATAAGTTCTAATTTGGTGGTTAGAATTTTTTTTCAAAATAGAGCTGATTAAAAATGTTTATCAAAATTTGATGAAGACGACGACATGGACTGAAAAATACTGTGTCAAAACTCGATACAAACAAACAAATACTGCCTTGGGGTAATAGGAACAATGGATGACCCATCAAGCTGGGACATGGGACATGGTTGCTCTGTTCCTGGTTCTGCTGTAGCTCTGACAGTCGCCCCAGGGAGGCCACTGGACTTTTCTGTGGTGCTCTGATGTGTTTCAAGATCTCTTGATCTCAGCTAGACAGGGATTCTCCCTCCGTTATAGGCTTCCCAGTGCTACAAGAGCACAATCTTGGCTGGGATCCACAAATGTAACTATAATATGAACAATAATATTACAGTACTTCATTCTGCTGCATGTGCTATTAATTTCTAGTTAAACTGGCATATTTGCAGTCCACTCTCCCTGCTATACTGTCGCGGTGCCTGAACTGCAGTGCTCCCATTAGTAGAGATGGAGAAAATTGCAGGAAAAAAGAAATGCATCCTTATTTCAAAATCTAGTTAGCAGATATTTTGAACAGCATTTCTGACGAGAAAACCTCTACCTAAAATTTGAGGTAAACTGAGTCCATGGTTACCTTTCTTTTAGACTTGGAAAACTCTGGCAAGTCTACATGGGGTGTCACTACCTGGATAAAGTGATCTCAGACCTACTGGGAGCCAAGTTCTGCCCCACCTCCTCATGCTAACCTCCTACTTTCATTTGGTCCCAGCTTTGTCAAATGTTTTCCATCTGAACCTGGAATTTCTTACACTAAAGAGAGACAACAGGGACTCCTGGGAGCAGCTTGCAGTAGTGATGGCTTTATTTGTTTTTCTTCTGCAAAATAGATGCTTTCTAAAGCAAAAGAGAGTTTTGCTGGTGGCAATAACTGAATTGCTTCTGATGTATCAGTCTCTTAATGTGTGTATATCCTCTGTGTATTAGTAGCTAGTGATTTTCACAGAAGACAAGGAACAAGCTACAACGCTGTAACTGCAGCCGTATGCGGGGCGGTTATTTATTATTTATATTACTATAATTGTACTAAGTTAACCCAATAGAAGGCATACTAGGGCTGCCACAGTGATGCCCAGCATATTTCTTTGCTGCGGACTGAGGATCTTCAGATAGCTAATATGGCTCAGGGGTTTAGCCCAGATGACACCTTCTGGAACTGTGTGTTTGCAACAGCCACAAAGAACCTGGACACGCCAGAATACGTGAGTGCCTTTGGTCCATCCCCCAGTGCCTGGGCTTCCCTGGGCAGCTGCTGGGGGATGCTTGTGGGAGACAGGCAAAGAATAGACAAGCAGCAGCAGCACATTTGCCTCTGTCACCTTGTCACCTAACTTTATGTGCCTGATAGTGCCTACAGTTTCCTTGCCACAACTCTTCCATCTTTGAAACGTGAGCATGCCCTATTAAGTTCTGCAAGAAACCTGTTATCTGCCAGCTCCCTGGGTCTGCTGCAGCCAGGGCTGCTAAAGGGGAAGGAGAGGATGCAGTGTGGTTTATTGAGTTACCAGGGAAGCTGGAGGGTGTCTGCAAAACACCTTGGTCTTGGGCCCTTGGGTTATGTGAGAAGGGGGTGAACAGCAACTCAAACCCAGACTCCAGCTGGACAAAGGTAATTTTAATAAAAATAGTTGAACTCTGACCCCACAAAACCTTGTAACCTCATGCTTTAAAGCTGACCACATCTTTTAAGTGCTGGGCTCAGCTAGGACGTTAAGGGTTTGAACCTGCAGCCCTGATGTGAGTGATTTTATGTCCTCTGTGTGTGTTTGTATAAGTAATATAATTTATATACATGGAACAGCAAACTTAATCATCTGATAATACAAGTTAAATGTTTGTCTTTCACTGTTGGAGGCATTTAAGAATACAAATGCTTTGAATAGTCTTCCTGCCTTTGAATGGTCATGTTTTGTTAATGCAAAGTTAATGAGCTGGGGAAAAAAATGGAAAGGAGGGTCTGGGGTTAGAGCTGAAAAGTCATTTTTTTCTCTGAACCCACACTTGGCTGATTGTCTTGGGCTACAGCCATGATCCCTGCTGAATAAACCATGTGTTTGCTTCCGGAAAAGTAAAAAAAGACCCTTGACATTCTTTACGCAGCAGAAACAAGCTTGGGAGCAGATGGTCACTTACCTTATTTTTTTATTTTTTTTTTTCCTAAATGTCATTATGGTCAAAGTGCATACTATTCAAATACATTATTGTGTATTTTTTGTATTTTAAATGCTAGCCCTGAGGTAATTTCCTGAAGTCGGTTGCTTTGTGCTGAGGAGGAACAGTCCCTGCGTATGTAGTTAGAATTGCAGTGCAGGGACAGGACACAAAATGATAAATCCCCAGCCTGTGCTGGCCACCCCCAGAGGGCATCTTGTCTTCCCTGCTACCCAGTGGTTCCATTGAGAAGGAAAGGGTGATAAACCAAGTGCTCCCAGCGGCTCTGGGGCTGAGTCCCTTTGCTCCCTTGTTTGCACATGGAGTAGTGGGCTACTGCCAGGGAGGGATGCTGAGAAGCAGGAGGAGCATGTAGAAGCAGCAGCCAGCATCATTTTTGTCACCACTCATCTGTTCCAAACAGCAGCACAGGGAGCTCTGCACTGCAAATGCTCATCCCTCTGTGTTTGCTCACTGTCCATCCTTAGGCACTAGCAGATGCGGTTGCAGGAGGTATATAGATCAAACTCATCCTTTAACAATGTCATTAATACTTCAAAGAAAAACTGCATTAGTTTGGCTCAGCCTCTTCCCTATCAAAAAAAAAAATCAAACCCAAACCACTTCTAATGATGTTTTACAAAGCTATACCCTGTTTCTGTTTCTAGACTTCTTACAAAATGAGTATTTTGACAAGAAACATGAAGGGGAAATGATGAACATGCTTTTTCAGGGAGGAAAAGAACAAAAATTAAATACTCTTAAGTGCTAACAGTATGTGTACTAGAGAACAAAACCTGTATGCTGATATTGCAACATTAAACCAACAAAGAACAACAATGTCTCCAAGAAACTCATTTAATAGTCTCGCTGTTTTTGCGAATAAGGCTGATGCAATTACAACTGCAGCCTCTGGTCAACAAAATCAGTGGTGGGCCCAGCCTGGAGCACTCCTGTCCCACCAGGGTGGGGCACAGGGAGCAGCAATGGTGCAGCTCCTCTCACATCATCCATGTTGCCTCGGACTATGGAGCACCTTTGATCAAGATGGGACTTGCCCATGGCCTTGTATCTTCAGCGGTGTATGACTGGAGTGGTTATTCTTTATTCTGAGACAATAAGGGTGGGGGGTTGGTTTGTTTGCTTGCCTTTATTTTGCCCTGAATTCAGAGCCTTACCACTAGACATATTTGCAATGACTGATTGCAAATGTGCAGGCTGACAGAACTGTAAAGAGTTTTGTAAAAAAAAAAAAAAATATATATATATCTCCCAGAAGTTTCACATAAAACATGTCAAGAAATTAATGAGCCAGCTCCTACACAGAAATTTTTCGATACTAGTCATCTGCAATCATCTCTTGCAGGTGGCTTATTCATGGAGCTGAAACAAGCTTAAAAGCGTAGAAGGGAAGGCAAGAGTGCTGAGTGGGCACTTGGGTCACTGGTTAGGAGGAGCAGTGTTTCCCCATCCCTCCCTGCCTGCAGCTTTGCCTACTTACTGCCTCCTGTTGCAGGAGAATGAGCAATGTGGAACACACGCGAGGAGGGCATTGCCATGCCATCAGTTGTCTCTGTAGCACAGCCAAAAAGCAACAGGAAAACTCATAACAAAAAAAAAAACTTTAATAAATATTCTAGAACAACCTTAGATTTCAGCACAAGTGGCATGTCTTTCTCAAAAATGGATAAGATAAACTAGGTTCATGAATCTGCCTAGGCGAACATGGAGTGTAGGTGGGGTCTGAGACTTGCCTCCTGGTGGGTCAGGAAAATTGTACATGGGTGACAAAGCTCCTCAGGGTTTGGTGGAGTGGCGCGTAGCGAGTTCAGATGTCTGCAGATGAAAAAGCAGCAATTGGTGGGATGGATCTGTGGTTTTCCCAGGAATATTGAGATTTATGGCATGAAAGAGGGATTCCCCCAGAAGGACTTCAAGGGAGTGATTTTCTACTTTTTCTGCCAAAAGGTAGTGTTAACAGACATCTCCATACTGAGTGGAGAGGCCTGTTAGGCATGCTTTCTAGGAACAGCCTTTTAACTTATTAGAAAACCTGACCTGATAGAAGAGTCTTTTGTATAGACGTCTGTTAGGAAGCACAAACGTACTTACCTTCGGTAAGGGGATACAGAGGTTGCATGTGGCCAAAAGACCGTGCATGAAGATGATGTTCTTCAGTGTCTCAGTACCTAGGTGTTACATACTGAACATACGCCTTCCAGAAACACGCTCAAGGTGAATAGAGGGGCTGCTGCATTTGCCAAGAAGTTCAGAAAAATATCTCCCGCCTTTCTAGTGATAAGGACATCCCTTTCATACACTATTCAGAAGGCCCCACCAGAAGGAGTTTGTGGAAAGAAAATTCCAGCAGCAGAAAAATATTTTGTTGCCTTGTAACTGGATGTGCTTGCATTGAAAAAGGCTGGCTAGGGTGCTGGAGACTTTAAGTGCTTTTTTCCTTTTTTTTCCTCAGTATGTGCTGACAACGAAAATGAACTAGAGACAGACCAACAGATGGACAACTTGTACCTGAAAGCTTTGGAGGGATTTATTGCCGTGGTGACGCAGGATGGAGACATGATCTTTTTGTCAGAGAATGTCAACAAATACATGGGCCTTACCCAGGTAACTCGTTCACTAACGCTTTCGTCTCTGTGTAATACAATTCCTAGAAATGAGTCTGATGCCTAAGTGCAGAAAAACAGCAGCATGTCACAGCAAAAAAAGACTGGAAATAAAATGTCTTATTTCTCAGGCAGGTACCCTGCACACCGGATAACAGTAGGGGTTTTTTTCCTCTCCCTTTCTATCAAAGTTGTGACTGCAAGCTTGTATTGCTAGATATTGCCGTGGAGAGGAGAACGGATGTTTATTCACCTCGTGCCTTAGACTTTGGGGCAGAGGGGACAGAGCTGCACTTTGGGTCCCCCCTTTTCTGCTTTGTGGCTTGGGGGATTTCTCCTTCTGTGTTGAAAATAATCGGTGATGTTGACCGTTAACTGCACTGTGCAAATCCAAAGAAAGATAGGGAATTGTTCTGGGGGGAAAATGAGAAGCTATGCATAGGATAAACAAAGGGACGGTCACAGGACTTGTGTCTGTGAGCATCCTGTTGACGCACTCAGTTCTAGTGACCAGTTTAATCTGAATAGGTGTTTTTTAAAAACAGATAAATACTATCAGTTGCTTTTATTTGGCTAAGTACAGTTCTTACTTCTGCACAGGTGGAATTAACTGGACACAGCATTTTTGACTTCACTCATCCATGTGACCATGAAGAAATTCGAGAGAATCTGAGTCTGAAAAATGGTAATAATGAAAATACAAAAGTCACTGTTTTTTTAAATAACCACATGAATTAATTGGGTAGTGGTAGAGATCTGTTAGGCACTGTAAAGGAAATTTTTGTTCCTAGAGTAATCATTTACTGTCATTCAATGATTTACAGATTTGTTTTGTTTTGCAAAATATTGCTTAAATATGATAGCACTAAGAACTGTTTGTGTAGTGTTATCCTTTCATCAGGTTAAGACAGGCATAATGCTTTCACTTGTAATGCTTTGCAAAGATTTATGTGCTGCAAGCTAAAACATAGGTTTAAATGCATAAAGTCCTATTTAAGTTTCACTTAAAGTTTTAGGTCTGAGCTCTACAAACTGCTCTTCAATGGTCTATGCATCTTTGATGGTCTCTGCAGGTAAATTATCTGAGAATTAGTCTGTTATTTCTATAGAATCCATCATACTCATAAGTAGAAGAAATCAAGAAGCAAAACTAAGAAAACTCATTTGTCATTTTTCTTACACAGGTCCAGGCTTTGGAAAGAAAAGCAAAGAGATGTCAACCGAGCGTGACTTCTTCATGAGGATGAAATGCACCGTTACCAACAGAGGCAGAACTGTTAACCTCAAGTCTGCCACATGGAAGGTACTGTATTTGAACCATAAGTGGTTTTGATTTTAATAGACGTTTTGGTATGTAGAGAAAGTGCATTTTAAGTTTGTTTCTCATTCCAAAATCATTATTTCAGGTTTTGCACTGCACTGGACAAGTTAAAGTGTATAACACTTGCCCTCCTCACACTCTGTGTGGGTACAAAGAGCCTCTTCTCACCTGCCTTATAATTATGTGTGAGCCTATTCAGCATCCTTCTAACATCGATATCCCCCTGGACAGCAAGACCTTCCTGAGTCGCCATAGCATGGACATGAAATTTACCTACTGTGATGACAGGTAAACTCCTTTGACTTTTCCTTTCCATCAGTGTTTTTATTTTCCTGAACAAAGCAAGCAGTCTTTCCAAATGTCCTCCTGTGTGGACCTGGCAAGCAAGGACTAGAAGAAGGTACAGTCTGTTACCAAGGCAGCTATCCAGTGGCTCACTTAATCCATCCCAAATCTCAGTTTAGGTGAAATGGTACTCCTGTTGTATTTCCTCCTCCTGCTGAGTGAGGAATTCAAGTTCACTAGCAGAAGATGAGGCAACTTAGAAACATAGGCATTAGCTTCTTGGCTTTTAACAACCTAAGAGTACACAGGAATTCTGTTCTTGTTTTTTAGAGAATGTTTCAAACATGCCTTATGGACCTTAGTCAAGGACTGTTTTACCTTTGGTTTGGCCCAGGAGGCTATTATTGGTTAGCTGGAAGGTACTATGCTGTCTGTGCTCTAGATTAACTAAGAATTGCTAAGCATCCAGAGCATCTGCAGCTCTGAAATGGAGTTGCCGTCTCTTGCTCAATAAAAAGCAAACAACCTTTGCTGGTTATCTATCCACCCCTTTTAGTGGCAAAATGAAGGGGAGGGGAAGATCTTGGGTCAAACAAGGGGCTGTGTCCTTCACTCCCCACACTTCCCTCTGGAGTGGAAAAGATGGAGATCCCCCTAGTCTCCACCTGCCTGCCACGGCTTTTCATGCCACCTACCTCTTCTATCTGTCTACATATTGTAGTAACCATCTCTTCTGCATGTGAGTGAGTCAGAGATTCCTTCCCACAAAGTCTCCTCCTGTTTCTGTTTCCCTAGAAAGTCCTGTCTGTGCTACTGTGGATTTGGTGTTTCTTTTGGGGGATTTTTAAGTTTTTAAGATCATCCTTCAATTTAATATGAAGTTTTCTGTCTAATGAAACTGATTTTCTGAAAGTCAGAGATGCTAGCAACTGCTGAGGTCTGTAGGGTTATCAGTGGGACTATACGTGCGCTCACATCTTACACAAAAGCTCACAGTGTTGAGATCTTGGTTATTTTTTTCATCCTTCAAAACTTCATCCTTTTTGAAACTTGTTATAATCAAGATTATTATTTTAAACAATGTGATGAAGCAACTGTGTAAACAGCTAACTGTAACAGTGTTAGCAGCTGTGGATGAAAGCAAGATTACGAGGGTGAAACTTGTGACTGACCTTCTTCTGACCTCTCTGAGAATTTAGCAGCAAGTGTGCTCTAACTAGAAATGCCCTCTAATATAACTGCAATAAAACAGACTTTTTTTTTTTTCCTTGCTAATACTTTGAGGATTAAAATACTGAGATATCAGTAGGATTTTGCTGCTGGGGGATAAGCAACAATATGGTAGTGACTCATTAAAAGGAAGCTGCCTCCGAATTACTGGGGCCATTCAGTGGCAGGCTAGAGGAGAGTAACAGGATTTTGCTGTATTGCAGCATTCACATGTCTCTGCTAGGCTTAATGCATAAGCAATTATAAAAGAGAATTAGAGGGACTGATACTCTCCCATTAAAGATACACATGCTTATTTTAAAAAGAATGACATATTATGCCCCATCGTGAATTGCAGGAGTTGGTTTACAGGGAAAACTTTTCACGTGGCAGTGAAATACAACAGCTTCCTCTGGAGGATTTACCTTGTAGGGGATTTCAGAGATTTTTCTTCAAAAGCAGGCAAGAAAACAGCATGTCTTTTACTAGATAGGTTTGGTTGGGTATTTCATTCATGTTTTACTGAGATTATAATAAAACTGTAAAAGCTAGCCAGGCCAGAGAAGGAAGAGACCTCACAAACCTTTCAAGTTCTTTCCAGCAGATCCTCCTGGCTCTTGCTTCCCTCCCAGAGGGATGTTGATTTCTCTCCAACAGGCGACACATCACTAGACACATAAAAATGCAAAACACTCAGCTGTTCTTATCAAATTCGGTGCTGCTAGACAAATTGCATTGAAGGAGCAGCTTACGCCAAGAATGTAAATCCAGGCTGAGGAGCGGAGGAGGAAAAGCAGCATGTGCCAGTCAGATGCCTAAACCCTCTTCAACATCCTCTGGCCTTTCTGCAGCAACACAGCAGGGCTGACACAGCTCATTTCTCCATAAGAGACAGTGTCTTTCCAGTTCAGGGCTGGTATCATTGAGGGCAGCGTGCCTCCTCTAACAGGCTTCTGCATGCGACCTGAGCATCCCCTTAGTAGTTCATCTGGTATGGAGAGGTCTGCTTCCAAGGAGCATTAAGTTTTTATTTTTGAAGCATTCAGTTAAGGAAACTCAAAGTTATTTCTGAGGAAGAAACTGAGGTGCTTCTGAGGAAGTACCTTAATGAATGGCAGCCATGCTGGACCTTACTAATGGAAGCATCCACCTTCAGCGTGACTCTTAAGTGTGTACAAGAGAGAGTTGCCCTTGTACGTGAAGCTTTCCTTGCAGAAAATGTGGATCATGTCTGTAATTTCCTTAGGAAAGCTCATTGTCTCTGTCTGTCACAAACAACATGCAGAAAATAGGCTGGCTACCTTTCAATGCTTTGTAACAAAAACTAGTTGGCCAACATGAAGTGCCTTGATTCTTTTGTTTTTTCCTCAGGAGAGGCCAGGGCAGATGCAATATGAAGCAGGCAAGACTAGCCATCCCTCATTTAAAATGTGTGAGACACTAGCCCATACATTTTGCCTTCCAAAAATGATTTATATATGTGGGCCTGACTTGCCAGTGGTTAGGTGGGATACCTCTGTATTCTTAAAACAGCTTTTGCAAGGCAGTGAGCCTCTAAAGAAAGGTTTGTGACATATAAATAACAAAATTAGGTTGCTCTGTTAAATGCCTGCTTCAGCCATTCCTGGACAGTGATTTAAAACACTTCCCTTGCTCCACTTGGCTAAGTGGTTTACAGGAAGGATTATTTTAGCCGTAATACGGAAATGCTGATCAGTGGTACAATTCAATAATCCAAGTGTGGATTTAGTTCAGCTGCACAACGCTTTTGTGTCAGGAAAGATCTTCAGTCAGGGTGTTTTAGGCAGGAAAAAAGGCAAGTCTTTGTACGAAGGCAGTTCTGTTGCCTTGGTGGCATAGCTCATGCTCGGCATATCTTCTCGTGCAGGGCCATGGGGGTGATGCGTAGATAGAAATAGTGGCCTCGTGTTTCTGTGGTGGAAAAATCCAGGAAACAGAAGTGAAAATTGTATGTGAATTTTGTAGAAAATCCCCAAACCTCTTCAGGTGCCTCAGCATGTGCCGTCTTATGGTTTATTCATAACAAAGGGAAACCATATGGTCTGTCTTAGGGGTACCAGGGGTTTGAAAGCAGAGAGGGTAACATAGGTGGGGTCAGCTTTTCACCTTCATGCCTGCGACCTCTCTGGGATGCTGGGGTGTGGAGGGAGAAGCGTTCTTTGCTCCTAATTGCTGTGGGTAGCCTGCAGGGAGGAGAGAAGGATAAGGAAACAAATGTATTCTGCACAGGGCAAGATGTGCAGGCAGCAATTCCGGAGGCTGCATCACAAACCGGTTCCCTGGCACTGGCACGCTGAAAAGCATATGTTCTCCATTACTTTGAAGGCATGGCTTGCTTTGGGGAATTGTATATTCCTGGTTACAAGAAACCCAATTAGTTATACTCTCTTTTGCTTTTTCTTGATTGGAACATTCTAATGGAAGAGTTGAAGAAGGCAGAGAGCGATGGGGGTTGTATCGTGATTCAGAATAGTATGGTGCAGGAAGATGCAATGTCAAATAGTGTTGGTCCCAGTTAGGTTTCTCCTAATATGAGTGTGCATGTGGGATCCAGGCTGTGCCCACCTGAGGGGAAACTCAGTTGTATTGTGCTTCCAGTTATGTCCCTGTAAAACAGAAATATGCAGGCACAGGACGTTATAGGAGGGTTTAAGTCAGTTTGCCATTTGACGTATATTTGGGGAATATTTTTAAATTGGGTGAGAATGCAAATAAGCATTTGAAAGGACCTCCTGCCCCTCCATTGCCGTTCAAGGGAAAAATGCAGTATGGAGACAACAGCCAGTGACATCTGAAGCCAAAGATCTGCATTTGGCAAAACTGGCTTTTGGCATGTGTCATATTTAAGAAAAAAACATGACCAACTTCTTTTGTTAATAGTGAAACTTCGATTTAGATAGAGCAAATGAGTAGGAGGGACAGAGTCCTGGTGAAGTTTTTCATGTACCCATCTAGGTTTTTTGCCTAGCAGGGCAAGCCAGCTGTCCCTGTGAGGAGAGGACACGGTCCTAGGATTTCAGGATTTTGCATTTTGGTTTTTTTCATTGGCCTGGGTTAGAGTAGAAGAAGCCATGAGCACTTTTGAGAGGAAACGTGGGTACTTGGCAGGACTGCCATGCTGCCCTGCCACCTGCTCTAGCAGGCTGGCGGAGTGCTTTACCCCAGGCACAGTGGCTGTGTTGGGCTTTATTATTTTTTTTTCTCTTTCATTTTTTCTCTAAACTCGTTCTGCTTTAAGTATAGCTTTGTTTGTTTGTTTGTTCCCGTCAAGACCAATTTAGCTTCAATAACTTGGTAACAGTTTGAATACAGAAAGACTTTAAGAGATCCACAACCTCACACGCAGTCCGCACACGGCCTGACGAATATACACCCAGCTATTTTTTCATGAGCAGTAAACACTGCAGCAGGCTTTCACAAAGAGCCTGACTTCTCAGTCCTGATGGTTCTTATGATACTATTTTAACTCAAGAAATGGTATATAATAAAAAGCTTTGTGGTCCTATAAAGAGAGAGAAAAGCACAATTTTAAGAAAAATCAAAACACTTGTAATAGCTCATCTGCTAGGAGATGTAGCCTTTGAAGCAGTGAGCTCTGTTTGCTTTGCCATGCTTCAAAGAGATAATGCAGGACAAAACTGTAACAACCTAGAAACAGGGTTCAGATCACTTGTTTCCCCATTGTGTACCCTAAGCACAAAACTTTGCCTTTTTTCCACATCCCACGAAATGAGTATGGTAAGAGAACTGTCATGCTCAAAACCATTTTAAGTAGCTGTAGTTGGAACAGATCTGCGACTGCCCGCCCACCCCTTTACTGTGTTTTCTGAGATTTTGACCTCAGTACATCGTGGTGACAAGTTTAGCTCAGAAAACTGAAGTGCCAGTCTGGCAAAATTAAGATTCCCCCAAAGGTGTTTGCGTTTTCAGAAGCGAGTGGTTAACGGGAGAATAAATAGCCTCTCAGCCCAACTGTCTTCTTCAACAAAAAATATTATTATCCTTCTAATTAGCACCAATTTAGCTTTTACAAATGCAAAGGAAACACAAAGCCTACCGTGGCAAGAATGCCATCCAAAACCACCATACAGTTTGTTTTCCAATTTTGTCATTCCACAGCTTGCACAAAGAGCAATTTTCTGTCTGGTGTCTAAGCAAAAGTAGAAGCCTTGTGTTCTGGACTCGGTTTTGTAAACGACCCTTTGGTCCCATGGGGCATATACATTTCTGTGACTGCCTTAGTTATGTGCTCCTCCTCATAGCTCCGCAGGATGCTCTTTCCTTTGCACTTAGTCCTCTGTGTATTCACTTGGCATTTCGTACTGCTAAGAGGCTCCTGTGGAAGGCGCGCGGAGTTTGAAGGGTGCACCTCACTGGCAAATCTCAAAGTGATGCTCGAGTGAGGTCAGTGAGGGACCTTTGCTGAAGCACTTGCTGCCTCTTGGCCCAGGTGCTGTTCGGGCCCTCTGCTGCAGAAAGTCTTCTTCCATGAACATCTCGGGAGAGTCACGGGGCGGTTGTGATGGAGACGGGGATGGCTGCCCGCCTCGACCCTGGTGCGTAATGCGGCATGGAATTGGCTAATTTGATTTCCAGCCCTGCACTGGCTGCAGCCTCTGGGATTTTTTTTTTAAGCTTTTCAGAGTCAGCAGGACCAGAGGAGGAGTAAAGGCGGGTATGATCTGCCAATTCATGCACCCAAAACCAATACTGCTAACAATTCTTGGAGAGATGATGTTTGTTACAAAATAGTGGTATTTAAAAATGTAGGAAATACTATGCAGTTTGGGGTTTGGGGTTTTTTTTTAGGATGGGAAAAAGAAACCTTCTGTTTGTTTTTTTTTTTTTTAAATAATTTCACTCCCAGGAGTATTTAAAGAGAAATGTAACAGTGGGATCTGAAACTGAATAGTGGTACCAGGTTGACAGATCAGTTAACAAGGGCATAGAGGCTGTTTAGCAATTTATTTTAAAAATCCAACAGACAAAAATATTTTAAAGCAATTACTCTTGATTAGTATTTTGGTGTTACCAGATGTGGGTTTAGAATTTGGCCAATGTTGTGGGGTTTGTGGGTAATTCTTTGACGTCTTATTTTTATCTTTCTGTATATTTTTTAGATGGCTGTAGTAAAAACTTATCAATCCACCGCTTGCTAACTTTCATCCAAGACTGCATTAGATCTGATTAAATTTGACATTGTCACAGCAGGATCACACCACAAGTCGTTTTGCGCCACAGAACGACAAGAAGAGTAATTTTATAGCGAGGGAGCTCGTTATGAACAGCGAAGAGCAATTTGAGTGGGGAATTACAGGACTGGAATAGACAATTTGGTGTAGACATTGCAATTTCTATATGATAAGAGTTGAGAGTCCCTCAGCCTTCTCTAATGCATATTTTTTGCTTGCTGTCTCAATTCCTCTGCTGACACCCATGACGGCTGTAATGTGGTTTTGGATTTGCATTGGTGCTGCTGGGTACACGACGCTGCTTTTTTTTCCTCTGTTATCTTTATTTCCTTTTCCTTCTCCCTGCTGAACCCCCACTTGGCTCTCAGCTCCCAATGACTGGATTAAGAGTAAATCCTCAACTTCCTGAATTTTAAAAACCTTCCCGTTGCAATGAGCTCCAAACTAATCGGGATGGTTTTCTATTACTATGCCATTATATAACCAAAAGCCATAGTTTCTGTTTTTAAAGACTGTCTGTTTACACTGGTCCTGGCAAAAGCCTCTGGCCACTTACACCAACGTGTCCCAGGTGACTGTGTAAAAGCAAGCAGCACCTGTATTTTGGGAGCATTACTTTTATTAGCGCTCCTTCTGTATTTGTTGTTTTCTCCCACCGGTTCAGCTCTGATGACCAATTCATTATGAGAAGTTCTGCTTTTGTTAAAAAAGAAAGAGCAATTGTGGTTTCAGAAACTGGGGTGCAACTTAAAAGCTCAGAAGCTTGTCAGTGAAAAGAGTCAAAAAAGCAAACCTTTTTGAACCTGGCTCAAGAATTTCCCCTCCGTGGGTCTAACTGCAAGCATAAATAAAACTGTAAACATAAACAGAAGATTAAGTCTTTGGGGGGAACCCAATAAAACCAACTACAGTCTTTGCTCAACTAAATCATAGTAAACCCAGGTCGGTTCCATAGAAATTAGGACAGAGAGTAGTTTTCAGAGTGACAAAACCAAGGTGTCTCGAGGGTATGAGCTATACAGTTCTGTGGAGGCAGGGAGAGGCTGACTCAACGCCTTGGCATTCAAACCATACACAAAATAGCTCCATCTTATGTGTCCTCCTTGCTGGAGGGGGATCTGGAAGCTGAATGCCATGCTCTTGCTTTATTTGTTTTACAGTATTTACATGTCTGTCCTGTAAAGACACGCTTGTGTCTGGAGGGCTGGGCCAAGGCTGTCCTTGCAGGGAGTAACAAACCTGAGGATGTGTCTCTTCAGAGTAGCAACGCCACTCATCAGATGCGGTGCTGGCAGACACAGCCTTTCCAGGGGAGTTGGTTATGAGGTATAGAACTGGGGCACCACCACTGGCAGCAGTGACGTGCTGCAAGACGTGACCATTCCTCGCAGACCTCCTGGCCTCTCAGGGTTTTTGACAGCTTAGCAGCCCGTCTGTAGTTGTGTCTGCTACTGCTCTCTGCTACGTTACAGGCTGTTATTGCAGTTGAAAAGCTAGGAAAAGGCATCCACGGATGTTGTTGACTTGGAAAACAGTAATGTTTCCTCATTTTCCCAGAAGATGCGGTATCTTTGCTTTTGAATGATTTTTTTGCTAACCATGTTTCCTGTAAAGTTGTGTGTGATGGTATTTCAAACTGAATTGAGAGGGAAAAAAAACAAAACCAAAACCTTCTCCTCCACCCCCTCATTAGAGAAAATCATCTGCAGTTTGATGACCTATTTTCATTTATTCAGGAACTTGTGAGAAATCCTGCCTTGCCCGAGTACTCAGAAAGGCTCTGAAAAAAGTCTAGTTTTTGAGATCATGGCTTGCTTTGTGTAAAGTCCTACTTAGTTTGTGGATTAGTCACCCAAGTAACCTAATCCACATGCTAAAGCTCCCATATAATTGAGAAACACTAAGTAGGAGAACTGATGTTTTTCTTTTAACTGCCCTTAACTTCTCACCTTGCATTTTTATTTTATTAAATGCAATACCCAAGGTGGTGATTTAACCCTTTTATGGTTTTGGGTTTTTTTCTTCAATGTACACATACTTTTAAACCTGATTGTGCCAACCACTACCCCCCTCACATGCATCTGATTTTGAATGATGACAGTTGGGAGTTTCTGCATGTAGTGGAGAGCTTGAGAACTTTATCAGCAATGGCTTTCCAGCTGAGACTTTCTATAAGACATACTGTGCAATAGGCCGGGGAAAATTTGCATCACACGTAATGATGTTCCTAAGAATTTTTATTCCAGTAGTATTAAAAGGCAGTTTGTTCTGAACAAGGAAATATTTCAGAATGCAATCAGAAGTCCTCTACAGCTTCTAATGTGTTTGGAAGTTCAAAATTTCTCATATTGTGGTTTTAAATCTGTTAGTTTAAGGACTAGAGCTGATAGGTGCCCTGCACGTGTAAGCATAAGGCTAAGGCGACCTGGATTTTTAATTCTTGGGTTTTTTCTTAACCAAGAATAACAGAGCTGATTGGATACCACCCAGAGGAGCTGCTGGGCCGTTCGGCGTATGAGTTCTACCATGCCTTGGACTCTGAGAGTATGACCAAGAGTCACCAGAACTGTAAGTCACATTCTTATTTTTCTTCATAGTTCGCACATGAAGCACAGCTTGCGGGTGCCTCAGTAAGCAGTTGAAAATACAAGCGCACCTTGTCCACAGATACTCTCTGAGAACAGTATTTACACCATGCAAGAAAGCTTACAGATTACTGTGCCTGTCTAGCTGAAACCTGCTGCTGATCTTTCCGGAGGGTTTGATTTTTGTCAGAAGTTAAACTTGGATGGTAAAGAGGAGAAGCACTGTCTCTCCAAGGGATAATACAAAAATCACAATTTGAAAAGCTGAGTTAGGCAGTGCTAACCTGGTGAGAAGTGAGTTTACTGGTGGTACTATCCTTCTGGTGTGTCGTTGGGCTCAGCAGGAGGAGCAGCTGTGAAGGGTGGTAGGAAGAGCTTATTGCAGTGTATTCATGAATGTCTGTCTTCTGCTACCAAACAACAAGTATCTTCCCCACCCAAAACAGATGTGCGAGGAGACTTTCTAAAAGGGATATGCATTATACAAGTACTATATACTGCCAGGAACAGCTTCTTCTTGTTTTTCTTTTGCCTATGTGAACTGCCAGTTTTAATTGTTTTTAATGTAAAGTACCTGAATTATTCCTGGAGCAGAGATCAGATCTAAGATCTGCTCCCTCTCTTCAGCAGGCCACACAATTATGCTTTCTCTCTCTCTCTCTCTCTCCCCCTCTCACATGTGGTGTCTTTAAACTATTGAGTTTAAATCTACAGTCTCTGCCCTTAGAGTTAGTGCTATGGCTGAAGACAGCATGGTGCACCAACGTTCAAATGACATTTCCCACCCTTGGCTGTTACAGCCACTGAACTCGTGTACGGGAGAGTTCTCAGCAACGCATCAGTAAAGCTGCTGCTGTTCTTTTTATGAAAACAAAGCAAAGCTCCTAGACTGGAGTTCACAAGCGGCAAAAAACCCTCCACCTTGAAGTTACTATGATCAAAGTCTCTGTCCTCAGGAGAAAACCCATGACTTAGATCACGTCTGTAGGGAATTGCCCACAGAACAGACTTACAGAAAGTATTTCTGTACTTCCCAGAGAAAAGTAGCAGCAAAGAATAACTGTCTGACCTTAAGGGGAAAAGGGAATATGCGTTAGCTCTAGTGGCAATGGTTCAGGACAGCTTTGAGTTGAAATGTTACTTGAAAGAATGTTTGGCAGTGATTAAAGTTGTGTGCTATGAAACAGTGTTGGTATGAATCATCCTGTTTCCAGAGCTGCTTTAAAAAAAATTAAAAATCACACTCTACTTGCAGAGAGCTGCCTGGGAATGTATTTTCTTAGGTAATGTGTTTGTGCTTTTAACACGTGATGTTCAGAAATAGGATGTCCATACCCTGTGCTATGCTATGGAGAGCCACCCTGAGAAACGCTGCACTGTTGCTTTTGAATTGTTGTGTTGCATTTCTAAGACTGGGCAACACTGGGGAGGGAATGAAATGAGAGCTGGCAGTCTCTTTGGTAATGGAGGAAGCGAGCCCTTCTTAGTTATCCCTATCTAGCTAATTAAATGAGACCACTGAGTTGGGACTTGTCCATATAAAGATTTCTGGAGAGTTTCTAGTACCCATCTTGACCACCACGCGTTGATGGAGGTTGCTACTCACTAGCAATTCAATTCACCTCACGTACTGCAGTGTTCATTTCTAGATGTCATTAATGCCTACTGAAAAGGGCCACGTTCTACAAACTTCTACTGTTGGGCATGAGGACTGAGCGAGACACAGAATGAAGGAAAGGGAAAGTCTAGAGGGATGAGTTATACCACCACAGTGCTTAAGGCACTGTGCTCTGTTTGATTCTAAATATTTATAACCTGGACAGTTCCTTCGTGTTTATGGTAGCACAGGATCAGCATGGGCGATCTTTGCTGTTGGAAGCACAGGCCCCAAGTCTGTGCTGTGCTAAATGTCGTTGCCCACAACAGAACCGTCAGTTTGCACTGCCAGCAAATTTGACCCCTTTAGATTTTCTAAGATAAATGCTTCCCGCGTCTTCTGGGACAGTCAGGCTTCTTACCAACTCAGAGAACAACCACAAAGGCAAAGCGACAGCAAGCTGTGACTTCAGAAAACACACACAAGCCCTCCAAATAGGAAATCCCTAGAGGTTTCGTAATGTGTGCCACTGAGATGCTGTCTAGTGCCCAGGGTAACCAAGCAGCTATATAGCTTAAGCACAACTTACTAGTTATACATGGAAAACAGACCTCAAAATTAATGTTCAGCACACTTGTATTTATTAAACAATAATTTTTATTAGAAATACACTATATCTGGAGTACATATTCATGCAACAATACAGTCATCAATTCTGACAGTGCCAACCGTTTAGTGTTGTAAAGATGCGTAGGAAATAGAGGAAGGAGACTGAAGTTTGAAGAGAGAGGGAGAAAAACCTCAAATGAGATTCTTGGATAGAAGCAGAAGTCCTTTCCTTTCCTTCCTTCTAATTTAGGGATAAATCACGCTCACTGCAATTTTACTGTAGTGCAGTTGGTTGTTTTTTTCCCTTGAGGTCAAATAACAACCTCACGTTCAAGCAAGCCACAGTAGTGTTTGTGTTCGTGGCTGGAAGCACAGCTGCATATAGAGTACGAAAGTCTTCATTAGTCACCATCAAATGGAAGATTAGAACGTGTTTGGCAGTATTTAGCATACACCTTTTTTTCACGTTACGCAAGCAAGATGCAAATCTTTGTCTTGTTACACAAATCTACACAAAAGATCGACTGCAGAGCTCTGTTTTCCAATTCAGCGATTAATAATCTATAATCACTTCCATTTAGAGTCTGGTCTTGTTGCCATTAAAGCCAATGGGAATTTGGCTGCTGCCTTCAGTGGGGAGCTGAATGTCACCATCTGGGACCCGCCACTCGGCAGCGCGCAGCAGCAGTTCGATAAGCCTTCCAAGGGAACCGTAGTTCTCAAGTGTCTCTCAGCAATTAGAAAACAAATTCTATGTTCAATTAAATTCATCCCTGCCTTCCCCCTTTCTCCGCCCAAAGATAAGGAACGTAATTGGAGCCTGTTTCATTGAAATGTTACTAGTTCTGTAAAGATACAGGTAATGTATACTTAAAAAACATAAAGAGTGAGAAATGCACTCTGAAGGCAAAACCTTAAATGTAGCGTTGATACAGAGTCAGCAGTTATGCGTGTATTAGTAATTTATGAGATTACCCCATGGAGGGATTCTGCTGTACTTTATTATATCAGAACATGACATGCTTTGAATAATAATAATAAAAAAGATTAAAGCAGTAAAAAGCTTCTTTGTAATGTAACAGGCGCCTACACTGTGACTCTTATTGATGAGCTGATGATTAGGAAGCAGTGTAATTATGTTTCACAAGCAGAGCAGAACAGTCCAGTCACTAAAACACTTTGAAATGAAAGCCTTTTGATTTTGTTCCACCAGAAGTATTTAATCAATAAAAGTAATGTTCTACTTTGTCTAAATAAATTAAATGAAGGATGATTAAATACTCCTAGGAAGAAAACAAACAAACTTCAGAGATAGAAGGATAAACACAGCAACAATTATCTGCAAAACAGTTGTTGCATTTCACAGGCCTGGATTTGTACATTTGTATGGTGGCGACGTAGGAGAGACTGGCAATAAATAGCTTCTGGTAATGGCCACATTCACAAGGGATTTTTCCCTGCAAAGACTGCAGAACCAAGTTTCCAGCCTTGCCGAGTCAAACTGCATTATTTTTTAGGGCATTAGTTGGATGGCATACTGTCTTCAGGCATAAAAGGAAAGATTGCCAATGTGGTCACAGGTTTAGTTGAGCCAGTTCCCCCTTTTGCCATACTCAGTGCGACTCAGTGCGCAGGTTATAAATATTTAGGATCAAACCATTCCATAGTGTTTCTGATAGCAGAGGATCGGCATGGATGATCTTTACCATACTGCTTACGAATACAAACACTTACTAGGATGAGTGCTGCTTGCATGCTCCAGCCCTAACTCTGTTGCCTTGATCCACAATATTTTTCCTCAGCTGACAACTGTGAATTGCATGACAGTGTTCGCTGCTTTTAGGGAAAGATCTACAACAGACAGGACATCATAAAACTTTACATCTCAGAAGTCCAAAACTCCATATTGAGACCTCATTCTCTTCAAGTATTACAAAATACTGGGGGGTGGGGGTTGGGGTGTGTCACCCTTCACACATACAGGTGAAGCTTTAAACCTGAGTTGTACTACTGTCAGTTTGCTGCTTGAGAAACTCAGGCCAGCTCAGAAATACCATTTTGAGTTGAATGAACATTATTTGATTTGCCACATGGGGCTCTGTTCTTTCTAGGCTGCTAATTTCAAGCTATTGCAGAGGAACAACACAGTTCAAGCAGACAGCAATACACTAGTTCAGGTTTATTTTTTTCTCCTAGGCAAAACAGTCCAATCTACTGTTCCTAATTCTGTTACTTTTTTAAGGGTGATATTACTTCTTCAGACTCTTAGAAGGCTAATGCTGTACTAGTGACACCTCCATTTTGTGGTGTTGAGGTTTAAAAAAGCAATAGGTATAGATTTAAATTTTTAATATTTTTTTGTAACTGTAGCTTTTAAATTATCTGACTCTTGGGCTTAGCCATAACCTAAATAAATTCATTTTTTTCTACAGATCAACTTGGAATCCTAAACTGAGACACTTCTAGAACAGGGACTTTCAAGAAACATGCAGTCAGCAGGCATTATTTTGGGGGGGGCAGTTATGATCTTAAACACAAAGAAAAGAAAAATCCCGTGCTCTAATCTGAATACTCAGACCATCTAAAGAGCTGAAATCTCAGGCATCTTGAGACCTCATATTAACAGCCCATTTTATATTTAAAATGGCCAAATTGTTCCCAAGTTAAGCATCCTTGCTAACAAATGTCTCAGCGTAGTTTTGTATAACGAAAACTCAGCAGCAGGTTTATTTAAAACAAGTGTTACATACTGTGTGTGCCTGTCGGGCTGCATTATTTCTCTCTCTCTGCCCCCTTTTCTCAGTGTGTACAAAAGGCCAAGTAGTGACGGGCCAGTACCGCCTGCTTGCCAAGCACGGTGGGTACGTATGGCTGGAGACCCAAGGAACGGTGATTTACAATACGCGCAACCTACAGCCTCAGTGCATCGTCTGTGTCAACTATGTGCTGAGGTGAGTTGTACGGGACGCGTATGGATTCGTGTGCTGGAAGAAATGCAGTAATCAGAGGAACTTTTGAAGGGTCTACTTAGTCAGTGGTGGTGTTCTGAAATCAGTTTAGTCATGTTTGTTCAGTCTTGTTTACTGCTGTTTGTTAGACATTGGTGAAAAATGTGGCGTGCCCATTCCCATACACGCTGTTGAAATACACCACAGCCTTTCTCTTCAGCAGAGCGGCTGCTCTGCTGATACAACAGAGTGTAAAGCCTGCGCTGAAGGTTTTCTTGTGTAAAACAACTGCTAATGTGTGGTGTTTTTCTAATGCTGTGACAGAGATACAATTAAGCAGTAATGGCATCTTATGCTGCTAGGAGAAGCAGCTTTCTGCCTCAAAAATCAGAGCCGATCAGGAGTTTTGCCTCTGTCTAGCAAAACTCAAGTATTTTTGGTCCTAGATGGGGCCAAAATAGGAAATACTTATTTGAGTGATAGTCTGGGTCATTTATAGCCTCGACTACATCCCTTTACAAAGCAGAGCAACAAAGCCCCGAGTATTCCCACAGAAGTCCTGACCACACTCTGCGTCATCTGGGATGGTGGTGCTCAGCAACGCTGGAACTGTGCCTCGCCTGTCGAGAGCCTGGCATGCAACCGAGAGAGGCCAAAACACTTGTACAGGCCCCAGCTTCAGAGAGTTTGTTCTGCCTGCATTACCCACATGAGTGCAAAATACCTAAAACCTATTTTCTTGTTAGTGAAATTGAGAAGAACGATGTTGTGTTCTCCATGGACCAAACAGAATCGCTCTTCAAGCCTCACCTGCTGACGATGAGCACCACCTATGAGAACGGCATCCCCGTCACGGAGAAGAGTGACTTCTTGTTTACTAAGTTAAAGGAGGAACCAGAGGAACTTGCTCAGCTGGCACCAACACCCGGCGATGCCATTATTTCCCTGGATTTTGGTTAGTATTTGTGTAAACAATTTTTGTGCAACAAAGAACCGCATATGAACCTACATTTAGAACCTTAACAGACGAGGTCTGTTTGTTGTGTGTACAAATCAGGAGTAATGGCTGTAAGAGCCCATGTGCTCACACCAGTGGAAAATTTCTGTGAATGAGAGTAGAATCAGGCATTCTTGCTGACTAAACGACATGCATTAAGTCTATGCCAACTTATTGTCATGGCAACTAGGAGCAGTGTTTACTTTCAATGAATAGCTGCAATTATATCATAACATAGCACAACCTAAAAGCATCCTTTAATATTGTTAAAACTCCGCGCAGGGACACAGAACTTTGAGGAAGCCCCTGCATTCACCGGTGCTGTTTTAACACCAAACAAAGCCTGGCCAGTGGAAGTGAAAAGCCACGCTGCTCAAGGTGAAACACTGACAATACCATCCTTTACAATGCCTCAGATCGCACCTGGCAGCAGTACTCCAAGTGCAAGCAGCAACAGTAGCTGTTCCACGGTAAGAAAAGCTTTAAAAATTAAAAAAGCATGTTATGTTTTGCCTGTAAGCCCCATCAATATATGTAGATGATGTGTTCGTGTTAGCAGTCCCGTCTCATTGCATATTAACCGGGCCCAGTGTATCTATAACCCTCTGCACTGTGCACATCTCAAGCATCATTAGGAAAAACATCAAATGGGAACTATATCCTGCTTTACATTGCAGTCCTCATTTTCTCCCAGCTGTCCCTCAGTAATTACTACAGCCTGTAATAAGAACTAGTAGAAGGACGTGCTGCCACCTTTCATGAAGTTAGTCTTAAATAAAAAGGCCGTGTAAAATGCTGTGGTCACTGTGTTGCTCCAGACCCATATGGCCTCTTTCTGTTTGTTAACTAGAAGCTATAATCTCTAGTCCAGAAACTCTACCCAGCTCAGGTTTTTGAGAGCAGCTTCGTGGAATTCCTCACCATAAGAATGAATGCACTTTCAGGACATCGCCCTTGAGAGCTGGAGCCACTCTTAGCCAGCCTTTGCTAGAGGGTGTCCTATTTTAATAAAGACATTGAGGTAGTGCTGAGTGTCTCCCTTCTCGACACAAGTATTTAATAGTGTACATCTCGTGTTGCTAGTCTGAGTTGCCAAAGAAACATTCAAACTAAGATGACAGCTAGGTATTGGGGGCCTGTTACTCCTGTATTGGCGGATTTGTTAATCAGTGTAGCTCTCAAATTTTGCAGTGACAAGTAATCTTGTGTTGGAGAAAAGCATATGATAGAAGCGGACAGGTTTGGGTTCTGAGGACACTATATATACAGCCTGGTATCACAGGAAAGATTTATTGGTACAGCACAATATAAAAACTGCTAAGCCAATACTGTGGTTGTCTTGCTGCTTACAGCAAATTCTTATTTCCGTGCAGCCAAGCAGCCCAGGAGATTATTACAGTTCTGTGGATGAAGATCTTAAGATTGAAGTGATTGAAAAACTCTTTGCCATGGACACAGAATCAAAAAGTCAGGGCAACTCCCAGGTAAGGAACTAACATCTCTTCCAAAAGCCATGCAAACCAGTCCCCTGCTCGTAGGCAGCACGGATGCATGCTGCGTGTGCAGAGGGAGTAACATGCACGTAAGCTGCGTTTGCACATGTATGCCAGAACTTTGATGCGCAACACTAACAAAAATACACACGTTCAAAAGCTGGGGTATCAATTTCTATCCCTACCTCTCTGAAGCAAGTGCCTTAGGGTGTCACTGTGGTGGTGGCACTGCTAAGTAGTAGTGGAGAGCTTTCAGAATTTGGAAGCTTCTCTAGACTGGATAAGGAATATAAGCAGCCGCTTTTTTTTGCTTTTTAAATCTTGCCTAATGTCTAGCAAGTAAACATCCTTTCTAGAACAAAATATAAACAAACTAATTCATGCAATTCTTGTGAGAAAGAAATGCCCCGCATAGCACATGCCTCCTTTAACTACAAAATTAAAACTGCCATCTTGGATATATTCATCTGGTCTTACCTCTTGGAGGATTTCAGAGAGAAGCGACAATTAGTTGCACATAAATAATAAAGTACCAGTCTCCTGCATTCTAATCAGGGCATGAGTGTAGAAATTCCCCTTATAAATAAATCCTCCACTATTATAACATTATGTCAGGTGAATAAAAGGGGTAGGCCTGATTCAGCCCACCTAACTTGTCGTACATAATTGAAACGTCTCTGGTAAGAGATTTTATTTCTTAATAATTGAGGGAAAGGAACAGGCATTGCTGGCCAGCAGCTCAGACTCTGCATTCATCTCCTTCTATTAACCTGATGGGTTTGGGGTGATTTGGGCCCAAATGAGATGCCTCAATTTGCCAGTGCAACTTGCAGACTTAGTAAGATATGGGTAGGCTGTAGCCCATAACCTGAAGAAATTTCATCAAAGTTTGGACATAGAAACAGCAATGAAAGCAATAGAAAGACTGGACAGATAGGAGGGAAGTCCAGATCAGGATCAAACTGAGTGCAAGACTTGACATGAGCAAACTTCAGATTGTCAGACTCGTCATCTGCTTGCACAGGTGTGTTCCACCACATCAGTAGGTTTGTCTGGTGCGAAAAATGAGTGTTAGAAAAGTGCCCCTGTCATGAGCTGACTGGTGGGCCAACATTCATTTCCCTCTCTCTTGAGCTCTGGTCAAACGCCAAGAGAAATGAATTTAAATACAACTAGTTCTCCAAGGAAAAAAAAAAGACAGCTTTAAGTGCAATAGTGTCCTTTCAACTACATTTTTAAAAACTGTTGCATTTTTAGATGTATCTTTTTCACGTAGCTGGACTATAAGAAAGCTGTGTTTTTTGCTTTAGCACAAAAAAGCCTGAGGTTGAACCATGTGCCACATGTTGTAGAGTCTTGGCAGACAAGTTATTCAAAGCTTAGTGAAAGACAAGAACTAGTTCAGGTCACAGTGATGTTGCAGGCTGCATGCAAGCTGCTTTAGAAAATACCGCTTACCTGGACCGGTTTCTTCCTTCAGTTTGTTGTCTCACTTTGCTGCTGCTGCTGTGACAAATGTATGCTAGTCATAGAAATAAGCCTCCTTTAAATAGGGGCTGGCTGGTTTCACGAAGGTAAATTTGGTATAGTAATTTTTCAGCTTTGCATCTACTAGTATTTCATATCACGCTAACTGCCACAACTATTATTGACTTTTAGTTTCTTTATCAGCTTACTTTATTTTTGCGCAGACTGACTTCAATGAACTGGACCTTGAAACCTTGGCTCCTTACATTCCTATGGATGGAGAAGATTTCCAGCTCAGCCCAATCTGCCAAGAAGAACGTCCTCTCTCTGAAAGTGCACAAAATACCCAGCAGAGTCTAAGTAGCATGAGTACCATCTTCCAACCCCTTGCTTCTGCTTCACAGAATCAGTTCCTCCCAGAGAAATATTGCCCGCAGCTATCAAATAAAAACATTAACCCTGGTCATGGGTCCCTGTCATCAGTGTTCTTCAACAACGTCAGTAGGTCATCCCTGCCACCGTACCATGACCAAGCCAGCACTCCCCTGTCTTCAATGGGAGGAAGACCAAACACCCAGTGGCCACCTGATCCCCCATTAGAATATGTTCCTGCTAAATGGAGACTCATGGATAAATACTCAGGATCCCTGTCAAGTTCCCCTTCAGGGCCACCAGTACATTCTCCCAGCATGCCCATATATAAAAAAAGGTAAGAGTTTTTGGAGTATAACTGTATTGTACTCACGTGGGTGGAAGGGATCACAATATCAAAAATTCTTTTTTCTCGGTTCAGTGGGAATAGTTGTTTGACAGGCATCAGACTGCACTTTTGGGGAAATCAGTGTCGCACTCTCCCAGCAGCAGTCAGTCCAAGGGTAGCAGAAGTAGCCTAATTTTTTGCTGCCTGTAAAGATGCACGGATGGATTTCCTGCTAGTCTGGTAAAGAGTACCGAAGTAATTTTGCAAAGCCTGCTTGACTTTATGCAGTTATAAAAGAAATCTGAAAAGGCTCACTGGTTCCAGCAGTGAGCTGGGACCCAGGCATGCTTTCTTATTTTGCACATATTTTTTGCACAACAGAAAACAGGGGAGAGGAAGGGATGACAGTACATGTATTGTTGATGTATGTAAATATTACAACTAAGATTTGAAATTACAGGTGTTTTTCTACAGCCTGTCTTTGAAATGGTCATTTTAAAACAGGAAGCCATGCACTTTGCTTTGTGGGATTTCTTCTCGTTTGCAGAAAGATCAGTGTCTGAATACACATCTGGAAAGAGAGGGTTTGTCCCCAGGCAAATGGCAACCTGCGTGTTCATGTGTAGTATGCAAAGCAAGGGCACAGGCGTGGCTCTCAAAATCCTGTCATGACTTCATTTTCCACAGCATTTTTGTGTCTGTCTGGAGATTCCTAGAGGCTGTTTACGCTAGACTTTCATTAGTCTTTGATCCCAAACGACAAAAGTTTCCAAAGCTTGTGGGATGACTAATATAAAAGGAAATAAAAACATTTGAGGTCTGTCCACTGTCATGTGTGAAAGACACCTTAAATGAAAGAAGGATCTGTGTAAATGAAGACGATGGTTTAGATTTGTCTCCCTGCTCACTCACCCAGAGATCTTTTCACCACAGGCCCCTGGATGCTTTTGGGCAACGAGGCATAGATATAAATCCGGCGAGAATTGCTCTGTCTAACAGTCTGAAACTGAAGCGACAACTGGATTATGAAGAACAAGCGCTGCAACAGCTGAGTGGGGTAACAACAAGAAACGCATCCCCTTCACAACTTTACACTGTCCATGGTCATCGGCGTAATTATTTGTTTTGCTTTTCTTCGCATTCTAGGGAGACCCATCTGTCATTAACCCATCTCATGTAATGTGGAAGAGAATGAAGTTTCTCAAAGGGGAAAACTGTTCCTTGGTTACAGAGAAGAAGTCTCTCAGCACAAGTGTTCTTACTGGTAAGACAAAAGCAAGTGGTTTTGCAATGTTTAGTAGTGAAACACAACTTTAAGACAGGTCAAATAGAAACAAAAAGGCTTTCAAAAGAAAATGCAAATAAGCTCTGTAAATATTACACTGAGCTTCAATTAAAGATGAGGTTGTATCACTAAGAGCTGAATAATTTAAGGTACATTAGATAACTATCAAGTAGATGGTTTCATGTATGTGCACACTCTTGCTTTGGTGGTAACAGAGAGCAGCTTAATGGAGATGGGTTTATCTCATGCTGCTCCAACATGTGGACACCTCTGAGGCAGAACTGATACTTTCTCTCTACAACACTGTGTTTCCTTACACAAGCGTATCTTGGGTGCAATACTACTTCTAGAGCTAGCGCTGCTTCTGGACTTCCTTTGACAAGAAGTAGGTATGCCTACGCTGTGTGACCATCACACCAAGGGTCAGTTTGTCTTGAATTAGTATTATCTACTGTAATGATTACGCTGGCTTAATCTAACTTTTTTTTTTCCCTCTACTATGTAAATCAGATGAATTTGTCTGTAACTCGAGAGGCCTGAGCCAGCCAACGAATCAACTGCAGCAGCACCAGCAGCAACCCGCCTGTGGCAGTCCTGGTGAGAATTTGAAAGCAGGAGCGTTCCCCCCTCCGTTTTACAGTTCCCATTATCAGGACTACGCTGTCCAGCCAGCTCATAAAGCGTCAGGTAAGAGCTGTCAAATACAGAAATTGGGAAATTGTTGGTATTTAGTTCCAGTACCAATGCCATGAAAGAAAACACTTAAAAAAGATGGTGGAGGATGATAAACCAAGAACCAAATATGTATTGCTTCACAGAACGATAAAACAGTTCTGTTGTTTAGTGTGAAACTTTAATGTTTACATGTGTAATAGATGAGGAAAATCTATTTTTGCCCTTCACGTCAATGAAACTTAATAAATTTTTATCTTGTCCATCCAGTCATCCTCCATCCATACTCTTGTGATGGAATTGATTAAATTGTACTAAACAGCTTCGCTGAAGCACTGATATGGGAGGTTGGTAGGTTAGAGTCTTAACGTGTGTCCTAAAATAAGTAATTAAAGGGGACAAATGCATGTTCCTTTTAATGTACTAAGGGGAGTGGGCGTCAGCTTAGAATCTGTGTTGTTTACTACAGCTTTCCTCATCTGCATCAATACAATTTTTCTCAGAACAATCTAAATTGGGGGTGGAGGTAAAAAACTGCACCTGTCCATGCAACACTTGCGACCGTTTAAGGCAGAGCGATGCATAGGTTGGTTCTGAAACCCGTAGCTGCTGGTGGTTTGAGGCATACTGACATAAACACAAACTGAAATCGTAACTGGTATGAACAGAAGAGGCAGGAGAGGAAAGAAGTCCTCTCTCTGTCTCTCTGGTCTCAGCACCGTGACTTACTTCCCTGATCTCTCCCAGGTATGACCAGTCGCCTGCTGGGGCCCTCCTTTGAACCCTACTTGCTGCCCGAGTTGACCAGATATGACTGCGAGGTGAACGTCCCTGTTTTGGGCAGCTCTACGCTTCTGCAGGGCAGTGACCTGCTCAGAGCGCTGGACCAGGCAACCTGAACGATCCCACAATATTCCGTGGCCTATACTGTTCAAAACAGCTTCAGTTTTTAAATATATTTTTGCAAGTAGACAATTTTTAATACCAATACACTTTTACAGGATTTTACTTAGATATTGAACCTGTCCACATTACCAAATAGTGGCCTTTTGAAGTTACTCACATTATTATTCTTATTAAAGAAATACATCTACTGTATTTTCTCTACTGCAATTAAAGTGGTGTTTAGAGAGTTTGATTACCCTCCCCTTATCTCATTACCTGTAATTTATACTCTGAAATTTTCTTCAAATTTCATGCTAATAAAAAGCTGTGGTAGAAATGCCTCATCACGTGATAACTTTGGCTGCAGTACTGCAAAGATTTATTTTTATTGCCAAAGATGAATGAAACAAATTTGATCTCCATCCACAGTTTTTTGTTGATCTGCCAAATTGAAATCCTTTGAGTCTTTTCTGTTGTCCCACATTTATCGTATTGTAACTTTAATAACTTCTGGAAAAGTATACCAAGGAAAAATCCCAACCTTCCACCTCCCCACCCTTCATTTTTTTATACACTTTGTTGAAAGAAATGTGAATGGGTAATGTTTGTGGGTATCTGTGAAAGTTGCACGTTGTAAGCTTTTTTCCTCAGACGCAAGCCACATTCTCAGCTGCCTTAGCCCAGCTTCGCTCTACAGCCAAGGGAGTCCTACAGATTTACCCCAGTGGAGGATTTAGACCTGTGTTTTCATTTATGTCGGGGTTTCTTGTTTTGTTCTTTTTGTTGTTTTGGTTTTTTTTGTTTGTTTGGTTTTTTTTTTGGTTTTGGTTTTGTTGGTTTTTTGTTTGGGGGTTTTGGTTTGGTGTTTTTTGTTGTTGTTTTCTTTTCCCCCAAAAAACATTTGGGGTTTTTTTAATTTTAATTTCTCTCTGGGTCAGTTGTTAATCATCTCTTGGTACTTTTGCTGTATCTAGGACACAACAACTTTAAGAGCTGTTTCTGCTAGCATTAGTGTTATTTGTTGTGGTGTTGCTGATACTTCAGGAATCTGACCAGGGGCCAGTACTAACACCTCTGATTTAATATTAAGTCTTTCTCATTTTACATGCTAGCTCGCAATGTAATTGCAATGTTGAATCGTTTAAACTAAAAGTTAAAGTAGTATTTCCCAGCATGTTAGGCTAACTCAGTTATAAGTAGACAAAAAGAATTAAGGATTGAATAGTGAGAGGAATAGCTGGGAGGCAGGTCTCTCATTTGTACTTGCCTTACATTAATCAGTAGCTGAAATGTCATTAAAAGGCAGCCAGACATTTTCAGAGCTCCTTTCCAACTATCATTAGTTGTCATGCAGATATTTAAAAAAAAGGCTTTGAATACTTTCAAAGGCAAAAGGATTTGAAAGTTTAAATCGCAACATATTTAAACAGCAAAAATACTAAAGTACTAAAAGGCAGGTGGGCAGTTCTGACTTCAAAATACAGGCCTAGATATATGTTGGGACATATCATCTTGTTTCCTCCACTGGTATAAATCAGCGTACCTTCATTGCAGGAAATGGAGCAGTGGCAATGTGCAAAAGGTAGAGATCTGGCCCAGAAACTCAGAACAAAAGATACGCGCTTTTGAGACTTCTGATTCCGCTGAAGCCTGGTTGATAAAAGTGCTTTGTATCATGCACTGACACTTGCAGAGAGGGAGCCTTGCGTTCATTGAGCACTTCAGAGTTCGCGGTGTTAAACTGAGTCTTAACCACATGTACTTCGAAAAGCTGAAGATCTGTTGTTATTGGTACATAATGTAAAAAAACCAAAAGTCCCAATTGTAGGCAATCTTTCAAGAGTTCATTACCAAAAATAATCTAGTCCTAAAGTGAAGTTACTACAATGTGGAAAAAAATATATTATAAGCATAAAAAATCCGATTAAAATTGGCAAGCCAGGTTTGACAAATTTGCAGTGGCAAGGACTTAAAGGCTTCAAGGATTAAAGACACTTGAATACTGCTCTTCTGTTTCTTATTTGTGTAGTTTCAGCATTAAAAATGTTATACCCTAACAGTTTACTAAAACACTCTGAAAAAATATTCCATGTCTTAATATTAATCATACCTTTTATCATAATTATTTCATAATCTATATTGCTGAATTCTTATTGACAATATTATAACTGTATGGGAACCTTAACTTGATAAGGAAATGTATTTTGACACTGATACCTTATTAAAGTATACTGATCCTAAATTCTTTGTGACTTGTTTGCTATGAATTTGTTATTTGTTGTATCATTGTAAAACAAAAGTATTTATTAAATTATTTATAGAAAATAAAGGTTTGCATTGATCTTTGAAGAATGAAAGAACAAACAAAACCTACCCATCCTTGACAGCTGAGAAGTAGCGTGCCAGAGGTCTGCACCACCAACCTTTGTGTAGAATTCACCCAGCTTTCCTGAACAGAGACTTCAGGCCCTGCAGCCCAACCTTCTGAAACACGTCCTGTGGTTCCGACTGCTGCTTCCATGTCAGAAGGGTATTTCTGTCTGAGGAGCTGAGGGTGCCTCCTGTGATGCTGCCCTTTTAAAAAAAGAAAAGAAAAGAAAATTAAGTTGGCAAAAAATGACACTTTAGAGGCTGAATTGCCCTGTTCCCCACTGCAGTTTTTGTGGCACTAACATAAGCCACCAGTCTGGCAGTCCCGATGAGGCTTTCACCCACCCAGTCCTTCATCCCGGTGCTGTTGTAAAAAACACCCCAATCCTTTTCCGTATAGAAGCTGCGAGTTTTGCCCGTGTAGGGGAACGGACATGTGAAGAAATTAATTTCTAAACATGCACTTGAATTAGGCCTGGACTACGTGGAGGCCATTGGTGCTTGACACTTCTGATGTGTCAAGCCTTTGAAACATGCAGTGCCCATTCAGACACCCTTCAGCTTCTCAAACAGCAGCAAATCTGCGGAGTAATCTGCGTAAGCAGGCTAGCATCACCTCTGGGAAGGGTGGCATGCCTGCTGGCCTCGCTTTTACTGCATGCCACTGATCTGCAAGGCACCTGGACAAAAATTAACTTGGGACAGCAGATCTTTATCCAACTGAGGGCTGGAAACCCCCCCCCCCCCCAAAAAAAAAAAAAACAACAAAAAAACCAACTCAACAATCACTTCAGTAGCTATGAACTCTATCAGATCAATTTCTGGCTTTTAAAGGTTGCAATCACTAACGGCTACTGTAAAACAAACAGTGTTGCCAGGCAGGTTTTTTTGGGTATCCCACACTCAGTGTGAAGAGCTTCAAGCATCCACCACTTCCATGTTGAAGTAGAATAAGGAACACATGAGTAATGCCTTCAGCTTCACACACCACACCACACCCCACCCCACACCACACCCCCCCAAACACTNGGCTGTACTCCAGCTGTTTCCTATTTGAACACTTGTTTTATTTCCTCTCATAAACCTGTAACCACAATTTATTTTCCTCGGTGTTTTTTTTGTTTGTTTTTTTTTTTTCCCCGATGCAGATGAATGTCCTGGCTAAGCTCCAACATTGCAATTTATGTGCCCAAAAGAACCAACTCCTGGCCAGAAACATAATACACAGCTTGCACAATAGCTGAGCTTTGTTCTGCTGAACAGGGGTTTATTACAGCTTTTTAAAAACGTTGATTAACGCCNTAACATTGTGTTACATCATCTTTTACTGCCCAGACACACCATTTCTGGGCATCAGACCTTGCATCTCCAACAGCATAGACAGAGCTGATCACTACTAGGTTGTTCACTACGTTCTGCTGAAAATCAGGGACTTTTGCAGATGCTCACGCCCAGGGCTGGCTCTCAGTCTCTGGCTGATTTTCAAGTCTAGCCTCTTTTTTTTTTTTAAATGATCAAGCAAACGGTTTTCCTCGACCACAGATTTCATGCAAGTAGGACTCACACCATTTATCAAATACAAGGTTACAAAAGTACTGCAGGAAATTTTCGACATCTTGGTATATATTGCGATTATTGGTACACCTACAGAAAAAGCCCAGACAACTTGGAGCAAAGTCCAGCTGTCTTTAGTCAGGACACCAGCTCCTACACAGCACTGAGATCTGCGGCCAGTACGGGATTCCTCATGCTGGCAACAGTAGGCAGCGCACAGGAAAACACCGAGTCTAACACACAGCTGCTCCGGGTCTAGATGGTGAAGGTTTTACCTGTTACTTCTCCCCAGGTAGCTTTGTAAAGCCATTCACAGACAAACCAGAAAAAAAAAAAATTTTTTTTAAGAGCCACAGTGGAGAATTGGAAACATTCACTTACATCTCAATAAACAGCATTATTTTTGTTCTTTTTTTCCCTGCTCCAACTCTCTTATTATAGGCTTCCCAAGAGAGGAAGAAACAATTTCTATGAAAAAGAAAATGCTTAACAGTGTTTTCTTAGGACGACAAACTCTGCCATACGTCCCTGTTCGGCTCCTTCGCGCAAGCCAACACACGGCACAACAGCCGCCTCTTGGTTATCCAGGGCCCTGCGTGAGCTCACCCTCACCCACAGGGAAGGCAGGCCTGGATTCCCGCTCTGTTCATCGTTGTCGCTTTTCTTAATCAACTGAAGCCACAAAAGCACCATAGGAAAGCTCTAGTAATTGGTACGCACCCCATTTTGGGGTGTTCACGTTAAAACAACCAACCAACCAACCAAGCAAAACCCTTAGCTACTCAGTTTGGAAGCATCACCGACATTTCTTCTGTCTGAAAGCCAGCCTGCAGTTTTGGCAGCTTGTGATGTGCCGCAGGTATCACATGGAATATGTCCTAAATTCTTGTAATCAAGGAGTTTCTCCTCTTCAGTCATGCCTCTCAACTGGTAATGTGGTTCAGATGTCTCGTAGGGAACCGAAGCACAAGTGCAAACCTGGCTTGCAAAGGCTACCTACGAGCCAGCCGGCAGCAGCTACTTCTGCCTTTGACGCTGGATGGTAACAGGCAGCTGGAGGCAACAGCAGCTGCGTCACCCCTCATGCGCTATCAGCTGCAATGGAAACTGCTGCGCCTCCACCACAGTGGCTGGAAGGACTGCTTAGACTTGGGTCGTGTCTCAAAAACCCAACTCCCCTCAGCTTCATTAAAAAAAAGGAAAAAAGAAAAAAAACACCATCAAAAAACCCACATGCACAACCGAAAACAAGCAACCCCCCAAACTCTCCACTTGAAAAGTCTGTGTTTAGGTCTTAGAATTACAGACAAAGCTGGCAAGCTACATGCTCAAAGGCACCAGCCCAGAAAACAAGAGTGAGCCACCCCAGGTATACTTTCTCAAATTACACTTTTAAGCTAATGATTTGGGGTCTGACTGCTGAAGGACTGGCACTGGCTAGGTTTTGCAAGAAAAAGCGTTATACCAATAGCTTTGGTGACTGAAGCTCTGTCTCCCCACAGTACTGGCAAAAGCAAACCAACAGTGAAGTCTCTTGTGGCAGTGGAGACATCTACCTCAAGCATTGCCCCCTTCCAGGCATATCAGTGTCACTCTTCAGCAGGTAGTTCCAGAAGGACCAAAGGTCCTAAATAAACCACAGCAACACAGGGCCAGCACCTTGATGGCTTGTTCATCCATCAAACACGCAAAGCCCTCCAATCTCTAAACAGCTGAATGTGCTTCTTGGGCTGCAGCAATTGCTTGTCTTGATTCCTGGCCTTTCCTCTAACCCCAGTCCCATTTATTTCTATTTCATTTCATTTATTTCATTGTTCATTTCAAACACCTTCCTCCGCTATTAGATAGTTGTTTGCCTTTGCTACTCAAGCAAGTGATGGTGGGGTGCAGATGAAAAAGGTTCTCCTGCCTCACAGAGAGTCTCTCTTTCATCATCCCCTTACCACTGTGCTTTGAGCAAAATCCTAACAAATTTCAGACGTTCATATAGTTTCTCCTTCAGTTTTGGAAATGAGGGCAGAGTTGAGCAATTTCCCCAGATGGCTGAACTCCAAAGCCAGAACGATTTCCCAGCCGTAAGAGTATGGTTTTGCTCTTTTAGCCCTATCAGCACTATAGAACTAACACTAGTGGGAAGAGAATCTGTATTTGTGGTTTCCCAAACCTTCTTCCCATACAAATGATTGCATGTTCAGGACAAAAATTCAGCCCGAGATTGAGAGGCGCATACACTTGTTA
Organism: Psophia crepitans; assembly: GCA_013399095.1. Lineage (NCBI taxonomy): Eukaryota > Metazoa > Chordata > Aves > Gruiformes > Psophiidae > Psophia > Psophia crepitans. Next base: position 293,844 of record VWZZ01003502.1, read on the forward strand.
GAGCACTTCCAGATGCTGCCCCATGTTTGATGGACACCGACAAGCTCGCTTAGGGTGCAAATTCCAAGTCCAGCTATAGCCCTCAGTATTTTCAGCCCTGGGCCACCCTTATGCACTCACCCCAGAGTCTGGCTGTTCAGAACTCCGAGAACCCCAGAGGAGAGCGACCCGCAGGGATCCCTGTCCAGTTACAACCCTTAAGTCAGGAAAATCAAAGGTTAGCACTCCTGCAGGCAAACTAAAACCCACTGTACGTCTGCCACAGAGAGAGACAATAAAGTCATCACAATGCCACTTCAACAGAGCTTTCCAGAATAAAGCTCTTTCTAAAGACATCGACAGGGATGCATTTTCCCAGTTATGCAACTGAATTTTATTTTAGATTCTCTTGTGGGGGAAAAAAAAACAAAACCAAAACAACAAAAAACCAAACAGCAGCTTGAAAATCTTGCTCTCTTTTTCTCAAAATGTTGGTAAAGGCCAAATTAGAGATTGAAGGGGAAAGTATAAAAATTTAAAAAGCCCCAACCACAACTGCCAAAAACCCAGACCGAAGCCCACAGCCCATGGCATTATTTTGCAGCAGAAGTTGCATGAACTTCCAAGCAGCAAACCACGAAACTTGCCTCATACAATGAGCCTTATGATCAATACAAATGTATTATTTTTTTAAAATTCAGCCCCTCCTCCACACAGCAACACCACAACAGTATTACACTGCGTCAAATGAAGCATAAAATGGATGTCGTCACTGTCCATTTTTAGCTATGTCGCATGACATCTATTGGCTTTTTTCCTGGAAGAGCAGGCAATACTAATTGTGTCTATCGCTTTACTGCTAGCACAGACAGTGCCGTCCTTAACTGCAGCGCCCACAACAGCAGAAAGCAAACCAGTGGAAGCTTACTGGGAAAACTGGGTACTCTCCATTACTTTAACCGCAATGGCAAACAGCAAGAGGAGCTTTTCTGTGCCCTGCTCAGCCACAGAGATGCTTGTATTTTTTCTGTGTATTTATACCTCTTAACCCTGTTTGAGGTTCACAACTTCGATTTGTTTAAACTTTAGTCAGTTTGTGGAGCGGGTATATCACATCCTCTATGGGGCACCAGCCTCTGGGAAAATCAGACAATACAATGGACTGTTAAAGGCTACACTGAAAAGTGGACAAAACCCTGGGTTTGCAACCATCAATTATATCTTAATATACTGAATAAATACTTTAACTTGCACTTTCATTTTTAGAGTGACTTCTTCAACCTCCCCCTTATACGTTCTCCCTCCCTCCCTCTCCCCTCCCCATGCAAAACCAAAGAGAAAGCATCTTTAGAAAAAATGAAAAGTCTAAAAAATAAAATACTCTTCTGGGTAACAGCAGAACCACCAGGAAACAATGAAATATCTGGAACTCATTTAAATTCATTTAAAAGACAGGGAAGATTCAAATCAACAGTGCTCTCATTCTGCTTTCTGCAACACAGTCCCTGCTGGGCAGGGTTTGTTTGCACTGAGGTTTTGTGTTAGAAACACACACACACACTTAGCTAAATATGATTTTGTTTATCCAGCATTTCTTCTGACCTGTTCAGTGTGCAAATTCCACAAACCTGTGCTGAAAATAATAATTGGGGTGAAAAGTGCCCCTGCCCAGTGCTCAAGAACCAGACCGGGTGAACAGCAGAGTGCCATGCCGGGCATACTCAAAAGTCCCTTTCAAAACCTACTAGGAGAAAGCTTTCCCTGGTTGGTAGGTTTAGAGGGGATCCTCCTGCCGTCTCCTGCTGAGCCACTTCCCAGGATGTTTCCAAGAAAATAGAAATGGATTCTCCTTCCTCCCCTTCTCTTTCCCCCACTTCACCCGTCCCTTCCATGGAACCTCTCAAAGAGCTATTTTGAGTCTCACGGGAAAAATCCTGCCCTGACTCATGCCAAGGAAATAAATCCCACGTGTCTGCAAAGTCCACGCTACAAAACAGCTCCTGAGGGGTGACCATTTACAAGCCTAACTGTTCCTCCAGTCTCGGGCCAGAAGTGCAGTGCCTGAACATGCTGTTCATTTCACATGCTGTCCCCAACATAGGTCATCTATATGAAACCCATGTACTTCGGTTTAACACACAATCTACTCATATATGGCACAAAAGGGCAAATAAGCCTGGCAAAGCCTTACTTCCATGGTTCATGGAAACACTTTGTGTTTGGCAGAACTGCTGCTGAGCAGGAACTTGCCCCAGGAAGCTTTCTAAAAACCACTTTCCACTTCCACACTAGCCCTCCAAGCTTCACTGCCGGAAGGGCACCCACTGTGCTCCAGCTGATGTCCTACCCTGCTCTTCCCAGTAAAGCCAAACTGTAATGGCAACAGGACCAAAAGGGGCACTGCACGGTCCCCCAGGCACACTTGTGCGCAGCAGCCCTCACTCACAACAGCTCATCTCACAGCAATCAGACACTTGGCCAGTTTGCTGCACTCCATAGCTGTACCCTTCCTGTCCTCACTACCAAGATGCTGAATTCTTCTCCTAAGCAAGTATCTCCATTTCGCTTTTTCACAATGCCCAACAGCATTTAGAGATCCTTTCCCAGATGCTCTTATTGGAAATGCAAACCACACAATTGCAAAAGGAGTTCTGGGATCTTATCTGTGCCACCGTGAGTCATCCACAGACACAACACTGAAACCTACATTCAAATTATTTGTTCGCTTTTTTAAAGTGAGCTACAGAAGAAAAAGGACACAGACGGTCACAGAGTCATGCTCAGCACACTGCAGTTGGACAGGCCTAGCTTTGACAGTACGAGTCCGTACCCAAAGAGACAGAGGCTTGTGGGACTAAGCTCTACTGAGAAAACTAGGCATTCAAAGCTGAATTTTACAGATAATATGTTGCAGCTCTACAGCTAATGCTAGGCACAAGACTGTGTTGCGCCTGTACCACACAGTGCCAGTAACTGAACTGAGGCTGAAAGAGTAAACTCGCTCCCCTTCAGGGTTCCCAGTCAAGGTCCAACCAAACAGGAATTTTTACAATAACCAAGGAAACCAGACAGAGTGCACCTGAAGGCAGAAGTCAGTAGGATACAAAGAGGCCTTTTTGAAACTAATGCTGACTGCTCTTTCCATTTTTCAAATGGAAACAAGTAGACTTTCATCCATTTCTACCCAATCGTAATGTGTTCCTGACCAACATTTCTTCCTACTGATAAGTTATAGAATCATAGAATCGTTTAAGTTGGAAAAGACCTTTAAAGATCATCAAGTCCAACCATTAACCTAGCACTGCCAAGCCCACCACTAAACCCTGTCCCTGAGCACCATGCCTATGTGTCTTTTAAATGCCTCTGGGGACAGTGACTCAACCACCTTCCTGGGCAGCTTGTTCCAATGACTGACACCCCTTTTGGTGATAACATTTTCCCTAATATTCAACCTAAACCTCCTCTGGCCCAACTTGAGGCCATTTCCTCTTGTCCTACTGCCTGTTCCTTGGGAGGAGACCAACACCCATCTGGCTACCACCTCCTTTCAGAAAGCAATAAAGGTCTCCCCTCAGCCTTCTCCAGACTAAACAAGCCCAGTTCCCTCAGCCGCTCCTCATAAGATTTGTGCTCCAGACCCTTCACCAGCTTTGTAGTGAGGGGCCCAAAACTGAACACAGCACTCAAGGTGCAGCCTCACCAGTCCTGAGTACAGGGGAACAATCACTTCCCTAGTCCTAGATTTGTAACATCTTCAGATTTTTCTGCTCTATTAAAAAATTTAAAAAAAATAATAAATCACCTGACTCATTAGGATTTTTTAGCTTCTTAGTGTCTCCCCTTAGCAGCTACAGCAATGTGATTTACAGGCTCTAAAAAATGAAACACTTTGAAAACTTAACTTTTTAAACAGCTCAGAGAAGATGGCTGTCATACTTTCATTTCCAAGCAGCAGTCTGTGTAGATTTTAGTACAATCAATTCATGTCTATGTCATGTTTCATTTTCATGCTTCATTTTACAAGCCTACTAATCAGAATAATGAGGTTGAATGTGAAGAAATCCCTTTGTTTCAAGCTGAACAGCCTGTGAAACCACAGTTATAAAGGTCTGTGTTTGCTTATTCAATTCCTGTTTGCAAGTAATAGCGAAAAAATGGCATTAGAGAATTTTTCTGATAAACCTTAAAGGCAGAAAGCCATCTTAATAAAACATCCCCTGCAATTTACAGGAGCTCGGGCTACATATTGATGTAAGGGAGTCACATTGCCTTCCACTTTGTGAACAAGCTTAAATGAAATCTTATTAACTGCTTTGGTATGCTCAAAAATATGTTCCATATGTTCCAGATTGGTGGCTTAAGATGGTCCAGTGAGCAAACACCCGTCTGCAGGCAGCAGGGAGTTTGTGTGGTGCTGACCACACTCCTGCATGAAGGAGTCCATTCCCCCCACCCCTCTGTATGTGTCTAGGACCTGGGTAGGGGCTGGGACCTTCCCGGTTCGTTAACGCACCGAAACCATGAGCCACATGTATACAGATAATTCACAGCAGGAGGCAGAAGCTAGAAGCAGAGATGGAAATTCCCACTCGAGGATTCATTACAGAGCCATCCCAGGCTGCAACACAAACCCGCCAGCGCTCCTCAGAGCTTTTTGTCACCAGGTCGTAGGAGGACAGAGAGACGCACAGAGACTTACAAGGGAACGTACGCAATTACGGGACAGCACCACTAAAGGCGATGCTGTCAACCCCCACCCAACTCCGACAAACTCGAAATCATAATCTCAGAACATTCTTGGTTTGAATTTACTCATTCTTGAGGTTTTGGTTCGGTTTGTGGTTGGTTTTTTTTAATATCACATACAACTCTCCATCCCACCCTTGCTTTGGAAAGCAAATAGTAGTCACAGTATACAACAGCAATCAGAGAAAGCTTGTTTCTGATCCTCTGAACACCTGAAGTAGCAGCCCATCTCTTGAACAAGCAACAGGTACATTGCAGTGTTAGGAGGCCACAGGGCACTCTGCCCTTACCATCAAAGTTACTATGGGTGTCACCAGACCTGCTCAGTATGAATACACAAGGTTCAACCATGGTTCAGAGTTGTCTACAAGATGCAAAAGGGCATGGAGATGGGGAGGGGATGAGGTTATCTTTTTAGACAGCAGCAGGATGATACCACAACAAGCACAGCACCATGGCTTAAATCCGGGAGAAGGATGGCTCCCATAATGAATCCACAGACAAAACCCAAGCAACCCATTTCCTCCTAAACCCGTAAGCCAAATATGAGAAATACACTCCTGCTACAATACATCCCAGGCTATGACAGAAGCTTTAGGTGCTCCACACATCACCTATAACATCCTGAGTTGAGAGTCAGTGGTGCTTTAGAGGACAAGAGTTACCAAGTCACTAAACCTCCTGTCCCCAGCCAGTCCATAGAGATGGGGTGAAGATTTATCACGCTACAGCAGGGGTCGACACAACCTCCATATGGGCTCTGCCTTCAGGACTTTCCTAGGGGAAATGAGAAGCATCACCAGTGAGAAGACTGAAAAAGGCTTTTCACCTCCTGCCCTTTCCCACTCCTGGAGCAGACACCCACTGCGTAGCAGCACCCTCCATATCAGGTGGAGTCGGGCTGCAGGGACAGGGACAGGAGGACCGGGGCCGAGCATATAGTGGGTCACAGGGCCAGTCTCACGGCTGCTACCACCACAGCACGTGTGCATGACTTTTAGCCAGTGCTTACATCCACCCACAGAAACCAGACATTTGAAAGGACTTTTATTTTCCTTCTTCATAGGAGACAAACCTGAGCCACTCATCAGCAGTACCATGGCAGGTAAATAACTGAGAGCTGATGGATCTGAAGAGTTCTGTACAGAAACAGCACCTTAGCTTTCAACTATCCCAAGTGATCCTCTGATGTTTAATTAGGAATAATTAAAGAACAAACAAAAAGCCCGAATCCTTTCATGAATACTTCATAAGAATACGCTAGTTATTTCAAACGGGAGCTTGGTTCAAGGGTGGCAGTCTCCCTTTGCACAGGAGCCGAGGAAAAACAAACTAATCTGTTAAAGAAATACAGCAAAAAGGTGTCAGATTTCTTCCGAAACAGAGATATTTTTAACAACGACCGGGTTAGTAAGCTTGAACAGGATGACTAATGACAGACAGCAATCCCCCACAATCAGCCTCAAGACACAGGTGTTTATTAAAAACCAACATGTAGCTTTACTGAAGTCTTTCAACACTGTACTGCCTCCCAGACATGGGAGAAGAATAGAACTGCCTGAGCAGCTTGGGTTTGGCATAGAAAAAAAGAGTTAATTAAGGAATTGGGTTATTCCCAAACCGTGCTCTTTAAGAAGCCCCCTTATACCTGCTGCACGATAGGTGGGATCCATTCTCTTTCAGCAGCACCTATGTCAGATGTTCATTCAAGACTGTGTCGTGTTTAACAAATACTCCCTCAAGTCAAACTACCTTCTGCCAAAAAGAGGTAAATCGGGTGGCTGGAAGCACTGCACGGGGAAGCAGGTGAAAAGCTGGTGACACGGCAACACACGTTCAAGCAAGGTTAAAGGTAGAAGACGGGTTTCATTTAGAGTCGTCAGGGATACGGAAGGAGTAATGGAAAAGGATGATGTTCCTCAAAGCGAGGGTGCACAGCCTTTGCCATCCTGCTACACCTCCCGACTTCCTTCTGGGTTTTGGCACAATCTGTGTCTCGTCCCCACGGAGGCAGTGTCCTGACCTGAAGAATGTGCCCTCTGTGCTGCTGGCTGCAGCTCCCATGCTCGGCAGAGCAGGGGGAAGTCACCACCTCGTGAGCATCCCCTGGGCACACTCATCCTCCCGTGGCGGGGGATGTGGGGAGGACGGGACAGAGTCCCACGGCCTTCACACAGCTGTAAGGGCAGCAAGCCACACGCGACTGGTAAATTGGCAGGCACGTCGCCTCTCCGGCAGATGTGGAAACAGCCTGCGGAGACCTTCCTGTGTGAGGGTGCAGCTGGTACAGGGGCTGTACCTCCTGCCCCCACCACGGCAGCTGCACGGCCCAGCTGGGCACTCCTCCGGCCGGGGGGACAGCACGCCCTGGCACGGGAGGGGCGGCGGGCACGGCGGAGAGGGCCAAAAAGCCACGTGATAAGAGCAGAGAAATGAACAACAGCACACACACAACACTGCACCTCCTCTTAGAAAGCTTGCGCCCCAGGAAGCCTTGGGGACTCACCTTCCCCTCCATGGCCACAAGAGCCTGCTGGGTGCACCAAAGGGCACCTGGGCAAGAGGCAGGAGCATGAGTTTCAGCAGGAGGACTAAGAAATGGAGACCATGCCAGCCAGCCCCCAATGGCACCTTCTGTCTCATTTTAGCACCAGAGGTCTATTACATTTCTGAGGGCGCTCAAGAAGGTCTTGAAAGTTAGTCTTGAGGCTACGTTTGGAAATCGAGAGGGTGTATTGCACAGGGGACAGCAGGTGCCCGACTGCTGACCACTGGAAGGAAAGAAGCTCTGCAGCCACACAGGGAGGAACCAAAGGTGTGGAAAGGAGGATGGGGGTAGCACCCCTTTCTTCCTTGCCTCACTGGTCCATTTAGATTTGAAGCTCTCCAATGCAGGGAGAGCTGGTCTTCAATGTAGCTCTGAAGATGGAACCTTGGAGCCATTTGTGGCTCTACAGAAATTTCCACAGATATAGATAATAGGAAGCAAGAATGAGGAATGTTAGCCACGGGATGACAATGTAGGGGAGGTGTTTAAATCAGCCTCTGCCCCTAAGCACTTACCACTCACCAGTAATGCTTTCACAATCTGCTGTGCACCTCTTTTTGGCTTAACAACACATTATATATCAGCAGCACGTTTGAATCCTCTACGCAATTTTTGGTCACCTCTTCATGCCCAGCCCATCTTCCTTCAAATCAACAAAAACAGCATTTGACGCAAACTAATCAATTGGCCTGATGATTGGAGCACTTCCTAACTAGAGACAAAGCATCACAGCTTCATGACAACCCTTTTTCCCTGCGTTCCCGAGGGTGTAGCTCTCCCCCTATTTGATAGGACTACACTTTCTGTCTTCAGCATTTGCATCGCTGTAGCTAAGCGATCACTAATAGCTAAGCTTCCAAATTCTAATCATAAATAGTGGCAGTGGTGAGTCCATGAGCATCTGTTGATACGTACTGACTTAAACCACGCAAACTGCAGCCTGATGCACTGACCGCCCTGGACACGAGATCCAGGGCAGTTAGCATACCCCCTCATAGCAAGCTAACAGACCTGCCCCCGTGAAGTTAAAATGCTGAATTTCATCTAGAGCTCTAGTCTTGCAGATGTTCCTCCACCATCTCCCAGCCCAGCTGCTATTCTTGCAGTTCTTAAATACTCTGGAGGAACCACCATATCTTTCTGAAGTAAGTTCAGCCGCACAAAGTGAGCAAAGACAAACAAAATTAAGTAATGGTGCCTCAATTCCATTTCAGAGCTAACAACCATACATTGCTTGGACAAGCAAAACCATTTGCAGAACAAATGATAGTCTACAGCCCACCAGAAAGAAAGGTTACATTATTGTTACGGTTATTTTTCATGCTTAACCCTTCCCATCTCATTTGCTCTTCTCTTCCACATCCTCAGATAGTGCAGTCTGATCTCAGCATGGCTTTCTGAATTCAACAGAAACATGTGAAAGAGTGGGAGCCCATTTCATTGATCTAAACATAGGACAGGAACCTTAAAACTGTCCTGAACTGTAAGGGACCCAGTTGTTAACAGCCTTAGGAAAGCAAGAAATAAGAGATACTGTACTACTTTAGGATTTTGAGCTACAGCTGTTTAATAAATTGTTGAAGTTTAGTCCACTTTTTAAAATTTTTTTGCAGAGAAATGGTCAAGAAATGCTACAGGGGACACACTCTTAGAAATATACCAAAAATAAACACAGAAACTCCTTAAGTACCCTCTCATCCCTCAGTTGCTTTAGTGCTAAAAGGATGGGTTTAAAGGTAGAATATTTATGCAGCAGGAAATATATAGGGTTTTAACTGGGGAGGGAGGCAGGGGGGAGTTTCTCCCCCCTCTCCCCTCATATATATTTCAGGCAAAATTTTGGACCTGAAGAAGGGTTTACATATCTCAAAGTTAGTTCATTTTGGGAGAGTAGAGCTTAACACAGGTATATTATGAAATAGAACAATGTAGCTTAAAAACAACAATAAAAAAGGAACATCACAATATTATCTCATTTATTCTTGGAGCTTCGTGTTACATATTCCCACCCATCCACCCTTCATACTTACTCCAGGGAAACACACAGCAATAATTTGCATATAATTTACTCTACAATCTTTCCTCATTATAAAACCATTTTTTTTCTTGAGGTGTTCTTATTAGTTCCTAAAGGAAACATTAACATCAGCAGATTTGATCACAGACAAAGTCTCCCCAACGGTTAGGCAATGTTTATGCTTATAACAAAAAGCCATAACAGACTAAGCCCTCTGGGATGAGTAAGCAGAAAAGAACATCTTGACCAGCGCAAGCATCATGCCACATGTTTCTCCATTAAAGCAACTATACAAGACTCAGTCGAAAAGCTGAGCTTTCTTTATGCTTCTCCAGCAAGCAACGGGTAAAATGACCTTATTTTTCCTGCACAGCTTGCCCTTTAGCAATATTCTTTCGAAGGACAGCAAACCACCGCACGCTATCACACCCTGCCCCCGAGCATCCCTGGAACAGTCCAGCCCCGATAAGGAGGTTTTAGTGGGCTCTTCCCAGAAGCACGCATATTTTCTCATGAGCATTTACCTAAGAAAAGTGAAGCAATGAAGCACACAAATGCCTGTTTATGTAAGCTCATTCATGTGCAAACATGTGCATGAATACCAACGGCTGGGACTCGTTCGAAGGTACTTTGAGTGAAAATGGCACGACTTAGTGCAAACAAGATCTTAAAAGCAGAGGTTCTGGGTGCTGGAATTTAAAAATTCCCATGGTGAGAAATCGGTCTTGGTCGTGATGACACACAGTCGTGGTCAACATTGGGCTTCTGAAGGTATCAAGCGTTTCGCATGTATAAATGCTGACAGTTCAGTTGAGTAAGTTTCAGACACACATAAAGCTAAATTATACTGATTTAGATACACCACACGGTACGTAAAGCTCGTACGCTTTCAGTTTTATATTTGTAAAAAGACTCATAAATATATATTTTCTTTTTGTCTGTGCTACTCAGTTTTCCTATAGACTCCACAGAAAAGATGCATTTCACAGAATCACAAGGGTTGGAAGGGACCTCAAAAGATCATCTAGTCCACCCCCCCCCGCCAAGGCAGGGCCACCTAGAGCACATCACTCAGGAACACGTCCAGTCGGGTTTTGAATGTCTCCAGAGAAGGAGACTCCACAACCTCTCTGGGCAGCCTGTCCCAGTGCTCTGTCACCCTCACAGTGAAAAAGTTTTTCCTTACGTTAACTCGGAACCTCCTATGCTCCAATTTGCACCCGTTGCCCCTTGTCCTATCGCTTAGTGAGGCCGAGAAGAGCCTGGCTCCATCTTCCCGACACTCACCCTTAACATATTTATAAACATTGATGAGGCCACCCCTCAGTCTCCTCTTCTCCAAGCTAAAGAGACCCAGCTCCCTCAGCCTTTCCTCATAAGGGAGATGTTCCACTCCCTTGATCACCTTCGTGGCTCTGTGCTGGACTCTCTCTAGCAG
>VWZZ01003502.1:304855-330772 GCA_013399095.1 Psophia crepitans
CCGTTCCCTCATCAAGGTCGCTGATGAAGATATGAATAGCACCGGACCCAGCACCGACCCCTGAGGGACTCCACTAGTCACAGGCCTCCAACTAGATTCGGCCCCATTGACCACAACCCTCTGACTTGTGCCCTCCAGCCAGCGCACAATCCACCTCACTACCTGATCATCCAGGCCACACCTCCTCAGCTTGCCCACAAGGATGCCATGGGAGATGGTGTCAAATGCCTTGCTGAGGTCAAGATAGACCACATCTACTGCCCTTCCATCATCCATCCACCTGCTTACATCCTCATAGAAGGCTATCAGGTTGGTCAAGCATGACTTTCCCTTGGTAAAACCATGCTGACTGTTCCCAATAACCTTCTTGTCCTTGATGTGCCTGGAGACATTTCACGAACAGAGTGAATTGTTTACCTTTCTCAGAGATGACAAAACACAAATGGATTCTGGTCTGGAGACTGAATTATCTGTGCAAAAATGCGATTAAGACAATACGGCCTTTTGAGTATACGTACAGATGGAAAACCATCCCATTCAGAACATTTTCAAGCATGGTATAACATACAAAGAAAACAAAAAACTCATTATATTTTCCTATTCATAAAGACAAGTTCTTAATGCTTGCTTCTGAATCCATTAGAAAGAACAGAGGACTACAGCTTCTTCAAAACATTTCCCTGCATGGTCTGCTTATCTACGGGAAACTCATAAAATCTTCATTGTGATAGCAAGCGATCATCATTGCAACTGCTCCCACAATCACCAAGATGCCTTCTGGGCTGTTTATGAACAAGAGCCTGAGGAATTACACAAGTACGGGAGGGTTCAAGAAATGTTAGACCCAGGATCATCATACATTTTCCCTGCACTGTGCCAATGGCAAGTACCTGGGACCTTCCACTGAAACCTTGTATTTCCTTTCCTCACAAAACTTGCTAACAAAAATCCCAAGTGCCTGAATTTTGAGTACCTGTGATGGAAGAAAAGCCTCTAGGTCATATTCCCACAATCCAGAACTAGACTATTTGAAACAGATCCAGATGCCACTCCTAATGGCCCTTTTTGAGGAGCAGAGATCACTGACTAATGATGCCTAGGAGGTATTTTTCTACCCGCTGCAGATCTGCCATAATTTTCAAGATCTCTGTTCTCCACTACCGATGTACATTTCTATCATCATGGCATACTGTTGGACCTTATATTGAATGTAATTTCCCCTCAATTTTATGCCCTCTTTCCCTAGAAAGATGCCAAGAATCACTCCATCATACCCTGAAACCACTAACTTTGCCAACAGGCCAACAGCAGCTGCTCCTAAACATCTGGCTTAACCTGTTGCCAGGAGCATAATTATCACTTACAATGCTCAGCTGCCTGAGACGTTGGCAAGAGTCAGTTTCTTGTATGGTCCTTTTTTACTTATATAACGGACAGAAATTATCAGAGATAAACTAGAGACTACAAAAATCCCTCCCTTCTGAACCCAAGTGGTAAAAGCTATCTTCTCAAGATATAACTTTATATGCATTTTGGGCACACTATTAATAAAAAAAACCCACCAAACTTTAGTGTTGGAATACCAGTCTTTGTCCTGGTTCTCTCTACTGGCAATGACAAGAGGTAGGGTATTACACAGGGCTATTCAGAGCCAGCACTGAGTTGCCATGAGGAAGGGCCTGCCTTTCATCTTGGTGGTATGTACAAAGGCCTGATAAGACGCACACAGACATAATGAAAGAAGATGAAAGATCTTTCGACTAGCTAATTTATTGCTAATTTTGCCTGTTTGGTTTCATGCTCTCATCTTTTGCATACCAGACAAAACCCCACAGTAGACCTCCCTGATATCTCAAATTCTGTGCGCTCCACACAGGGTTGACTTTGATAGCCCCATGGGTTAGAGCATACTAGAACTGATATTCCTTCTGAAATCAGAATTGAGGTTTCTTCTGTCTGGAGTATGAGAGAGTGAACTGTTCCCAGCATCACATTTGATATGATTTAGATCATCACCTCAGCTGAAAGTAAGTTTATGACAGACAAAGAAGCTGAGAAGGGAAAGGACGAAGTGAACTTCTAATACTGCTAAGAAATTGCTGGTCACGCAATAATCTTGTGTTACCCTTTTTTAACATTTATTGGCAAATAAGCAAGATGGAAATTATTCCCGTCTTTCAGATGGCTTCCTGCCCAGTAAGCATGTTTCCACCCAAGCTCTTCATGTCTTTTCTGAATGTGAGCTCTTTGTCAAAAGTGATCCTGTCATCCAGGCTCAAACGTCAATCACACTTCATGGCCAAAGGCTTGCCTGTCTTGTCTTGAATTCATGGGTACCATGTCTCCATAAACTGACTTTGGTTTTATTCATTAGGTCATCTACATAACCTCGTTACTGGGAGACAAAAGGATGTAAAAGCACTGCCAAAGCTATTCCTTTACCCCCCCCATCTCCCATCAACTCTCTCCTATGTATTCTGTGAGAAAAAAGCTGTGATGCAGAGTTAAGTCCTCATAGCTCAATTTTAAAACTGTATTCTTTCTTATCAAGTATGAACACTACCTTTCTCTGATAAGTAGTGGGTTTTGTAAGGCTTCCCACATTTTTTGGTTCTGTTCAAAAATTTTCAGGCTTGAACTCAGATTGTAACCATGGTTTGCCAGAAATGGGGAAGAGACAGTGCCTGAGAGTGATCTCATCCACTCTTATGTCCACTGGGGATTCTGATACCTTACAAGGTATTTCAACACTAAACAGCACTTGAATTAGTTTAACTCCTCTTCTTTTGTGTACTGATCCTAGCATGCCTTCATATGCTATACTTTTTTGTAAATATGTTGCCAAACCACTGTGGAGACTTTGTTAGCAATCGTATCTGCTGAGCCATAAGCATGGAAAAAAATCAAGCAAAGAATTATGCCGTTCTGGGCAGAGAAGCATTCAAGCAATTTTTTTTTATTACATTTAATTCACAGCTAAGATTAAGTTTAAATATTAAAACGTGGCAACGCGGACTTCTTCTTGTAAGACTGAAATTTATCCCTTACGCCAGCACGAAGATCCAAGGTAGCTCAAAGAGGAAGTAACGCAGGGGGTTTTTTTTTTGCCTTAGTTTCTCTGGCAGTAAAGTGAAAATAAGCATTGGTCATTACTGCATATGACAAAGTATTCAGAGACTAAGCAGTTCTATGCAATATTCTTCATTACGAAGCGTACAAATATCAAAGATGGAAGAACATTGACAGTGAGCATTTAAAGGCCACAAACGTGAAGAGCACATTGTTAAACTCTTCTCCTGAACACAGCTGTCAGGGTTGAATAAGAAAAATACTTCACAATTTTTATTGTGCATATCTACAGGACATAGGTGTATACCTATGCGATCTGCTGTTTCTTTAAACACAAAAGAAGCATGGGTGTGAGAACCACACCCAGATTCCAGTTTAGAAGCAACCCCTGTAACCTCTTTCCAAGTCAGGTGTTTCAGAGCGCTCTGTCTCTTTACCTATTTACCATTTTTCTAATTATTTCCAAATATATAACCCATCTCATGGACGCTTGCTATTTTAGACATTAAATGTATTTTTTTTTCCTCTCCAAAAGATAAATATTTTTACTGGGTAATGCCAACTAACTAGCTGCTCAACCGGGCCAAGGACACCAGATACTGATCTTGCACATCTATGGCTTTCAATTCTGCCTCTAATTGTGGAATAGCATGGATTCAGTAGAGCACAAAGGTATTTTCTTGTGTCAACAGAACCATAGCAATGTTCAAATACTTTTTGTACTTTGGCTTTAGTATCTTACGATACATCTGTTGCTTTTAGTAGTCATGTCTCAATCCTGATTCACATTCAGTGAACCAGGTGAACTTGATTCATGCGTACGCAGATGGCCACATTCAGGCTCACTGGGTATCTCGTACACCTATGGGACCACCTGTCCCAGGCCTCTTGGCTCACATACATTGCTTAGCCAAGCTGTATTGTGCACCTTGTAACGAAATATCTTCCCTCTTCCAGGAGGCCAAACACATTACCAGCCCTTCACCGTTGATACTGACTTTTCTCTTTTAGGACAGTGTCTGTGTTACGAAGAGTAACAGGGACCTCAGCTCAGGGCGATACAGGCTTCGCGCAGACCGTTCAGGCAGGCAGGAGCACAAGGAACATGCTGGTTTTTAGCCTTCGATCTACTTCCAGGGTGCTGTGGTCATTGCAGGCAGGACCACACACAAATCCCCAAATGCCTTTTGTTTGCACTGCAGAGCATAGAACCACAGCTGCATCTGTCCCTTCTCCACCCTTCAAGGACTTCCTTTTCTCAAGGGCAAAGGCTAATACCACTGGTGGGATGACCTAAACTGAGAGGAAAAGGAGAGGTACAGAAGCTGTGTTCTCAGAAAATACTGTTCTGTGCTCAGTCACATACACGGTGAGAGGGGCAGGAACGTCAGATTGAGTGATAACGGGGAGAAGAGAGTGGCAAAGAGAATGTGACAAGCAAAAAGGAGTTCTGGGGTCTGCCACATCACTGGGGCGTGCTGCAATCCTGCATGAAAAATACAATCTCTTTTCTTGTACAGAGATCTGTACTGGAGAGATGGGAATAGATGACCAAAGGCATCAACAGACTCTATGAGGGCTTCCAGGAAAACACAGCACAGATACTAACTCCGCAATAACAGCTCTGCTCAGTCTTCCAGAGAATCCTCGTAAGATGGACAAGTATTTAGAAACTAAAGGCTCTAGTTCAGTCCTCTGTGACTGATATACCCATATTCTCCAATTTGCATATTTTATATCAACAGATCTTTTGGTAAAGGTCCCT
Source organism: Psophia crepitans (assembly GCA_013399095.1). NCBI lineage: Eukaryota > Metazoa > Chordata > Aves > Gruiformes > Psophiidae > Psophia > Psophia crepitans. The sequence continues at coordinate 309,690 of VWZZ01003502.1, forward strand.
TGACATAGGTACGATGTGATTGCTGCAAATTAGTGTTTTCTGGTATGGCCAAGCTCAAAGCCTCCCTCAAGCTGTTGACAAGAACTTTGTACCTCCAAGATACAAGTAAGCGTTCTGCTACCTGTGCATCCAAAAGAGTTCCAGAAGAGGTGTCCAACGTTCAAACTCTATCCCATACATATTTCTGTAGTGAACAAAGTGGCATGCCTGTTTGGGCAGTTTAATACTACACCAATCCTCCTCCTCATGCTACTATTGACCTGGAAGGGTCACCCACCTTGCTTCACATTTGAGTCGGGGTGTGAGCAGTGAGGACAACCATGACATTTAGACTGAAGCACCAGGCTCAGGTAGCAAAATACCATTGATACAAGTTTGGAGAAGGCTATCCATTTCCTTACTTACGCAAAAAATAGCATGAGGCTACACAAGATGAGCAACAGTAATGTCTACCTCCTCTCCAAATTCTCTCCTGAAGGAAGCTGTTTTAAGGCTGACATAAGAACAAAGACATTGTTGAAATGCAGACAAATTAAGTCTTTTCACTCCTTCCAACATTTGTCACTAACTAGAGGAGGTGGCTTCCTCCTCTCTGGGAGACAGATTTGATGTTGCTGCCTCTGTTGTGGCTTTATTCAATACTCTGCTGAGCAGCAGGGAACTGTGCAGCCTTTTGCAATGCAAATACCCTTTTTCCACCTCTCCTTTGCCTGGATTGGCCCCATTTCCAGCCTGTTTCCACTCTTACTTTCCACTAAGAAAAACATCTGCCATCATTGATGTAAATATGGCACATAATACCATTTCTTTTTGCCTTTACTAAAATGTAGAGCCCATACACTCCAGAATAATTTCTCCACTCAAATACACTGATGGACTCCTGACATGAAAGACTACAGCAGAACAAGCTGTCACAGTATGAAGTCAATCTTCTGCCCCCTTCTCTACAGTTTCTCCTACAGCTATACTATTAAAAATACATGTAACTAGGAGCGGGCAAATCTAGGTGGGAGCATTGCAACTTCAAGCAAAGACCACAAGTAGGGTATGGAGACTCCAGAGAAACAAACATGTTATTCCACTCTCCAGGGAATATTTAGAAGATATCCACCTTCAACACATTTTCCACCCTAGGTAAATAACACAAATATCAGATTAGGAAAGTGTTTTTATATATATACACTGCAATCTTAAAAATAATCAGGTAAGCAGACCAAGTTTATATAAATCAGACTGTTTAAACAACATAAGAGAATGAAGTTGAAAGAATGATTGCTTAACTAAAACAATAGTAGAAAATGTTATACTTAGGACAGCAATTATATCATAGAGGTTTACCCTACGCACAGATGAGTTCCTGAGATGTCAGCAGGTGACAAGTCAGGTAGGAAGAACCACAGACTACGAGGCAGGAGTTTCTCGTGTCATCCTTATCTTTTAAGGCAGCTTGCCAGCCAAAGGATGATGTGCTCTAAAGCCAGAGAGTTTAAGCAACACACCAAAGGCTAAGAAGAAATTCGTGGCAGAACAAGCTGAACTCAATCCCTTAATCACTGCATCATCACTCCATACCAACATTAAGGTTAAGTACTTGCAATTTAAAAATCCTTGTATGACAGTTTAAAGAAGAAAACCAGTTAGCGTATGAACAGAGGTTAGGTGTCTACTGCAGTGTTACTGCACTTGGGTTTTATACCAGGGGAAGCAGCTTGTAATGCAAGATTGCAAGAGCTTTGTTGCATGTCTCAGGAAGATTACAGAACTGCTGTTTGCATGCACCCACCTTGCCAGTAAGAAGCATCAGGGAGTAGCATCAAAATGTACAGATTTTCCACTGAGGTCTAACTTTCATATTTTCTAATTTTACCTCACCATCAACTGTAATACTGAAAGGAGTAGGGCAATTACAATCTTAAGGGAAAAACCCAGCGATTTCTATCTGCTATACGGCTTCAAAGCTGTGGCAGTAGCACAAGCTGACTGACTAATCAAGACGTTTGAACCACAGATAGAGGTTTAAGCACTGAGATCTTAGGCTGCACTGCAGGCCAGTTTAGTCCTTAGCAGTCAGAGGCCAGACAGGGATGGAATCACCTCACCATGTCAGAAAGCATCTTGAAAAATAAAAGTCTTGCTCTTCATGTCACCTTGCCCTGCTGGGCATGAGGGAAGATGAGCACAGTAAGAAGCCTTCTAACCAAATGATTCATTTATCTTTTGCCATTTGGAGGAGAGAATCACCTATATTTTGTTTGGTGCCCAAAGACCATCCCTGCTACACAGACGCAGCGTACCTAAACACTGAGAAGCACTGCCTTTCCTTTAGGCAGGCAAATGTGCTTCGCGCACTGGAAAGGACAGACACTGGAGAAAGCTGTTTGGGATTTTCCCCTAAACATTATTAGGAAGTAGATTGCAAACAGAAATGTGTCTATGCTTATTTCCAGATGTGGTCACATGCTCCAAAAACATGGTTTTACGATTCAGAATTAGGTACAGTGGCAAGATGGCACCAAGCAACTTTCAGGTAATGTATATCATCTAAAGATTATGACTGAAGAAAAAAAATAAAGTAGGAGTAAAATGGTACCCTTCACACCAAAGCTTCAACCAGCAAGCACATCAATATCAAGGGTATGAAATGCTTTGGATCACAGCTAAGGATGAATCATCAGGGTTCCTCTGCCTACAGAAATCTGTGATGCAGAAAGCCAACAGACTTTTACTCAGCTCCTGAAGAACTTTGAGATGGGCTATACACACTTACATGCCTAGACTACAGACCTGACAGAAGAGGCAGTATAGAAGAGGGACCCTCCTTATTAAAGTTGAAATCTACTCCAAAGATTTTTTTTTTGCATGAGTGCACGTGCTCTCCTTACAATGAAGGAGAGTCCTAGCACTAAAGAACCAAACCCAAATGGTGCCTTACATAAGACCTCCAGAGTCAAAAGACAATTTAAAAGCAATGGGACAATAAATTCAGATTTTTCACAATATGTTTTCAGAAGCTTCATTTTAATGGTATGTAGAAAGTGTTTAGAAGTTGTGACCTGAAACCTGAAAGAGCACAGAAGTTCATAATGAACGCTGACATCTGCTTAACCTCACACCTCTATTTCTGTTCTACTACAGCTATGACTGTCACTGACTTTAATCAATATCACAAACTTTCATACTAACTCTAGAACATAGAAAACTCCAGCTTCCAGCTGTAAGCTCTGGCAGTAGCAGGAAAAACTGAGGGGAAAAAAAAAAGAAAAAGATACAGAAAAAAAATCTGGCTTTCTGTATTTAATGATCAGCATGACCTGTCTTTAACCCAAACACTATGGTTAATAGGTTTCCTGTAGCCATCATGTGATTAGACAGCTCTTGCACCTGTTAGCATATTTAGGCCTATATTTCTGTGTTAACGGCCAGTGTGTCTTTCTAAATAAGCCACGACTACATTTTAAATTGCTTAAGTCAACTTCCTCAAGCAACCACAAAGCGAGAGGTTCTCATGGGAAAAAAAAAAAAAAAGAAAAGTGCTAGGCATCAGTTTTCAGTTCAGAAAACCTCAATTAAACCTACAAATTATTTCATCAGAAGGGAAAAGAAATTAGAAACTACCTGATCAAAATACAGAATAATAAATATAGAGTGAAATAATAGAGTCACAGGTGGAAAAATATCTCTATGTTTTATCTTCGCTTTGAAGTGCTGTTGCTTTACCCAGATTATCATAGATGACAAGTTCTCCAAGGGTAAACATTGTAGTATTAGTCTACAACTGCTCAGAATATAACTAGTTCCTGTTTGGGGAGAGGACAAAAGGCTTCTGGTGCAGGGCACCTCACAGAGTAGCTTTAACACCTGAAAAATAATGTCAGTAAAAAAATAAAGGGTTATTTGTTTTCCTAAGAAACAGCACAGCTGTTTATCCTATTCCTCCTTTCCCTTGTGCCTCCAAGCATTATCATTAATATAGTTTTCTCCTTCCAGATTACGTTTCAGGGTCAAATTTGGTGACCCTAACTTACACTATTCCCCAGGTAACCCATTCTGACTCGATCCTCATCTTCACTCGTTCCTTTGAGAGCTCCTTGAAGGGGCAGACTCCCTGCCCACACACTACACCCAGCTCCTTTCCCACTGAAGGCATAGACGGATGACCATGTCTGGGGTGGGCTTCACTTAAAGACTCCTCCCGTTATCAGTCACATAAAGGTTTATTGACTGCAGTTAGGCTTTGTATGTACAGATGTGCACACACGTGCAAAGTGCAATCACACCAGGTCCTCCCCGGTTACCAAGCAGTCGCTGGGACAGTGAGAAAATGTGTTTGAGACTTTTGGTACAGTGACATGGAAACAGCTTATTTAAGTATATCCTACCAGCATCGTTCATGGTTTCATATGTGGGAATGAATGGGGAAGATATTTTAATATAAAATACCACAAGACTGGCAGTACCAGTTCAACTGTATTTGTGGGTTGCACAAAACAGTTCTCCAGAATAGTTAAGGCTGTGTAATTTTTTTTTTTTTTAGCATGGACAAGACCCGAGATACTATCTGATTATCTGATTCTGGCTTGCAGTCAACTAATCCCTTTGTATTTCCACACCGAGCTCTCACACGAGCTCTGACCAGCCACATCCCTGTGCTCAGCCTGCTCATATCCGAGCAAGCATTCTTCATAAAAGGCTGCTCTGTGCTAAACACGCAAGCACCACCCAGCATCACACAGGAGACACAATTTGTGCCTTTCTTCCAGCCTGCTTTTTTATTTGCAAAAGAAGCCATTTCTGCAAAAGTTGAGGGTGGAGAGAAGACTTGTTTTCAGGTCAGCTTAGGCAAATGTCAGACAAGAAGTCTGGTAGCTTGCAGAAGAATTCGGTAACTAGATGATACAAGAGTGGAGCAGGGACCTGATAGCTTTCACCTAGCTACAGACAACAGCCCAGCAAATAACTAGCAGCACAAGCAACCTAACCCGCCACAAGGACGAAACCAGGAGTTTGTTACCCACATCATAATAATCAGATAAAGCCCTTCAATCTTCGCACAGAAATTGTGTTAACCTTCATAAATGCCTCCTATCTCATCTTCCCATGAAGCCATTCACTTCCGTCTGTCATTATTGCCTCTATCACACGCTAGTGACAACCAAGATGTGGTTACATTGCCTCAGGGTTTATTGCTTGATTTCTGTTTTTGAAGTTGCCATATCTGCTCTGCGTACTAATTATGGTTTTGTACTTACAGTTTGAAGAGTGATGTTTAAAAAAAAAAATAGCAAGCAAGAGATGAATCGCTAATATGGAAGAGTAGCTATGTTGGTTTGCCTTAGGTTTCGCTATACGATTTTGACAAGGATGACACATGTCTCAGGCATTAAGCATGCTGGGTGGCCACGAATTAGCCAGCTACGGATTAAGGATTTCCTGCTTACTCACATTTTCCCTAGCCATTTATGAAGTTGAAAAGAAAGCCTCGGGAGTGTTATGCTATATGATAAAAAAAAAAATTCATCTGCATACACCAAAAAGAGCACAAAGAGATAGCGGCAGGAGGGGAAGCCCAAATAATACCCTGCCCTGGCTATTCCCAAGCCCATTGCAGGAGACATCAGCCCACCACAGCTGGACCTCCACAAGCCCAGAGAAGCACAGAGGCACGAGGGCAGGCAGGAACCCAAGTTAAGGACTTGGAAGAAGAGGCACCCTGCTCAGGCCCCTCCTGGGGCTGTCCCAGCAGGGCCTCAGCCCCAGCATCCAGGCATGAAACCCATCAAGATGGGTCAATACTAGAGCATCTTCTGGATGGAGAAGAGTCACTGTCCAGGGGTATGGGACACATTACAGGATGTAAGGGAAGAGCATTTTGGGATTAACACAAGACTTACTACGGGATGTTTAGGGAAGGCACCAGAGGTAGGAAGAGGGATGGATTTAGGTGACTTTGGAATGAACAAGCATGGGGAAAATAGAAAGGTAAGGGGATACAAAAGGTTGGTCACATTTAACCACATGGCTGTTTGGGACACTTGTGTGACCACACACTGCCCTATCTTATTCTTACATTCATTTCTAACTCTTTCTTGGTGAGGGACTCTATATCCATTATGTGTGTGCATATGGGGGGGGTGTATGTCTGAGTGCAGCTACTGCATTCAGACTATGCATGGGAGGGCCTGTGCGTCCATGGAGCGAGCGCAGGTGTGCAAGTGAGTGTGCAATGCTAGCAAAGAGCAAGCTGGCCTGGCCAGTGAGGAGCTGAACTGGCCTGAGACCCAGGGGATTCTTTAGGGGCAAGAACACGGGGGGGCTGGCTACTGGAGACCAGGGCCAAAAAAAAAGCTCCCCCCATTCCTCACTCTCCTGCTCAGCCAGAATGGGGAGCAGGTTGCTGCCTTTGCTACAGTCTGCAACCTCACTGCTGGTTAGACGTGGGGATCCAGCAGCCTCACCTATCTCAGGCCACTGGTGCTCTATTTTCCCCTAACAGGGTACACTTTCTGAATTCTTATTACCTGTACATAAATTGTTGTCACTACATCATAACAGTCTGTTTCATAATGTACTCTAATTGTCAAAAAAACCCTGTACGCAACAAATTGTTTCAGCACTCTATCTTCTCAAGAACATTCTGACCTCAAAAAAAAATAAATCCCACCATGCAGTGGCTACTATATTAATTCTCTGGAACTTAGATCAAGACAATTTAACTGAGGAAAAAGTAACTGAACAGTCATGACAGAAAGAACCATCTATTTTTCACAGGAAAGAGCAGATGTGCTTGCTGTTCACCCGCAAATCCCTCATTGGGATTATGATGGACCTCTCCATCTCTTAATGTATCCACCATCAGATGTTAAAGGGTCATAGCCCTTCAGAGATGAGGAGAAGTAGACATTCAACACCAAACACAGCCAGAGAAAACTCTGTGCAAAGAGTGTGCAGGCTATATAAACAGGAAAGGAAACACAGGCAGGGGGAGGCAGAGCGCCTTTCCCCAGGTCATACGCCAGGTCCTTGACAAAGCCAGAAATAGAGTTCTGGCTTCCTGAGCCCCCTCCATTCTGCGGCACACCTGGTCTCCCACGCAGTTAGGCTGCAGACGTCGCTCTCGCATAGAGACACCCGTCAGACATGGGTGCGTCTGGAGAACAGAGCAGCACATTTACTCTTTTCAGGAACTGACGTTTCAGCAGAAAGAACTGGGCCAGGAGATATTACACAGCAATGACAATATTTTAATATTCTTCGCTCCACATTGGCTGTCTATCCTTTTCTGGATAGCATTTAAGGGTTTTGTTTTGCACTATAAACTCATTGTTTCTTTTCCCATGTAAGAGGCTATTTTTATTATTGAACAACATGACCACAGAGCCTAGTTACACAGCTGCTAAGAAAAACTCCTGTTTTAAAGACTAATAAAACAAAAAAAACATAGCCCAAGAAGAAAATCACTCTACTAGACAAATCTCAAACTAAATATACTGCACTATTGTATCCCCTTGCCTCCAAACAGCGAGGCATTTCACCCTGGAAGTGATTCTTAATTATGCAGCTGATTTGAAGTACAGAAATATTCTCTCATATATTCAGTATGACGACAACTGCAACGTCTGAAATGAATGCTGGGGTCCCAAACCTGTTGGCTCACAAGCAAAATTCATCAGGTGAGTATCAGATCTGAATTTGCTCTTCTGGGCCCTTTTCTATCAGATGTAGGGCAGCGCTTGAGGATCATTAAGTAACTCAAAATCAGAGTTGCAGGCAGTGGTGCCTCATTCAAGTGCAGCATCTGCATCATTCCCACCCAACAGTGTACGTACTCAGTGCTCTACTTCATACCCCCAGGCCTGTGTTAATGCAATAAGTAGGTGGTTTGGTTTCAGTTTTCTTATTTTTACTGTAACAGAAGGTTTTGGAGGAAGGTTTGAATTGTAACCTAAAGGAAAGTTCATATACAGCTTGTTCTTAGCCTCTGGTCTTCTTTCTCTTCCAGAAAGAGCACACCTCAGCTAAACAAAATGCCCCCAGCCTCTTTCCCAGGTTTGAGGTAATTACACTTATGTTACTCAACAGTCACCTGTTGTTACTCCTCTTTGCAGTAAGGGCAATCATTCAGGCACCAAAACATACAACACTTGTGAGCACCTCAGTACATACAGACATGCACCATCACCACACCAGTGTCACTGCCTCATGCGACCCCGTGCCACAATGCAATCCTGTGCCACTCTGCTTCCACCGCTCATTCCCACCCACAGATGAAGTGAATCCACCTGTAAAGCCTCCAAGCTAGGGAGAAAGGAGGCCTGGGCACAGTCTCCATCTGCTTCCCAGGGGTTTTTTTTCCTCAGGAAGATAGTGATAGGACAAGGAGTAATAGTTTAAAACTAAGAGGGGAGATTCAGATAAGATATTAGGAGGAAATTCTTCACTGTGAGGGTGATGAGGCATGGGAACAGGTTGCCCAGAGAAGCTGTGGATGCCCCATCCCTGGAAGTGTTCAAGGTCAGGTTGGATGGGGCCCTGGCCAACTTGATCTAGTGGGTGGCATCCCTGCCCATGGCAGGGGGGTTGGAACCAGATGATCTTTTCAGGTCCCTTCCAACCCAAGCCATGCTACGATTCTATGGCATTTCAGCCCCTTCATCCTCAAGATTTAATTGTCAAAGACAAAGCTTTAGCAAGGTGCATAGCAGAAGTGGCACAGTCCAGCCTACCATCTCCTGATGAGAGCAGGGCAGGGGGAGACGACAGCAAAGCACAAGTCTGTGCTGAGCCACAGCATGGCATCAGGTGAGCTTGGCAGGCTCCTGCCCAGGGAGGAAGGTGAGAAGTTCCTCTCATCTCATCTCTGCTTCTGCACCTCTTGCCAGAGGCAGCTCCCCATGTACCACAAGGTAACGCATAAGGAAAAAAAGCCATCCCTATTTTGAGATGCAATACTGTTGTTTGGCAAAATCTTGCTGTTCTCCTCAAACAGCAGGCTATGCTGAGGCTGAAGAACGAAGGCCCAAAGGCTTCGATGATGCAGACAAAGCCTGGAGTAAACCAGAGTGAATTAATGATGCTACACCTGGGCAGTTAGTGCACACGCTGCCTATTACCAGGAGGCTGCGAGCCAAGTGCCATTAACCTCCAAGGCAGATCGTTATTAGACCATAACACCCAACCTGTCATGTCTCATTGTTTCATTAACACAGTTCTGGAAAGCTTCTAATAAAGTCAGGGAAACTGTTGCCTCAAAATTAGCAGAGATTACAAGATTTTCCACTTGGATACTGAAGAGAAGAAAAGGAAGTTTATTACAATAATTTTAAGGGCATTAGAGATAACTGTGATAATTTTGCTTCTGATCTAAAGCCCACTGAAGGCAGTAAACAGGCTCCTACTCTTTTCTTCTGAAACAGTGATTTTATTATAAATTATTCTCCCCCACTCATTTCTTAAATTAAATTAGAAGTTGCCCAGCCCAGAAGAAACCTGTAATGCATGTAGCAAAATATTTGCATGGCTGACAAGCTGTGTCTTTGAATCTTCATGAAAGGCACATAATTGTATTTAGTGCAATTTATTTGTCATTAAAGAAATAAGCTTTGATCCAAACATCTTTGCAACAGAGATACAAAGAAACTAAAACTCCAGGTCTATTTTAAAGCATTTAACATTCAATCCCTTCCCGAACCAATTAGGAAATTTATTGCCTAGTAGGCTATAGAAATATAACAAAGAAAAAGGTTATACTTATGTAACTTCATTAATGCCTCATAACTAATAGCTGGTGTAGTTTGTTGTTGGATTTATTTTTCTTTTTTAAAAAGGGACATTCTCATCTGATTTAAACAAAAAACCTTTAGGACCAACATTATTGACCACTCCACCACCCTGGAAAGCTTAGATAGCACCTAACCAAGTAGGTTTCCAGTTCTTCAATGGGTCTCAAATACCAGCTGAGAAAAACAAACAGGAATTTAACTGGCAAAGACAGACAGACTTTAAAACATTTTAACGGAAACACTTTCGTGAATGATTTTAATGACAGTGGCAGCTTGTCTGCATTTAAATAACTCTCTGCAATGTACTTCTATCCACAAGGAAGCAACAAGCTAGCTGGGGTTTTTTTTGTTTGTTCTCTTTTTTCTTTCTTTCCTTTTTTGGTTTAATCAAGACATGAGCAAAATAAATGCTCCAGAATGTGATCAGGAAAAAAAAGAAAGAAACTCCAATAGAAAAAAAAAATTGTGTTTTCCTCTGCCAAATGCCTCCAGGAAACTTTCTGTGGGAGTTAGGATGTTCATCTCCCAGAATCTGGCCCCTAGCAAGGAATTGCAGTGTGTCAAGCCAGAGAGGGGGAGGGTAAAAACAGGGAAGCAACTTCACTGATTGTGAAATAATCCGGATCATCTAATTTCCTATTACGCATGTGAAATATTTCTTCAAAAGGAGGAAAGTTAGAAGCTGTGATTGCTTAAAAAGAAAGCCTTTAGAGACTCTACTAATTTGACTTTCAAACTGGTTCTTATCCACATGAAAGTTACTTATTACAGCATTTAAAAATCACAATGCTCAGAGGATGGGACCATCTTTCAACCATGTCAGTCTCTGCAGCATAGGTTACCCTGTTTCTGACACTGGGAAATACCAGCTGCTTGGGGAAAAACTAAGACTGGCACAAGCATGAGGTAACACCTCACCAGATTACTCTGCCAGGGTCAACACAATTCACAGGTCTCCTATGGGACTCCCTATACCCAGAACTCTTGAATCCACATGTTTACCAGCTTTAGCCTCTGCTCAATAGCTTGGGCAGCGTTACAAACTGCACCCCCCACTTTAAACCCTAAACCCACTAACATTTTTCAGGTCTCCTGGATCTCATAAGCAGCAGCAGACAACTAATTCCTTTCAAACATCTTCTCTGTAGCATCAAAAGATTTTGTCCGTCCTCTCAGTGGCTTCGAAGGAAGCCCCAAAGCTTTATCTGCCCTGTCCAGAAGCTGTTCCAGTGCCTTTGCCATTACCACTGCTCTGATCTGAATCTTCTCTAGCCTATCATCTCTGATGTGGAGCTGCTCTTAGTCCTTTTCTGTGTTGTTGGCTTTTGACAACTTATCTCCCAGTATGAAGCCTCAACACAGGCAACAGTGGAACCAAAGACTCTTCAAAAAAATCAGCAGCAAGGCAAGCATCTGGATTTTGCATTTGTCAGTTCCTCAGGGTCTGGCTGACAAACACACACTTAAAAAAAAAAAAGACCAAAATACAACACACAATCAAACACCCCATACCCCAAACAAAATCCAGGTTTTCATTTTAAGTCATACAATTTTTGAGTGAAAGTAAGTCAGATTTGTTAACCAATGAGTATTATTTTTTTTAAGAGAAGATTTTAGAACAACCTCACTGACACAGTCAGCTTAGTTAAATAAAATTTCTAATGGTACCAGGCTAGTTTGAATTATTGTTCATATGAAGATCCTTTTACTCCAACCAGACTGACATGGAAATTGTCACGCTGTAGAGACAAAGCTGCTTTAGAGTGCCTGCACAGTTGAAACAGCTCAATCCCAGTGAATTTTTCTCTAGGATAACCTTGTTAATTTAGCCCTACCTTAAAAAGGGCCTGAAATGTAGTTGTCAGGCTCCTAAGTGCGAAAGATCCGTTCTGCAAGTCTGTTTTTCCATTTGTTTTTAAGCAAACACCAGCACATGCCTTTGAGAACGTCCCAAGAGGTAAACTTAGGTTTCTGTCCCCAAATGGAAAGACAGAATTAGCTGCTTCTTCAGACATTTTCCACTCCTTTCCTTAGATTCATTGAGCTCTCCAGGGAGACGACTACAGAAGTAGATGAGGAAATCATGTGTATAAGGATGCAATGGGGGTGGAAATTATCAGGGTATGAACTGCATTCCCCCTGGTCCCGTGATGACCACTAGCCAGATCTTGCAGGAGAATCCACAGGCTTGTGGCTGCCGTCAGACCCAGGAGCAGCTCAGGAAAAGCTTTGCCTGTGTAGCTGTAGAATCCAGGCAGGGAAGTAAAATATGGCTCTGCCAGAAAAACATCAGTAAGCAGAGAGTGCCAGCTCCACAGGATCTGAATTACAATGCAGGGACAGCTTCAGGTCCTTCAGATCTGACCCCAAACCAAGCGAACACTGGAGAAGGCAGAAAGCTTTGCTTGTAACTGGAGAGTACAGGTCCAGGCCTTTGGCACAGTCTTTAGGGAGGAACGTTTTAAAAAGCTGTGGAAGCCCAGCCACAGATGCAGAGATGAAGCATTCATAGCATGCATTCTAATAATTTCTGTTTATACAGCTTAGGAAAAAAAACGAACTAAAAGTAATTCCTTTTTGTGTGGGAATCTGCTCTGGTTTAACTCAAAGGTCATTTTTAAGTCTGTGTGCATTTACAGTGCTAGACAAATATTTGTCAAATATACAGACTGCTGGTCTCGTTTAAAGATAAAGGTTATGGGGGAGGAGGGGAAAGGAAAAAAAAAAACAACCAATGCAGAACACAAAACTGAATGAACCTTAAGGAAAAGCATCCATCTGCCAGAGGACACATTCCTGCTAGCAGAGACTGCCACCTTTTGGGGAACGGCTTGAGAGGCCGAGCAGAAAAGAGGATGTTCCACCTTCCCATAGGTTTCCAGTCTTGGTTCTGTATTTGTTTGTATGTCAAGAAAGTCAAACAGCTTTGATTTCTCAGCTAACTTCTGGTATAGGGAAAAAAAGAATATTTGCAATAGGATCCTTGAACTGTGCTAGGTTGTTTTTTTCCCCTCCATTCCTTAGAATACAAGGTATGTTTTTACAGTCTGTTCATCTCATCCGCTGCTACTGTTTTTGAGTGTTAGCCAATTTCAATCAAATTTTACACAGAGAAGACATCTCTGATAACATCCTAACTCTCTGCCTGAGAATTAGCAGCAGAGATGAGCTACATTCAAATTTGTGCCTCATTTGGGGAGAGCAAAGGAGGAACGTAGCTCCGACACCTCTTGTCTGATAGCCACGGCCATGCTGTTCAGCTGCTCTCCACTAGCCACTGCAGATACTCATCCTTACTCCAGGCCCCAGTGCTGGCCCCATACACACAAAGTTGGGACAAATGGAGGTCATTATGGTAGGTAAACCAGAAGGGAAAATAGGTCACAGGTCAGTTGGATTAAACTATCATTGGCTCTTCTACTCTTCTGGTGGCTTGTCTTGCCGATACACTGGGTCAGAGCCCACAGGGAGAAAACTAAATACTTCCCATTCTTTGGATGGATGCTTTTATTTTGTGTGTGAAATTGATTATTAAAGATACTGGCTTAGGATTTTTGGATATGTTTTACCTGTTGCCTGACATCAAAATAGGTCAGATTTTAAAAAAAATAATTTAGTAACGCAAAAACCTGAGCTGTTGTAAGAAAAATCACCTTACCACATTGTCCTGATTTCAGCTGGGATAAAGTTAATTTTCTTCCTAGCAGCTGGTTAGTGCTGTGTTTTGGATTTAAGATGAGAATAATGGTGATAATACATTGATATTTCAGTTGTTGCCAAGCAGTCAAGGACTTTTCAGTTTCTCATACTGGCCTGTCAACAAGGAGGCAGGGGGCACAAGCAGCTGGGACTGCTGACACAAACTGGTCAGACAGATATTCCATACCATATAATGTCATGCTCAGTATATACCTGGGGCTTGGCCAGAAGGTGGGGCAGCTTGGGAACTAGCTGAGGTTCAGGTGGTGAAAAGTTGTGCTGTTCATCACTTGTATATTTTTTTATTACTATTAGTCTTCCTTTTCTGTTCTATTAAACTGTCTTTATCTCAGAAGTCTTACTTGTCTGGATGTTTTGTTTTTATTTTTCTTTCCCCCTTTCCAATTCTCTCCCCCATCCCACGGGTGGGGTGGGGAGTGAGCAAACAGTTGCATGGTTGTTTTAAACCACAACACAGATCTGTTGAAGTAAAAGCAGCAAATACAGTAATTTCTGCTGTCCTTCTTGCCCCTCTTGACAGAGAGGTTTGGGTTTTATTTTCCCTTTCTAAACCTAGCTGCCTAATTTCAATCCCATTTTGACAGAGACAGTGGCTATCAGGTTCTGGTAAGAGTCCTGACAATAGGTAGGGAAAAGAGACAGCCTCACAGAGGGACAGACTGCAGCCAGAGCTCAGCCACACCGTCAGGTACAAGGGGCTGTGCAGGAAACCAGACATCAGTCTACGGTTAGAAAAACACACAGTCACACACTGCTGCCTGCTCTGACTGGCGAATATGGTATCTCTCAGCACAATCTGTGGCTGCAACCCTCTGTGAAGTCCCTCTTCTAACCTACCTTCTTCTGTTTCTATAAGAATCTCTTTTCTCTCTGACACTGTGTCTCCCTCACTTGCTCCCTCACACAGGGAGCCCTGCAGTTTCAAACTACAGCAGAAACCTTCCGTACAGCCCCTGGGAGCAGTGACACCAAGGGCTGTGTTTAGAATCATAGAAACGTTTAGGTTGGAAAACACCATTAAGATCACAAAGTCCAATGTAAGCCTAACACTGCCCAGTCCATCACTAAACCATGTCCTTAAACATCACATCTACATGTCTTACAAATACCTCCACAAATGGTGACTCAACTACTTCCCTGACAGAACTTGCCATCACTGGCCAGCTAAACTACCTTTCAAACCTGCAAGACACTTTCTTTTGTCACCATAAAGGAGACCATGAGGGCTTTGTCTTTCAGAAGGTCCTAAGCCCTACATTTTGCCCTTGTACTGCAAAAGGAAATAAAGCAAAAGACTGTCATTAAGTATGCCTCCCAGAGCAATCTTTCCCAGAAAGTCTTCCGCTCCACCCAGCTGCTGTCCCTGCTAGGCTGCTACCTTGACCCCACCTGCATTTATGTAAAATTGGATCTTGATGTGGAAAAGCAGTGGAGACAGATGTTAATAGCTTCAAAGAGAGTTACTAGGACCGTGAATGAAAAAATGACACTAAGAGGGAGGAGCAATGAATGCCACACAAAAGGTTCAGTGCTGGAAGAGCGAGAGTAAAAAGCTATTGGGACAGCATGAGAAGTCTTGCTTGCAGGAGGCTGTGCTGCTTCTTTCTCAGCTTATTTGAAAAGGAGCAGCAGCACACTAGGCTGCAGAAGGTACTGAAGAAAGGACTTTGACACAGCCACATCAGACCCAGCACCTCAGTGAGGCAGATGCTAAAAGACACACTGGTATTCCTGTGCTGCTGACTTTCCTCTCCAGAAAGAAAGGGGGGTACAAAGAAATTAGCTCAGCTTGGTGCCTTGCCTAAAACATGCTGACACTTCACTGTTCGACACCACAAACCTGGGGCCTGATACCAGAAAGGCACCAGAAACCTCTTTATAAGGTTTACAGGCTTTCCTAGTCTTTAAAATGTGGTGAGATGCACACTACAGACAAGTGACTAGCTATTTATTCACATTTTCTGTGCTGAAATACTGTAGTAGTTACAAGCAACTGAAGCCCACATATAAATTCAAAACTCAAGCCAAATATTACAGCAGCAATTCTAGACTGGATCCAATCAGAACGGCACTTGTTACAATTCTGATGTTAGCCAGGTGCGAGGAGAACGCCTAACCTCAAAAGACTTAATCCACCATGGCTTTAACATCTTAGGGAAGGATGCTCTTAAAACGCCTGCTATTAAAGTGGCTACAGCTTCAGCACCTCTGAATAAAGGATTGAGGCAATAATAATTTTCCAGCCCACACAGGCTCCAGAAAGAACATGCTCCCATCACCACAGGGGAATGTTCTCAAACATCAGCTTGTGCAACAAGAACAAGTGTCAGGCATTTTCTAGTCTTTACAGACAGAGGAATCGTTTGCTGCACAGGAAGAAGGCAGAAGATAACTTGTTTCACCCTTGAAAAGCTAGACTTGTTAGAGACAGAAATTCAGAGTACCCTTTTTTAGTTGGACATCTTTGAAGGATACTACAACTTTGGTGAGCCAACAAGAGTTAATTCATTTCCTTGTTCTCCTAGGAAATGAAAAAGCATTTGCTCCATTGGAATTGCTGTAGCAGAACCGACAGAAATACCAATTCAGTGTGCTGAAGAACACTGTTGGGAATACGTGACAGCTAAAGGCTTGTCTGAATCTTTGCCCAGCCCAGACACTGACACAAGAGTGTGCTAGGGGGATCCCAAGTTTCCAGCATTTTATTAAGAAGTGACAAGTAATATAACACCAGACAAGCCAAAAAGTAATTTAGCCCTTTGCAGTTCTCAACGCAAAGGTAGGTAGGCTCACTCTAAGATATCCCCAAAAACGAGCTAAGCAAAACCAGCTTAAGCTGTCGTAGTCGTCCTGAGCTGCCTACAGCACTGCTCTGGGTTGCCTCCCTTCTGCAAGCCTTACTGTCTTCTGTCTGTTGGTTTACTCTCAATGTCAAGGGCATATTTGGCTTGCCCAAGAATGTCGATCAGGGCAAGTATCCCTCCTCTGGCCATTCTATGGAATGGGGCAAAAAAACCCAAACAAACAGGCTCCAGGGGACCACTGCAGTAAAACAAAATGGATAAGCTCCTAGGCCAGCAGAAATGTTTTTTCCTTAAAACAAACAATAAGCTATTCACCAAAACCTATCGAGACAGGTTTTAACACCAAGATAAGAGTTCACTGCAAACCAACCACATCAAGTTTGTGCCACCTTAAATCACTTGGGAGAATTTTTATCATCCTTGTCAGATGAATAAATATTCTCTGTACTAGGCACCAGAATGATGCTGGATAGATAACTTGCCAGTCTAGCTAAAGCTAAACAAATGTTTCAGCATTATTTTAGCTAAAGACAACTTTTAATCCATATACAGTCTTGTTGCCTATTACTAAAGAAATGTTACTTGAAACATTTAAGTAGAATAAAATTCTAAGTCATATATGATCAGCTAGGAGATTTCAAACACTGAATACTAACACACGGCAAGATTTCTTAAGATATTGAGGTGCTTAGAAATTGAAATCCCCCCAAGAATTCAGCAAAGTTTGGTCACCTACATCCCTTCGGCTCCTTGGGAACTCCATCCTTCCTACATTTAAGAAAACGTTTCGAAAGTTTGTTTTATCTCTAGTCTTCCAATCACCTCCCTTATTTCTAAAGGAAGGAAAAAAAATTAAAAGTTCACTTAGAAAACAGTTGTCTGCATGGCGGTGAATATAGCAGCTGTCTTGAATTATTTTGAAAGTCACTAGCATTTCCTCTAAAATGACAACCAGTATTTAAAAAAAACCAAAACAAACACAAAACAAAAAACAACCCAAACCAGAAACACCACACCAAAAAAAACCGATGTAAAAGCAAGGGTCAGTTACAAAGCAAAGATGCAAGGAAGACTCTTTAGTTGGAAACCCCTCTGCAGTGCAGCAACAGATAAACTCCAAGAGAGGGCAGTCTTAGACTAAGGATGATTCTCAGAGGGCTTTATTATTATTCTGCCCCATTTGACCACGTGTATCGAAGTTTGATGTTTAAATAGCAGCGTCTACCAAAAAAAACCAACCCTGGCTACATGTCAAAACTTACAAGTTAGCCTCCTGCAAGCTTCAAAAGGGGAAGGAAATTTTATTTCCCTTTTGCAAATGCTATAGCATAAAGGACAGCATTCTGTATGTGGATCTAGTCCATCAAAAGAGTATACAGTTAAGCACATGCTCGTCTTTAAACACACCACCAATTCTACAGCAGTCAACAACACTTTTCCTCACTTCTGAGTTCACCAGCGGTAAGATCAAGGTGAGATGCAATCACACAGATTCTGAAAGACCAAATACTAATCGCAGCAAAACCAATAATTTTAAAAAATTGCAATTTATAGAATGTTCCCCCCTACCCCCAAAGACAAAGGTTCTTCCAGGATTTTTTATTTATTTATTTTTTTAAAGTCAGCATCAGCCAGCTACACTACGCCAGCCCTGCTGACTGCCGAGTAAAGCAGAGACTTTACTACCTAAACAATTAGGGAGAGAAAACTATACCAGACCAGTCTTCACCTTTATTCAAATCCTCAATGAAGGCCATCTAGAAAAGGCAGCCCCAAAATACAGCCCAGTATCGTCTTTTTTGCCAGCAAGCAGACGAGCTTCTAGAAAGACACAAAACTTTCCACTAATTCCCACTACTTCCAACCCCTCCATGCTTTAGACCCATCATTTTGACACTGGTACTTCCAGCCTAAGCACCAGCTGATTGATGGTGGTTCCCAGGCCTTGGAAAGACACCACGTTTCAGGCGTCTCAGAAGACAACTTGGCTGGAAATAAGCCAAGTCCTACAAGCCATTTCTCTCTCCTTACACCAATACTGAAAGAACCACCACCACCTGACATGCAGGAAGAAGCACCCAGAGCTCTGGGGACCAGGGGCAGCAGCGCTTATGCCCGAGTCAGACAGCGCAGCAGCATGGTGGGGATAGACACAGGCTGGCTGTCCTTCAGGAGCACTGGAGAAACATTTATCAAACTAGGGAAGGAGGAATAGCTATGAGCACAGTACTAGTTCAAAACATTTAAATAACAAGATCACAATTCATGTACCTGAATATCCTTCTAGGGCACTTAATCCAGCTGTACACCATCACACTCTGCACCCGTGAGGTTCATCTGCTTTTGCCTTATAGGTGGCAAAGCCCACAGACATGTTCAACCCAGTCAGAGGAACTGAAGTCTAATGAATTCTGTTCCTTCAACCAAAATGACCTTCAGCACCTTAGACAGGCAACTCATCCTTTTTCTCCATGTCTCACTCTCAAGCATTCATGTGAAGCCAGTTTTGTCCATGCTGGTGACCAAGTGCATTAATGAAATTGGACTTTAATTTCACTAAGCTAATGAAAGCGGTCACACACTCATCTTTTTTTCTCCAGTAAAGTTAACCCCACATAGATATCAGGAGTTTCACAACAGCAGTAAGACTTTCAGGGGCAGAACCCCCACACACAAAGAAGATTGGGGAAATACGTTTCTTAACGAAAACTGAAGTTCTTTACTATGAGTTTAAGGCTGCAGAAGAAAGCAAACAAGGATTTCCTTGCTTCCTTCACTGAAGTATTCAAAAATCCCCCAAACAAACTCTCCACCAGCTTCTGCTGCCAACAGAACACCATGGGAAACACCAAACAACTTAGAACAAAGTTGCTGCCCAGTGCACATACCTGGAAAGGTTTGTGGCTGTAATGAGACTTTTACAGCTATGCTATCCCATCGGCCTCCACAATGGTGATACTCTTGGGTACTTCTGCAAGCCAGAACAGCTAACCCAGCTACCACTGAGGTTAACAGAATTATTTTCACTGGTTTCAGTGAAAGTTGGACCAGGCTGCAGCAGAGAGGCTAACCACATGGCAAGGTCCTCAGACAAAAGAATCAAGGCAGGGTTTTGATATTCTCTTCACGACAATAAAGCAAACAACATATCTCAAGAGAATATGGCTTTTAAGAAGCCAAATAACTGTTTCAGGAAATACCCAGCATTGGATGGGCGTTAAAGTAGTTTGAAAGTAGTTGAGTCCATGAAGAGCCAAGCAACTACAGTTCCTGAGCTCCAAACAAGAAGAAAGGAATCCCAGAAGTGCAGAGTTAATTAACCTAACCACAGCACTACTTTTTTAAAAGAAAAGCCAAGAACACAACTGTTTATGCAGACACAGTGCATCTCTGCAGAAAGGTAAAGTGTCACGCTTTTAAACATGCAACACATGCAAAAGCTGGCCCTTTTACAACCAAAGCACAGACAGAAGGATAATTCAATAACATTACTGTAATTTAGGCCAAATAATTTATCATCTGCCATTTTATTTCCAAAGACCTAAAGAGCACTGGGATACAGGGTGTGGTATTCCTCTAACGAGGCTGAGCTCACCCTGGCTGTGACCAGCGCCATCCCAGGTGCAAGCACTTACCCAGTCAGGCTTCACCTCCCACCACCACAGGTGGAGGAAAGATGAGTCACTTGCATACACACACTCTTTACACCTTCTTCTGTATGTTGGGAAGTCATTTCCATAACAGTAATGCAACTAGGAGCCCATCTCATTCAGCAAAACTATTTCTGAAGCTGAAGGCAGCATTTTTCTCCAGCAGAGTTTGTGTTAATCCAAAAAGGGGTACCAGATCTGAAAGTCTCTTCTTCCCACTTCCCCCAAACCCTAAGTACATACAACATACCTAGCAGTTGATGGAAAGACTAGTGAGGTTGTTGGAACAGACTGCCCAGAGAGGTGATTGAATCACCGTCCCTGGAGACATTCAAAAAAACGTGTAGACATGGCACTCCAGGACATGGTCTAGTAGGCATGGTGGTGTTAGGTTGATGGTTGGACTTGATGATCTCGGAAATCCCTTCCAACCTTAGGGATTCTATGATTCTATGACTGCTCACAACTGCTAACAGTAGCAGTCCCAAAAAGACTTGGAGCAAAAGCATCCAACCTAGAAGAACAGCAATCCTTTATACAACTAGCAGAACCGCACCAAGTCTTTACAACAGACAAATTGATCCGTAAAACTGGGAGGAGGTGAGGGGGGTGGAAAATGGGGACAGAAGTCCCACCATCTGCCTTTACTGACACCCTCTTTCCCCCACCCATCCCTGCCAGGCCCGGGGTGGGAGGACGCACACCTGAGTACGCAGGTACTACTCAGAAGCCCGGACACTGCTGCACTTCTGCAAAAGCACTTTCTTTTTCTCTTCCTATCCCACCTCATCCCCTCTCAGCTGTACTTTGTAAATGATTCTTCACAAATTATTACACATTTCTTATCTGAGCAAGACTTCTGGGATCACATAGCTGAAAACAAAGTGAAATTAATTTCACACACTTCAGAGCACGAAAACCGCCCACAGCACCCCCCTCCCCTCACACAGAAGGGCTCGTATCACTCACCCCTGCACGGTACCGAAGCTCTCCAAGGTTTCTTTGTCCCATGCTCCCAGGGACGGCCAGTGGTTTCCCCTCGGCTGTCACTCCCCCTGCTCCCAACCTGCCCCTAAGAGCAGCCTGCCCTGCCCTACCCTGCGGCAGCCGGGCCGGGGCGGGGCTCCCGC
>VWZZ01003502.1:331097-360007 GCA_013399095.1 Psophia crepitans
TCCCGCCGCCGCGGTGCCGCCGAGCCGCTGCTCCCCGGGCGGCCGCGGCTGTTCCGGCGCAGTCCTGGGACAGTCCTGGGATACCCAGGGCTCGCTAGGAAGCCAAGGGAGCTACTGTATGGGACAGATGTTGAAAAGGGCACGCTGTCCCGCGTTCCAGCAGCACCAAGAGGTGCAAGGCTCCGGCTCGTTGGGGTTTTGCTCAGCTGGTGCTGCAAAAGCAAAGAGTCTCGCTGATGCGCTTACAGCTTTCAGCTGGGGCTCGCTGGACCTGCTGAGCTTCGCAGCGTTGGCACTGAAGTAGTGGGCAGTCTTCTAGCAAGATCTTTCCTTTCTGCTGTACTGCCTTTCTCCTTGTTCCCTCTTCTTAGCCTTTCACTGCACGGGAGAAAAAAATAAAAAAAATTAAGAGGAAGGTTTTGATCAGGTTCGTCAAGCCTGTTTATAGGTAGGAGCTCATCCTGCGCTCGAAATACAAATCTGAGGTCTGGAGTCACCAATTAAATGGAAAGAGCCTGCGCAAACCTTTTGCAAGAAAAAGCTGACCTTGCAGCCTTCTAAAAAAGCCCAACTTTGAGTTTAGAAAAAGTTTCTGGCTAGAGGGCCCTGGAATGAAGTTGCTAAACATGAAATGAGTTTTGGTTACCTAGAGGGTTGGTGCCTTCCTTTCGCTTCCAAGTTTGCCCTTTGATTTGGTGCAGCCAGCCTTCTTGTGGGAGAATGAAAAATAAATGCTGGGAAAGGTAGCCTCGATTAGTAGGTGAATTAGCAAAACTCTGTCTTGCCAAGATCAGTAATTCCCAACTTAGGTACTGATAAATCACGAGTCAGCTGCCAAAACCCATGGGAATTATGGTACTATTTTTAATTGTTAATTTGGGGCTCTTTGTAGTGGCTTCTGAAACTTTAGAATAGCTTTATGCTACAACCCTGAGGGTTAAAAACCTCTTTTCACTTGTGGTGGTTCTCTTGAAATCAAACCAGCTGTAAAATACTGCCTAATTTTAGGCTTTAAATAGTTGAAACCACCAAGTTTCCTGTGGTTTCATGTGAAACCATATGTTTTGTGATGAGTGTGCCCACTGTCATAAAATGTGGGTGTAGGGCACAGCCAGGCAACTCAAAGGGTGTATTTGTCACCCCAGGGAAGGGCAAGAGCTGATCAAAGCTCAGAAGGACCTGAAACGGTTAGGGAGGACCTTGGATTTTTCTGTTCTTTGCTATACTGCTACTTCTTGTGACTTTATCAATGGATTAATGGCATTTCAACAATTTTTTGAGCTGCAGCTCTCAGAAGCTAGGCAGATACACAGAAATTGCCACTTAAAAAAAATAATCTAGCTTTCTTCAATGTGGGAATAAGTTTAAAAGTATAGTGTGGGTACCCAGACTGGCTCAGAGAGCACCTATCAGGGAAAGGCTAACCTATTTTTCTCCTTGATTTTATGATTTAGGGATATGCGTGTGTTTGGAATACGCATGTATGGTGAGGCAGCTGTCTGAAGACTATTTAGTATTACCTCCTGTATGCAGTAAATAAAATGCAAAAAACTACCAACTCCTGCCCTGCCCCAAAAGTTAGCATTAAACGAGTATTAAAAATAATGCTTCTGTGCAGACTCTGTGTTCTGGAACTTCCAATTAGTCACACCTGTGACTAATTCTAATTGTCATTTCAATTAACAATAACAAACACAGATTGATATCATCTCTCCTGTTATTAAAACCCAAGAGTTACCAACAATGAAGAGACGTATTCAAAGTCGCTTGGGCTATTGCAAACCGTACTTAGATACAGGTTATCTACAGGAAGCATTTTCAGATTCAGCAGAAAACAAAGGACAGGCCTCTCTCAGCTATCCAGGTGACGTTCTTATGATTTCAGTGAGAGAAACACACAGATCTGAAAGCTCTTTACAGATCTTACTCTTAAGCAGCTAAAAAAAATAAAGACAAATCGCTGCCTTCCACAGAAATCCTGAAGCAGGTGAGAGGGGCTGGGGTTTCAGCAAGAGCTACTGGTCGCTTTTGCTGAAAAAAGAGGAACTGCAGCTGGGAAAAGCTTTTATTCACTTATTTTTGATTGGTTTAGTTCTCTAAATCTTTGTATGTAGGTCATACCTATAGCAAGCAGCCTCACTTTGCCTCGTTAAATTTTTTCCAGGAAGATTGTGTCATTGTTCTTTTCAATCATCTGCAGATTCTTCCATATATGTCAAGTGGACCCTCCTTGTAACTTTCCACTGATTCAGAAATGCAGCAGCTGTGAAGAAGAAGGGAAGGGAAGAAGACCCTGCGCTCTGCACTCATTCTGCATTGTCAGGAAACCACCCAGTCACTACAGCTGGACCTGAGTAACTCTCCTCTACTGCCTTGATCGAGCCAGCCTTGTACGTAGCATTGGTTTTGTAAGCACGTTGTCACTGACATGCCCAAAGAATACCATCTTGGCTGAGGTCAGACTTGTCATGGATACATGATAACCTGAGTAGGGTTAGATTACACCCATTTCACCCTGACCTGAATGTTTTTTTGCATATCCAGCCCGATTACAAAATCCTATTTAGGTCGTCTTCTTGCTAAGAACATAATGCAAAGAGACTGCAGACTGAGACAAGACTTATTTAAAAAAAAAAACCACCAGAGTAAGGCATGTGGATGGGGACATATGGATGAATTATGCTTTGATTCTAACATCACTAGAAGGTTGATAAGATTGTACTTACTCTCACCTGACATACCATATGGTAGATGACTCTTCACCTTTTCCCTGCTGGAAATATCCTCTATTGCATGACTGAAATAGCATTTAAAGGATCTATTCACATTCTACCTAGACAACAGGCCTTTTTATTTGGGCTACTTTTGATATCTTTCCTTATCAGTATGGATACTTCAGAAATCGTGAAACCTTAATAATAAAGAATGGATGTGCTCGCCAGTGCTTGCTGGCCTACTGCCGACAGAAACCACGTGTACCTATGGAGGATGGCACAGCACAGAGGGGAATGCTTCTACCCCAGAGGCAGAGACAACCCTAATCCAAACTAAGGTTTCTGCAGAGCACATGGTAGTGAACACACAACAGACTATTAAATTCTCCTGAGCACCTTCCTCCATGCTAACGAATCCACCTCGGAAAACCTCTGTGATAATTTATTGTAAGTAAACCCAAGCCACTGTGATAATCCAAGGAGGTGAGATTAAATTGAAAGAACACATTCCAAAATTATTTCTTATTTCATGCAACTTTATTTCTAGAGATGAATGCCCCTGAATGATGCTAAACATGTGGGTGAGACAGCATGAGGTCAAATGATGTCATTCAGTCACAATTTTCTAGAGGAAATCAGTTTTCCATAATTAGGCTACTGTGCATATAACAATAACTGAAATGCTGCATGTATGACTGGCATAGTAAGGAAAAGATTAAAAAAAAAGGCAGTGAAAACAGGGGCAAACAGTGTATAATATGCTGCCTTTTTAAAGAATTTTTTTTTTTTATTTTGGTAATCCTGGAAAATGTTTTTGAGAATGAAAAAGAGCACAATAGCAAAACAGAACAGGTAATGGGTTTGGAAAAAGTAGAAGGCCAGCTCCTTTACTGTATAAATAACATGAATAATGATGAATCAGTACAGGAACAAGGCATTCTGGTTTGGGGTCTGGAGTAGATCTTGGAGTCCTTGAGTAAACTGTGGAAAAAGGAAAAGACACACATTATGTCACACGACTATGTCCCACTTGCATCCAGCCCATGTGCTCCTCTGAGCACACCTGGCCCTCTGGCAAACTTAGTTCATAAAAAGTTGCTGTGAGATAAGCCGGCATGTGAACTACAGCACATCACCAATGCTGTGTTAAGTGATAGGTGTCACATTCCCACCTGTGTCCATAACACAAGCATAACAGACTTTTCTCTCTGAAGTGAAGTGACCTCATATTTACTGCAAGAGTGAGTGTGCACAAAAGCAGTTCATGTGAAGTAAGCGTACACCCACAGTAAGGCTTTTGTGTATCTATCTCTAAATCTGTGGCACAACTGTTGCCTGTGTTTCTTCACTGCATGGCCAATTTCATATGTTTACACATGCTCATGGGCAAACTTCCAGGTCTTAATAAAAGAACTCAGTAGTTAATCTCCTTAGCCCAGATGCATGTCACTCATTTCACCAAACATATATTGGACCTGATCCTCAGCTGTTTTGCTGTGATATAACTTCACCAATTTCATTGGAACTACATGTACATAATGGTGAGATCCTATCCAGGTCTATTGATTAGCTATATGGAAAAAAAAATGCCTATGGAAAATTTCAGGGCGTCTATGGTGCTTATCCAAGTGCCATTCCTGTGTGTGATCTGAGCTCCTATGTATAGCCACAACACAAATCCTACAAACCCTGTGTAAAACACACCCTTCTATCCTGTCCTGATTTAGAGCACAGAACATGCAAGAGAAGACGAACATGCAAATACTTCTGAGACATTGATGATTTAGATTCAGATACTCTGCTTACTCTCTAACTCAGTCCAATGTCAAATTGCATTACATTGGAGGAGAATCAGGCCCACAGACCCCAATGTGATCAGGAAAAGCCCAGACAACCAAGACTTGCAGCTGTCCCATTTGCTTAACTCTGCCAAATAGAATGATCTCTTCTGGGCTGGAGTACTGTTAATGACAGACACATGCACCTGAACGTACGATAACTTCACCTATGTCTGTAAAAAATAGGCTTGCAAAATCTGACTCATTGTCTAGAAAATTTGCATTACTTTGGTAGATTCTTTCATCCGCTCATTTTTTCCACACATTTATTATCTGAGTCATGTAACAGTAACCCAGGAAATTGATCCCACTGTAGAAGCAGGAAACCGAGCAGAGTGGTGTTCAGAGCAGTTCCTCAGATGTTCGGGGTGGGTGGGTGGAAATAAGAAAAAAAAAAAAGTTCTTGAATCCTTACATCATGAATTTAATTTGTGAGTTAACTGTCCTTTAATATATGTTATAGCAATGAATGTCACCATAGCTCATATTCTAGGGAGTAGAACAACTCCATTCTCCTTAAGTATGTGTACAAGCTGTAAAGATCACCTAGTCGAGTCTAATTTTAAAAGAAGTCACAGTACTACTCAACACGCAAAAGAATAAAACCTTAGAAGTTGCTTAAGACAGAATGTGAATGTTGCTGCCTCTATTGTGTTCAACCCTTTTTCCTTTCCTTACTTACTGATCTTTTTACTGCCTGTTGATGAATCTGCTCCATTCTCTCTTCATGAAGCCTTTGCTTTTCATTGTCCTCATGTTGATATTTCAGTTTAGCCAGCACAAAATCCCACCTCACTTTCTCAAGCTCAATATCAGCTGCCCTGACCCACTTGCCAGAGGGCTGTTCCAAATCCTCTCCATTGGTGGATACTTCAGACTGCAAAGCGCTGGTTCCTCCCTTCGTGTCCAAATGTGCCATACAACACTTCACATCCATGCTCCCTGTTTTACTGTCTGAGATGAAAGATGATGTTGTCGTATTTCTGATGGCTCCCTGATAAAAATTGGAGAGGGAGGATAAATTTGTATTTAAGCTGATAGATGAAAATAGAATATGTTAATCTAAGTCAGTCTGAATATTTGTTCAAGTGATTATGCACACATTTGTATAATGACTCACTAGTTCTCTAACATCCCTATTTCCCTTTAAAAAGTTTGCTCCTAGAGTTGGAAAAGAAATCTTCCATTGAATGTTGTCTTACAAAATATGAAATAACCACCATACAAAAATTTTCTGATTTGAAAATGTAAAGAAAATTTTAAAACTATTTAATTATGGCCTGGTTGATCTAAACCAAACAGTCTTGGTCTCTTCTGACTAAATGGAAGGTTCACATCTTGTCAATTTGAAACTAGTCCATGAAAGTGGGAGCCAGTGATGTTCTTTACCTCTGAGAAGGTACTTCCGTACTTTCCTTTGCACACTCCATTTCCTGGCTGATCTACATCTTCCACTATGCACTGTCATTTTACATCGGGAAGAATTGTATTTTCCACTTACCATCTTTTCATGTTGCTGCTTCTTGTTATCATTATTCTGGACTTCCTGTAAAGCAAGTTGAATATCTTTCCGATTTTCCTCAAGCTCCTCCATAGTTGTTTGGAATGAATATTCTGATCCCTCTAGATTGCTGAGTTCTTCCAAATCTCCTTGTATTTCCTGGTCTTCAGCAAACAGAGCTCCTGTTTCAGCGTGGGAGACCTCCACTGATGTTAAAGCATCTCCAGGGATGTTCTGGAACGGAATGGGGATATCTATGTGCTGACAATGAAGCAGATGACCTGCATGTAAGAAAAGGAGTGACTCTGAGAATAATGTAGACACATACACATAGGGCATACTGGACCCTATATGAAAATGGCTAGCAGCTTAATTCTCATTTACATTCCATCATGTTCCTTGCCTATGTATGAACACAAAAAAATTAATCACTGGATATAGGTCTGTTGGTAGATCTTTTGAAAATCTCACTGGTAGGTTTTTTAAGATGAGAATTTCTCAGCAATTTCCTTTACAGTGACCTGTGGAGCTGGCTAGAGACCCCCAGAAAGTAAGAACAGTACATCACATTTCTTTAAAATGTAACATAATCAATATCCTTCTGCAGCTCAAAGAAGGATGGCTTTTCTTTCGTGGAAATAAAACTTGACTGAAAATCTACCTTAGACTGGGGAGTTTCTTACTGCCTCCAGCATGGACAGATCATAACGTGTTGGGTATGTCTAGTCATTAGCTAGAAGTCAATACTACCCTTTTAGCTGACTGGAGCGAGGTAGACATTTCATCACGTGAACTAAGAGTTCAACCTCTTGTTTCCAGGCTCATAGTACTTGCTGCATTTTGTAGAAGTGATATACGGTATAGATTTCACATCTGAGAATATAAGCAAGTAAGACAATAAACTTTTTTGTTATTGAGTTTGAGGAAGAGGAGCAGAAAAGAAAAAAAGTAAAGCAAGCTGATTCCCATGCGTAACTGATGTCCAAAGACAGGGCAGGTAGCAGCCTAAACATAAGGCAACAGTTTCTTTTTCCCAGGATCTCCATACAGAAAATGTGAAACCAGCTGTCCTCGTTCAAACATCAGGACACAATGACCACAAAGATTCTGCTCTTGGCTGACTTCATATCTGTCCTGTTTCCACAACAAACCAACGCTTTTTGTTGGCAGGGTCGCATTCTGTCACACTCCTTGTTTGACCACTGGGGCAGTATCCAGGCTCTTCAAGGGGGACTGAGCTTATCTCCTCCACTGTCACAGATCATCTTACTTGGTCTCTGGTTTTTCCCTTGTAAATACATCCATACACTGCAGTGAAGCTTTCTGCCGGAATCTGTGGACTCCCAGAATGTCCTCATGCTCAAACCAATTAGCTATTTCTGGGAGGCAGGTTTATTGGATCAGATAAAGCAACACGATAATAGCTATCCCATTTCAGTGTTCCTGGATAGTTTCTCTTCAAGATGTTGCACTGAATCTCATGGATGTACTTAGCCCAGGAATCCCCGCACTGTCCTCTATTCCCTACTATAGATATGACAGCATCTCATTTTCCCATCTATAAACTGGAATTCCTCGCAGGGACTGGTCACAAGCTCACAGTGACTTCATGATACAGTAAAAGATGTCCCAGTAGTAAGGTAACGTGACTCCTTTAAGAATCATAAGGAAAACTTTCTTCTCTGTTACTGAGGAGTTGGGAGGCTCTTTACTGTTACTAGTCCACATAAAGCACCTTTCAGAAAAGGATCTATCAGTTACAGATTGTATCACGTAAATAAACACAACATCCTCAATTGCCTTTTGCCTTGTTCATCATATACACTAGTGCAAATTCAGTATATTTGCTCAGTAGGTGATGTGTAGAGAGCTGGACGACAGATCCAGTGAAGATAAGAAAGACTAATGAAGTTAATGAGACCACTTCCTGTCACATCATTTATCAAGTGTTCTGTCAGTTTACAGCTGAATTTTCAAATGCCAAGGCACACTGAGCACAGAATGATACACAGTGCTCTGGAATTCCATCATTAGTTTTAACTGAAAATATTAGAGAGTTTTTAATTGCTTTTGGTGCCAATAAACATAGGTCCCAGTTATTGAATAATCAGAAAAAGAGCAAGAAGGGATGTAGGGTATTTGTGTAAACGTGTATTTACATCTTTACTTTATGCTTTCCAAAGGTAGTGTGTATTTTCTAAGACAACACTGAAATGGAGCTGTGGCAGTCTTTGCGCTCTTCTTGCAGTTAAGTTTCCTGAATTCCTGATGAACAATGAAGATACCATAATGCTTTAAATGCTTACTAATGATATATTTGTTCAGACAGTCTCGAGACATCCTCACGACTGTATTTCCCCATAAATCTTAAAGAACTACAAAAAGGATTTTCATCTCTGTCCAGAGATCAAACATTGTAGTGCAGTTAGGAAACCAATCTGATTTTTCTGAATGACTTAATTGGCAAGCGGGAGGCATAGGGTGCTGGGTGGTAGGTGTGAAATATACAGTAAACCTCCTACAGTAAATAGGTACTTGCAAAATCATTCACTCTCCCCATACCCGACACCTTTCAATCTTTTGCAGCCAGACTCACCAAGTACTTTGGAGAGCTGTGAAGTTCTCAGCATCTCACATGCTCTTGTACTTGATTTATTGTATTAAAATATTTGTTTTCACATTCAAACCAGAGAGAAAGCTAATGACATCTCTCGTAGCACCCAAAGAAGAGGAGGCTGCTACTTCCATTTTCAAATGATGATGTCTTTTGCTCTGTTTTGCTTTCCTCTTATCTCTCTAAACTTGCTGTCACTTTGCCAGCAGAGCTGATGTTAACGCATAGCAGGAAGGTATACTGTTACAGTCATCTGTGCTGCAGTTATTCCCATATATTACAAAATTTTGCTTTCATTTCTCTCTTGATATGATTTTTCCATAGTTGTAAGGACACAGTAGGGTATATAACAGTTGGGATAACTGCATATATTTAGAGAGTGAGGAACATTTATGCCTATGTAGGAAGTTTCTCTTTATAATGTATTTCAATATCTGAAGAAAATTTCTTTCTAAAGCCTAGTGCGTATCATATGGGCACTATGTTGGAGGTCAAATTTAGAGTAGGATGAGATTGTGAGCGGTGCAAAGAATTCCAAAAGAATTCCAAAGATGGGCTTTTTTGCTACTCAGGCACTACAAGTTCCTACATAACATTTAATAAATGGGCAGGTCAGCAAATGGAGTTGTACATAGGCACTTACTAGCTGTTTCAGTCCCCTCAGGTTAGATGACCAGGATCATACAATGCTGTTACATCAACACAGATAGAGTGATGTTGTTTGGAAAAATGAGAGAGGGCAGGCAAAGTTGTTCCTTAGACTGCAGCTTTTAGGCTGTCAGAGTAAGAAGGTAGTCTTCGTTAGACACCTCTTAGGAAATACATGCATATCTGCTTTGTGGCACACACAATATTGCTATAGATTTTTATGCACTTGGGTTAATTTGTGAATTAATGGTATGGTAAGAGGAGTTGTCTGCTCTTTACATATAGGGAATTGAGTCACTGGCTAAAACACATTACCTGCCCATGCCTGATCTTTGGTCTTATGCCTTATTTGTGCAACCACCCTTCTTTGCTGGTATTTTCTCCTTCCAAATACTGCAGCAGTAGACAAGTTAAAATTCTTCTTAGAAAGGAAACAAGTATCACATTCCTCATAGATACATTGCCTTTTGAAAACAGACATCATTATAGAGTTACTGATGCACAGAGGCATACATAACAGAAAGAACAGCACGCACAGGAAAGTCCTGAGTAGATACAACTAACACATGCACAATCATTCTCACGTTGTGATCACGCTGTACATGCAGTGGACAGTCAATCTCTGTAGACTGGCAACATCACTAGGTCTTCCAGGATGCCAGACATTTAGAGATTCCAGACAAATGGCCAAGAGCTTCTTTTCCTGGTAAGACAAAACTTAGAGGCAAGAAAAGAGTACGTGTTTCAGTGAAATTAAAACATGCATAACCCTCATCAGATATGATGCCAAAAAAATTATGATCACCAACATTTGCCAGCTCTTTAAAGGCTTAACTGCCTCCTCTATGTATTTTTTATCAATCCCAATGAGCCATTTTAAATTATGCCAGCTAATTGTACCTCACTATTCCTTACAGTGAATTTAACAACCACTCAGAATATACATTTGAATTTCCTGAAAATAAGCACAAAACGCATGGGCTGTACAAACTGGAAAACAAAGATATTTAATACTTAAGGTGTGCTGAGAGGAAGTGGTCTAATTTTACTGTAAAATTCATTCTTTTGCTTTTTCTGCAGCTTACTTAATAAACCCAGGATCTGTTTTTGTGTCCGCACTGGGATACTTCGTTTTCATGGGCTGATTTATCACGGTTTCTTTTCTTTGTGTACCAAGAAAAGAGCTCTTCCATTTTGTTAAAACAGTGCAGAGCTATTTGCCTGTAAGATTTAATTACCACATATAAACATACATGGATACATACATATCTACATACATGATTATTGTAAGATAATTGTAAGTCATGACAGACAGAACAGGAAATACAAATATTCCTGTGACCCACTAGGGCAAATTAATTTTCCAAGTGACGGTTTGGTTGAAGGATATGTGTGTTATAGTAACTTACGAAGATATAAAAACCCTCCAGGCATCAGATTACCATCTAGAATAGGTTAGCAAAACTCATTTTCTTCCATGACATTCTGCTATTTTTCATCATCTGAGAATTTGTCCTAGAATATTTCATAATGCTTCTAAGGCACTACAGGTAGAGTTCTGTTCTTTTACCTGACCAATAATACTGAGACTCCCAAACCCAGGTAACTTCTTACGTCAGTATTTCATGGAACACTGACAGATCTATTTCATTGGACCTACATTTTGGAGTTTCCGTAATTTCAAACTTTACCCTGTACTTGTTAAAAACATAACTACACTCCAGCAGTGAAAATTTCTTGAAGCCTGGAGCCAACTCCACTCACCCTGGTGAAAAGGTGCAGCCTGGCTTCTCCTAGGGCAAGTATTAGAACAATGCTGTCAAGCTGTCTAAGCTTGAAAGATAGTTGAGAGATGAGAGCAGTAGGCTGTGCATGTTGTGTCTTACTTCTTTGAGTAAGCAGAGAACACCAATAGGCACCAACAACCAGCATAAAAGAAAGCACCACCAGTTTGATTGTCCTGAAATTTTATACTCATTTTCCACATCTGTAATTGACATCACGAGATTCAAGACAGCACAGTATTGCTGTCATGGTATTTAAAGGCAGCTTTTACTCAGAAATAATTACATTGGAATTCAAAGTTATCCAGAGTTTCAGTAAGGAGCTGGTGGTTTGGTTTTGACATAGGATGTTTAAAAACAATGAATGCATTTAAAATGGGAAAGGGCTTTTCTGAACACCTGTCAGGAACTTCTACAGTTATTCCAGATAGTATTAGAAATAAGCTCTGAATAAACAAAATTATTTGTAAAACTTGAGCTGCTTTTGATGCTGGTTTCACTGCAGTCAGCATATCAGTCACGAAGAATTAATGAAGGTTGTGCTTCCAAGTGGTTTGCTCCAAGATCTAATCCCAAAGTTTTGGTTAGGTCATTGATGGAGTCCGAGCAAAGGAAAGGCCAGTCCTGAAAGACACATGCAGCCTTTCTTCTGTTGGCTTTGGGTCATTGCTATAGAAGATGGTTTCTCCCATTGCTTACGCCTACATGAGTTTCACAGCTGCCTGCAGATCTGTTGGAATATAGGATCCCTTCAAAAGAATGACAATCAACTGTCAAAATGTCATTATGTCATTTTTGCCTATGTAGATGTTGGTTGGATGGTGTGTCATTTGAGGTAGTTCCACATTCCTCTTTATAGCCACAGTTTACTGCATTCATTGCAAGGATAGCAGTACGTTAAATAGCTGGCAAATCTCTTTTTTTTTTTTTTAATATTCAGGTTATCTGTGTTCAAATGAGATGATTCACTAAAATTATAGTGTACTGTATCTCTGCTTAGAAAACTTAGCATATATACTGAGAAAGGAAAGAGATGGAAATATAGCTACTTGAGAAGCCATCTCCAGTGCTCGGAGAACAGAGAGGTACCACACATGCTGTTAGCAATTGGACCTGTGCTCAAGCCAGAGACACCATCACAGAGCTGACACCGTGATTTATTTGGATACCTGCTCTTATTCTCCTCCCACCCTGGGAACCAGCTCACGATGACAGCTGTACTTGAAAGTACCCCCACACTAATACCACTCACATTAAATGTCAGTCTAGTTACTCAGCCTTTTCCATTCCATACTATGTGGTCAGAACTGTCTCACTATGACATTAGCATTTTAAATATGTTTCTCAGTTATTAGCAATCCTCCTCCAAAAGAAGATAATTATTACTTCAAAGAGAAAAAACATCAGTTCTCAAGCCATCAAGACTGCATTTCTTCATATTATTATTTTGTTTTAAATACACATCTGACATCTCTATAAACTTGGTGGGATGGTGTTTTTGTCTTTATGACTAACTTTACTGAACACCAATAATATGTCTGTCTTGATATAAATATGTAGATGAGTCCCTTCTCCCAGGACCTTACCATATAAACCAAGGTCAGATGATTCAGTTAAAAGCCCAAGTTGTTCCTGGCACAGCTGTACTTCTGTAAACGAAGCAGATTACTTATTTATACTTGCTGACTTTTATTTTTTTTCCTTGAAAAGGAAGTACAATTATAGTAAGAGCAATAGAAGCACAACAGTGTTTCTTAGTCCGGTGGGTGGAAGTTGATAATTCAGGCCACACATATAAAGAGCAATCTGGGAGATGACTCTTGCTGTTTCAGAGAAGTAAGGCAAAAAAGACGGCAAGAAAATCCTTACAGGACAAAGATAAAAAGAAGAAACAAGCCAAATACATGGACTGAATAAAGAAAGGAAGCTAACAAATAGCTTTAAATGGCAATTGCTCCTGAAAAACAAAGCAGATTAATATCACCAAGACTGAACTCCCTCATGGAGAAGCTCTAGGAACAAAGAACAATAGATGACTCAGGGAGATGCAAAAGAGCAAAGAAATATTAACTGAACATAGACACTCTTGATGTGAAAGGCAGTCTCTGTCTTCAGTCTGCATTTGTGTGTATTGCATGGGGAGGAAGCCAACATTGCACCATCCCAGGGAACGCATCCCCTTGGCAGAGTGTAACCCTGCTAACGCCGTGTCTCTCAGCTCCCTTCATGGTCTCACAGCAAGTTAGTCAAGTCCTAGAGAACATTTCCCTTTTAGGGATTTGCACTTACTAAAAAAACTTAACAAGCAACAGGGACCAGGTCCTCATGCTTAGTCATTAATGTAACTCCTGCTGAAGTTTTCTACCAGCACAACTCATCTTCATCATCCGGGCTATCAGTCTCTTGTTCCCTGAAGGCAAAGAGTGACAGATTCTCTGTCAGTGAAAATCTCTAGAGAAACTGCCCAAGCACACCCTTTTTCCAAAAAGCAACTCCTAAAGCTTCCCCTTCAACACTCCTCTGAGGCACCTAGAGCTGTTCTTCTACTGTCAGTGAGGAGGTGTCTAGCTGGTAAGCACTTGGCCCCATTTTCCAGCTTCTCCGCTGCTGCTCCAAGCAGCAATCTCTTCAAATGGTAACATCATGCAATAGTGGGAAGGGGAAGAGGGGACAGTCATACCATAGCCTACACAGCACAGCTCAGGAACAGTGCTGTAACAATAACACAGTCAAGGCTCCTTTACCTCCCAGTTGTAAAGACAGTAGTGTAAGGAATGACAGTCTTACATAATGAAGTGCTCTGTCACCCTAAAGTGACCTGCTGTAGTTGTCATTCTTACTGCCAGATAAACTACTGTGGCAACATAATAACGGCAAAGAAAACGCATCACAGTGACATAAGACTTGGCAGACTATTCTGGAGTGAGTCCAGGAATGGCAAATGGGTTTGAACAGCCAGATGTAACAGCATGAAGAGATGGGGCTATACAGACAAAGACACAATAAACTTCAGGGAAGTGTCTATCACCAATACAGTTACAAATATTCATAATATTGGGAGATGGAGCACACGCAACACTGAATGGTCTCGTGCTCTGTGTCTCCAATTAAATAGCAATTGGACTGTTCTTGAGTGGATATATAACTGGACAGAAACGGCCTATAGGAGACTTTTCTCCATTACTGAACTTTCTGCAAAAGCACTCTACATTCAAAAGGGTGTTTCTGGGGCTCTGTGTGTGTGCGTGAACAGTATGCCTAATTATTGCCTATATTGTCTAGATGGCCACACAATATATTATCAGTATCTAGAACCAGGCAGCAGCATCAGTAGATGTGAGAAGTTCATAAACTTACTCTTAGACATAAGTTACACCCCAGTCCCACCCCTAATGGAGAAGCTAAAGGAGCAGTATCTCATTTAGAGCACAAAAAGGAAATGGAAACCCAGAAAAAACAGTCTCGGTGAGAGAGCAGAGAATATCTGCTGCAGCACTAGGCTGCATAGCCACCAACTCACTAGGTGAACAGGATATTTGGTGTTTGCAGACAAGTTGAACGTGAGTCAGCAGTGCGCCTTTATGGGGGATGAGGGGGTCAAAGACATACTAGGCTGCATAAGCAGAAGTGTAGACAGCAGGTCAAGGGAAGTGCTTATTCTCTCTGTTCAGTGCTTTTGAGATGACACCTGGAGTACTGTATCAAGCCTGAGCTCCCCAGTACACAAAAGACACTGTCAAACTGAAGGAAGTCCAGCAGAGGTATCCTAAGATGATGAGGGGACTGCAATACTGCATGCATGAGAGACCTGGTTTTGTTCAGCCTACAGAAGACAAGCCTATGCGGGGGGATCTACCTGCTGTATTAATTACCTAATGGGCAGTCGTAAAAAAGAGTGAGCCAGATCCTTCCCAGAGGCACACAGGAAAGGCTGAGAGGCAATGGCCACAGGTCACAGCCAGGGAAGCTCTGATCAGATACTAGCAAAACTTCTTCACAGTGGGAAAAGTCCAGCACTGGAGCTGCTGTGCAGAGAGGTCAAATGTCTCTTGTGAACAAGGGCTCAGAGTCACTTACAGGTGGGAAGAGCAATTTCCAGCTCCTTGTGCGGGGAACAAATTTAACTGAGCTGAGCTTTAACCGCCACTCTATGAAAGGAGCTACCTTCAGCCCACCAATTAATAACAGCTTGTTTCTGTGTGTGCCCATAGCTCCATGTTGACCATCTGCTTCGCTTGCAGTGCTTGCTGCAGGGACTCAGTCTGTGCTGGGAGCTGCACTTCTGGCTTGGGATGTGGGAGGATGTGGGTTGCTGATGTGTGAATGAGAGGGAGAGAGAGGTGTGAGATTTGAGGGTGGTGCAGGTTCGCATACTGAGATGAGATGCCAATTAGTAGGAGTGAAGAAATACAGTAGGAGGCTATAAAAGAGGGCTGTCTTTTGCCATGTATATGCATTTTCTCTCATGGAAGGAGTCAAACATGCCTAGAAACTCAGTGTCTCCTAAGTCAGATTTGAAAATGTCATGTTTTTCAATCACCTACTGTGGAGAAAGGGGAAGAAGAAAGTAAATTTATGTTATTGCTAAATCAGAGAACCCCAAAACTATTTTGTATGTAATAGAAAAATGTCTTTATAAACAGTACTGTGGCCATCAATGGTATGCACTTCCTTTTATGTAAATCATGGTACTCCCCAGAAATCAACTAACTGGGAATGAGAATAAATCTTTTCCACCCATAGCTGGCTCTTAATTTTAGCACCAGTTTGGTGATAAATGCCAGTTCAAATTCTAGACATCATGTTTTTCAGAAAGTAGAGATGAGGTTAAAGGTTTCAAATCAATGCATACCAAAATGAAGAGAAAAAACAGCTACGAGTACATGACCAGCAGGTTCTATGCTGGCAGTTGTAACAGGAGATAAAAAAGAAAACAAAAGCAGAGTCACAGCTGTTTCACACTCAGTATCTGAAAGAAGCTGAAATAGAAAAGAAGTGATGCTCAGAAGGAAATACCTACCAAAGAGAAGGGAACCTGTGCCGGCTCTTAAGAATGGATGATGGATGGATATCTCTATTAGCTCAGATAAGCTTGTTGCTATGAACAGTGTCAGAGGCCTTTCAGTCTTTATCTGTATGGTCTGGTATTTTCAAAAAAGAGGAAAAAGTAATGTGACTAGGTCATGGGATTTACCTGTAGGTAACCCATTAGGATAACGTATGAAAAAGTACGCGTTGAATGAACATTTGTCAAAGCTGATTAGAGAACTTTTGCTTCCAAACAATCTGGAAGACCTGGAACAGCTTTGAAGCATGAAGATCACAGAAGATGATACACAGCTTGCAAGGATACACCAGGACTCAGAAACAAACAAACAAACAAAAGTTAACCAAATGCACAAGGAGCTTGAGGAGGAAATGGAGGAGGTATGTCAACAGTCAGCCCACAAATCAGTAAGCAAGGATGGGAAAAAGAAGGTTGGGCAGGACATAGAAGGAATTATCATACCTGGCTCAGTTGTTAAATGCTTCTGCATTTTGCTAATGTCTCCTTCCCTCAGAAAATACTCTTCAGAAAACCTCTTAGCCTGTTTCAAATTAGATTGGGGATTATGCCAATAGTGCAAACGTATTCACAGACAATGCCAAAACACTCCTTGGGAAGCTGAAGTAGATGAAGTAGGTTATTAAAGTATGGTGAGTTCTGCCCTGAAGAAGGAAGGTTAAAAGTTCGGAAGAAAAAAAAATTAAAACTGAGTACTCAAGTACTCATTCCCAGTTGCCTGACAGAGCATCAAAACTCTAATTCCTGCTGACACACGCCTAGTACATATTTTCCCTACTTTGCACAAAATAGAGCCATAAGAGCTGCCTCCCTCTTGGCAACCCTAACATCTACTAGACCAGTGATTAGACTGCTCACTTGGTGAGATATGGAGGTCTAACTTCATATCTCCACTCCAAATTAGGTGAAGCATTCAAACAAATTCAAATTCTACTTTTCAATTTTCTGAAAATGTCACAGCTTGAAGCCCTCATCTTCAGCAAATGTGAATCCTAGCAGGAGAGTGAAAAGCTACCTCTGAAAAAACATAAGACAAAGTCTGTTCCTCCCTTAGCATTTCCAGATGACTATCTTGAAGTGTCAGGAAGCGGATATGGATCAGCAACTTCTAAATTCCATTGAGTTACTGTTGAATGCTATAGTTCCTAAGTCTCTCTCTGGATTTTGCCCTTCATATGGCTGCCTCAGAAATTTAGGGGACAGGTTTCTAAAAATATCAGGGCACCTAATAACATCTTCGTGATCATGTGAAGGTTTAGTCAGTATAATTTTTCAAGAGCAAATAACCAGCTTAGGTGTTTGGCTCTCATTAGCTAAAAAAATAGAGGTGCCAAAGTCATTAACTGGGTATTTGCATCAATACAGCTAAAACCAACAGCTCCTCCAGAGCTAATAGGCAAGATCGAGAAGAAATACTATTAACTCAGTGTTTAATAGATGAAGATCTGACACAAAGCTCTCGAAATTCAATTGATTTTTGTGGGTTGCTAGAGTTGACCTTAGGTTATCCAAGATGAAGAGAAAGTCTGTGGTTGTCTGGACAATGAATCCAGACAACTGACTCTGTTTTTTAGCCACATGACCATCTAATGAGCTCCATAACTGAGCTAACACTTAGTTCAATTTAAAAAAAAAAAATTAAAAACCCAAACAATACCACTGCAGTATTTAGCAGCCCTATGTAATTTACTGTCAGTCAAAAATGTAACACATGGTGGAGAGGCAAATAAGATTTATTTTTAAATCTTCTGAGAATGATTCAGTTACAGTAGGTCATTTCCCCCACAAGAGGCTACATTCTTCTTTCTCCATAGTGAATTCTGTTCTCTGAAATGCTTTCATGCAGTTTATCAGATTCTTTGCTGCCCTTTTTTTTCAGGTAGTGAAGATTATTGGGCA
This sequence comes from Psophia crepitans, assembly GCA_013399095.1. Classification (NCBI taxonomy): domain Eukaryota; kingdom Metazoa; phylum Chordata; class Aves; order Gruiformes; family Psophiidae; genus Psophia; species Psophia crepitans. Next base: position 349,161 of record VWZZ01003502.1, read on the forward strand.
TTTCGTTGCTCTTCCAATACAGGATTGCATGACTTTCATATATATATACACACTTTGAGAAATTTCATCTAGGTTTTCTTTTATCATTGCTCATGACATTTTCACACAAATAGTTCTTAGTGCCATTGTTAAATATGGGAGATGTCCGCAGTCCCTTGTTTTTCTTTGCCACACAAAGTCAAATGAAACTACCTCTTTCCAATTGAAATTTTCCTTGCCTGGACTCAATCCACTAGTGAAGCATTTGAACATTCTAAAATCACTGCCAATGTTTTTGGTATTTTTCCACAAAGACTGACACACACTAGTTTGAAAAGAAGGAGTCAGCAGGTCGAAGCCTATCCAGTGATGACTGAAATAATTGTCCTGATTTTGTCCAAATTACATGAGCTCTGTCCTACTAGTTCAGCTGATGTCAGCGCAGAGCCACAAAGATGATCAAGGGAGTGGAACATCTCCCGTACGAGGAAAGGCTGAGGGAGCTGGGTCTCTTTAGCTTGGAGAAGAGAAGGCTGAGGGGTGACCTCATCAACGTTTATAAATATGTTAAGGGTGAGTGTCAGGAAGATGGAGCCAGGTTCTTCTCAGTGTCATTAAGCAATAGGGCAAGGGGCAACGGGTCCAAGCTGGAGCATAGGAGGTTCCGTGTTAATATAAGGAAAAACTTTTTCACGGTGAGGGTGACAGAGCACTGGAACAGGCTGCCCAGAGAGGTTGTGGAGTCTCCTTCTCTGGAGACATTCAAAACCCGACTGGACACTTTCCTGTGTGATGTGCTCTAGGTGGTCCTGCCTTGGCAGGGGGGTTGGACTAGATGATCTTTCAAGGTCCCTTCCAACCTCTGTGATTCTGTGATTCTGCTATGTCTACGAGGATGTAATCAGTTCTGGTAAGATGTCACATTCTTGTTCTGGCATAGGTCTAATGTAGGTGATAGAACAATGGGACATTCCCTGGAAACACTGCTTTCCACCTGAGTCCAGAAAGCAGACTCTTTGGCTTGGGACAGCAGTCATCTACACTGAGTACATAGCATCTGCTGTGTGCAGTTTGCAAACCAGTGTCACCCGAACAGAGTGGGTAGCAGCAACCCCACGATTGTTTCTGTCTGCTGTTCTGGACACCTCCCACACACAGACTTTTCTAGTACCTGCTTCTTATAATAAACTGACAGTATAAAAGATCTCTTCATTTTAATCTCATTTGATTCCATTAAGTCTAGCCTACAGCCCTCACCTATGAATAAAAAGGATCTATCTTGTCCTGCAAAGTTTCCTTCAACTTTGCTTTCATTCTGAAATACGCCAGACACCGTAATTTATTCGTTTCTTCCTCAACAGTGAATACTTCTGTGCATGCATGGCAGGCTCTACATTTACAGAGTTCAGTGATGCTATGTCACAGGAGATACACTTCCAGAACATTAAGGGAAGGTACCAAAAATGTCTTTCACTGTGCAATCCTCCAAACGACTCCACTGTCATTGGGACGTAACAAGCTTTACAGACTCAAGGCTATTCTGTACATGCTTTTTACTAGAATACATTTGTTGCATAGAGACCTAAGTTTCGGGGTTTTTTATCTTTGCACACCCCAGCTATATGGAATAAATATGTTCTGTATCCTGTGAGTCTTGCTGATACTGGTAATGTTAATGTTTTAGAATGGGCCATGATTCCTTACATGTTATCTCACTTTATTTATGCCTTGGTATGGTACTTCTTCTGCATCCATAAAAAGAATTCCACATAGTTTGTCACTGTTTGATAAAAATATGACAGTATCACTGTTGCTGAGATTCTGTACCTTGACCTGTTCTCCAGTTATACATGCTCTGTAGCTTGTATTTTCCTGCATATTTGTGGGGTGTATTTGTGAAACAGTGAAAACTATTTTTCACTCCATACATATTTTCCATACTTTCTCATGTGCATGACACTCCTGTTGCTGTGCATGAGGCAACTGACATTTGCCATAAACCTTCTGCCTCTACACCTTTACATGATTTTTATCTTATATTGATGAATATGGCACCTACCAATTGTTTCCTTATCCCTTTCTTCATGGTGAGTCTGATGGCTGGTTATATCCACATTTCTATTATATGTACATTGTGATGATGCTACTGAGTACTTTCATCTGCTCTTCTGAAATGGCTTTGACACTATTTTTGTTCCTCTTTCAATAGTTTTTTCTGTATTTCTTTTGGACATCCATGAAGTCATCCAACAACAACTACATCTGTCAAAGTTCAAGCTTTTATAGCTTTCCCTGTGGAAAACAACAGGCTCTGAGTAGTTTGAGCACACTCATCAATTCTTTCTATCTGCTTCTGTGTGCTTACCATTGTAGCCTCATGCTCTTCCAGGATTTCTTTTAGAACATCTATGACAAAAGAAAACTGCCTGCCTGTCAGATATTTTCCTGCCTCAGTTCCTGTGAAGATCAGTTCTCACAATTATTTCCTCTTTGTTCAGTTCTCAAAGTCTGTTTCGTTTCATAGTCTGCAAAAGAGAGCACAGCTCATCTTTTCTTCTTTTGACATTCTCTGTTCTCAATTAAAACTGTTCATGAGACACAGAGACTCAAAGATGGGGCAAAACAACCAGATATATCAACAGTACACTTGGTCTTAGCTGTTCAGTTCACAGGGAAGAGAGAAATGGCATGAAGGAATCAATATTTCAGAAGCATTTTGTGAAACTCACTTAAAAACATTCATCATCTATCCAACCGTGACAACACTTCAGTGTTTGCTGCGGGTCTGTCATTTTAATCAAACTTCTTCCCATTTTCCCTTCTTCTCTCAGCAGGGATGACAGCATCATCTTCCTACTCACTAAGCATAAGCAGAGCACCATCTTTCCTTATCCCCCCTCCCAGACTGCCTTACATCTTGGCTCTGTTTAAATCTTATCACTCCTTCCTCCACAGCTTTGTAAAGACCATCATGTTTTGCCTGAGAAATTGCCAGTGTTTGTCGATGGGCTGATAATCCTGTTGCTTGACTGCTGTCTCCTCCACTTTTCCAGCTCCGTTGCCTTCAGTCTCTTCACCACTCACGCCTATGCCAAACACTACTTTGCCTTTTGCTTATGTCTCCAGCTCCACCTTGCTTTCTTTTTCCCATCTTAGCACTTCAAACATGAGCTTCTGTCTTAAGGCTTTAAAGACCGCTACAGGGTAACATCACTATGATAATCAGATCTCCTTTGATACAAATTTTCCAGGCTGGAGAGACAAAGGGCTCCAGAACGCCATGGGGACAACCATGGCACAGCAGGCGGACAGCGAGGGCAGCACAATGGCCAGCGAGGTCAGCATGGCGCTGGGCTTAGGCATGGGTCACTGATCTGACCTCAGATAGGCTTCACTGAGTCCTCTGCAGGGAGGATGAGAGGCTTGAGAGATAGAGGCTACTTTTATGTGCCCAGCATTAGTTCCTTGGATTTTGTATCTGTCTTCTCACTGGTAAGAGTAATACTGTCTAGTTTTATGTTTATTCACTCTTTTTATGCAGACTTTGAACTAAGACAGATTTTAACATCTGTGACAGGGAGACTTTGCCTTTTCTATTTGATCTTTATTTAATGAAAAAGCTCTTGTTCAGGTTCTGCACTTACTTGCTGAACAAAAAGATCTTCAGACAACATCCATCAGCTTCCCTCAACTGACGTCACTTTGAAAGGGCACAGAGTTACACAGATTTACACATGATGATAAAAGTACCTAAGATCCTTTCTTTACAACTTTATACGCAGCTCTAATTAGATACCTCCAGTTATAGTCAGTATGAAATTGTTCTCTTCCGAAAATGAGAAAGACTTTAAAGGTTTGGTCATGAGGACACAGGGCCTGGAAGAGTGAAGAAGGTCCAAAGCAGAAGAGTCCATGTGATATAACAGGACTCAGAAGTGAGATAAGCTTCAAAAAACTAGGTGGGAGAGAAACTTCTGCTCATAAGCACAAGTGACCTTTGATTTGAGAAAAGGAAGGTAAGCATGACATAGTCATCCTGCCAGACGGCTGTACCATCACTTAGAGCTCAGTCCCACATTGCTGGTTTGGCATTTGGCACGGATGACAGGGGAAAACATTTCAAGAAAGTGAAAGGACAAAAGCCTCTCAAATTGATAATTAAGTTTGTGAAAATGATAGTCAGTAAATGGGTTAGCATTGACAAGCTCTATTCCACACAACTTAGAGATGCTAAACTATTCAGATAAATGCAAAACCCACAATGTAAGAATGTAAAATTCATGATAACCCCAGTTAAAAAATGCTGTAGCATTAACAAGTTAAAAGTTTCTTATATTGAGAGGGCAGACATATTAATGACTCTGCTTTCTGTACGGCTGGTTCCTACTGTACCAGGATTGTAAAGGAAAGGCCGTGGGTTAAATCTGCTCCCTGCATAACAACATTCACTAGATTTGTACCGATGACAAATTTGACTTGTATCTCATTCTCAGTTTCATTCACTGTGACCCTTCTGCCTTTTCCATTCTGATGTCAGGAATCTGTATTTAGTTTCCTTACCCTTATCAGTAATAGAATGGATAAAAGACAAAGCAGCAGAGAAACCAGTCTACCACTCCTCAGCATGGCTTCTTTCTGACAAGCAGTGATTCTCTTTTCCTTCTAGCCCAGCAGAGCTGGAGGAAGCTTCCTCTTACGTGTCACTATCTTCAGCTCTGAGATTTGACTAAAGGAAGCAAATCCCTTTTCCCTTCCTCGTCCAAAACTGTCACTCTTCCCAGATGCTTCCTGGCTTATCAGTGTCCTCCAACAGGCAGCTTCTTCAACGCAAAAATCTTCTGCATTTTCCTTTCCAGCTAACTTGCTGCGTGATAACCTTGAAAATAATGCCATACCCTTTGCAACGAGGAGCAGAGGCCCACAGTCCATTCTCTCCTACGTTCTCTCTGGAGTGTTCACATACAGCCACTCATCTTTCCAGAATTCCTTGCTGTAACTACCTGCCTGGAGTGTACAGCCCCAAATTTCTTTGGTTGGAGGAGAATATAGCTGAGGTCAGAACCTGTATTACAGAGGTCACATTTTTTTCTGAGGCAAGGGAATACTCAGTCAGCTCAAAAATACCCTGTGACTGAATAAATTCTGAAGGAACTGAAGAGGAGATTAGAGGACCAAATCCCAGACAAGGGAAAACAAGCAGTTGTGATGGTTAATAGACACAAGGACAGCTCATAGGAAAAGAATAATGAGACGTGGAGCATGATGTAAAAGAAACAGGCCAGATGGCAGTACAGCTGTGGGGAAACTCGGCTGGCTCTGAAATGAGCCTTCAGTTATTCATGCTGTTGACTGCAAATCCAAGGCACTGACTGCAAAAACAAGCTCTAGTTGTCTCAAGAAAGTGGCAGCTTGTTAACAATTGCCCAATTGAGAGGAAAGTGGAGCAGGTGATGCTGAGAAATCTACTATGGCACGTCTGATGAAGAGCTGTATAAGAATGTCCACGGCCTTTCTTTCTTCCAATAGCACAGTTTTAGAGGTACTTTAGAAAGTAGAGTTATAACTTAAACCTTAAGTAACAGAACAGCTAATAACTTTACTCTGTACAGGATTATCCAGTTGACATCAGTTCCACAAAGTCTTTTGAGGTCATGCGATACCTCCATGGATGACTCAGTAGGAAACCAAATCCATAAAGTAGGGTTGTGAAACAGTTTGAACATGTAGTAGTATGGAATTTCTGTGATATCATACATTTCATGAATACCTGTAGTCTACCAGTGACAAAGACCACAAAAGAAAAACTTAATGCTAGTCTAATTCAATTCTTATGTGAATCAGAATAATTCTTTAGGGGCAGCAGAGCTCTCAATTTAGATGAGAGCTCTCATGCTAGATCTTAAAGCTGCTACTAGCTACCTAATATACAACATGGTGCTCTTCTTGCCATAGTTAAATGGAGCAGCATTTCACTCTTGGAGCAGTGCACTGAATGGAAGTTCCGGAAATCTCTTTTGGGTGACTGGGCTATGAATCAAGAACCAGTCTCCAAAGGACTAAAAAATGAATAGCAGCAATGACCTTAAGTGACTTCACATGCAAGTTCCTAGAAACTGCATATTATTTGACTCATTATCTGGGATTTAAAGAAAAATTCTGCAGCTGATATAGAAACATCCAGAATATTGCTGTTCCTACCTATGCTACTAGAGAAGAAAAATAGCTTCAAGCTCAAGAAAGGCAGAATTCAGTGCCAGAATATTCAGGTGTTCAGAGGAATTTTAGTGTACACCATCAAACACTAGCTGAATGGTTTGCCTAACTAAGCAGTGCCATCAGTCTGCAATTCACTGGCACTCTACCATGCAGTTCTAGTGGTTTTCAGTGGATCATGACAAGTGCCAGTACCAAGTGCTTGTCCTTGAAATATTAATGGCTGGATCAGACTGTAATTCACATGGGAGGTCAACTGTCCACCACTGTATGAGCAGTGCTGGGGAAGGCAGAAAGAATACATTTGATTTCCCAGCTCATTAAATCCTCTGCTGTATATTATCCATTTCTGCTGTTTTTCCTAAAGCCTGTTGAAACATGACAGGACATCTATGTGTCCCAAGACCAGATTGCTTTGGTTTTGTACTGCTTCATCATCTTCCTCTTTATCTACACAGGAAAGGAACTGCTGTTCTTTTTCATTGAGAAGCATCAGCTGTGTGTTATTGTACTGATTCCTTTATATCTAATTAAAAAATCTCTGGAACTATTTGCTTGCTATTAGTTCTTCCTCTCCCATACCAGCCTTCACTGAAATTCCTGACTGTAATCAACAACGTTCAGATGTAAGGATGAAAGGCACCTTATGAGAAGGATTAGACATGTGATATGAGCCATTGTTTGGGGTTTTTTCTGGTACTTCACTTTTGGAGAACTCATCCTATCCTTCTGACGCCCTATCAGCCCTGTTTCACTAAGAATAAACTGCTTCTTTTATAAGATAAATAACTGTTTCTTCTATAAAAATCATTTAACTAATTGAATATGGTATAAGAAAGGATGAAGCAAATATGTATTACAACATTTTGTCAGCTTCTTGGGAGCTAACAAACTGTCTTCTTCAACGTTACGTGCAATGCCAGCAAAGAGGATCTGACTTTACCATGGGAGGTTATTCTAGAATGTAATAGGTATCGCCAGGAACATCTGACATTGTACATTTTTCTCTATATACTTCCATGCGTTTTTTTTTTCAGGTATTAGTCTTAAAGTAAACCATCATCAAGGAAAGTGAAGACCATTCCTTTTAACAAATAATGGCACAGTGCTGACCAGTTAGATTCTAGATTAAACAGAATTCTCTCAGACCCCTTGATTCTAGATGATTGCTAAGCAGCAAGAAAGAAAAAAAATCACTAAGCAAAACAAGCAGAGAAAGAGAAATTAACAGAAGATCAAGGGAACAAAGACTAGATCAAGGAAGAAAATACTAGGAAAAATCTGTTTAAAGGAAGGCTGAAGCTCCCAGGTAAAGACCTAATGCACTTCTGGGATCAAGAGAGCATGGCAAGAGGTTATTCTGGGAGCCAAACCAGTTCACTGAGACACTCCTCATTATTTTTATACTGATTAGAGCCAATTGAAGGGTATAGAAGGGATTACTTGGCACGGCTGCCCACAATAGCTGAGAACAAAACTAAGGAAGTCAGTTCTGGTCTCGTCTTTCTAATTCAGCCTGCACTAGACAAAAACCCCACTGTGAACCTAGAAACAATTTAGAAAGAGAATATTCATACCTCTCTGCAGTCATAAGTCATACTGCTCATTTTTAAAAGTTCTCAACAAGCCTCAGCTTGGCACCACTGTAAACCTGTTTAGACTGTGCAAGCGTAGACTTCAACTCAAAATGAGCAAGCAAAAAGAAGAAACGTATATCAAAACCTCATTCCCTGATCCCAAACTCAATTCGGTAAATAGAACCAGCCATAAATCCTGAAAATGTTCTTGGCTGGTTCTTTTTTATTAAACTTTATCACCCATACAAGTCTGGGTTATCAGCTAGACACACACACTAATAAAGAGGAAGAACTCTTACAGCAGCTAGAATGTGAATTAGGAATGTTATGCTTGGTTTAGAGTTTGATGCAGAAGAAACAGATTTTACATCTGCATTACTGGCTGGATGCCTTTGCTTTGCAGGTAGGTTGGCATTCTTCACTTCAGGAAGAAGAAAGTTACTGGCGTGCGGCAGTTCCAGTCCACTAATATCCTACTGCAAGGTGAAACTGAGATAATCTCTTTGTGTATCATCCCTTTGCGCCTTCAACTGTCTCTGTCACTCCCCTTGGGAGAGTCTTTGTGGCTTCTAAGATCTCCACAATCTCTCTTCCCACTTTCTTCATGACTTTGTGGTCCATCCAGCTGTTCACTCTCTACTAAAATCTCTCTCTCCTGGGGATAAGTGAGGATAAAAATAAATAATTCATCATCTGCAGATCTCTTAAAATCCTAGAAGAAAGAGGAATGGTAAGCATGGTTTCCTTCACAGACTCTGGTCTCCACACACAAGTTAGTTTGGTTTTTTTGGAAGGAAAAAAAACCAACAAACCAAACCAGACCAAATGAAACCAAACCCAAACAGATTATTTGCTTTATTGAGAGAATGACTCTGATTTCAATAGAAGGCCATCAAGAAGATTCCTAGTTTTGTTGAAGATCTGGGTCCTGAAAGTATTTCTTAGCAGGCAGAAGAGGTAACTCTAGCTGATCTAGAGGACCATGGTCGGCAGTGAAAGAGCTCTGCCATTAAAGAGTGAAGAAATATGCTACCAGTTCTTGGTATGGCCTGTGGCCTTACCTCCATCTTAGTCCTTTTGTCACACAGACTTCTCAAGGAACAATGCCCTCTGATGAGGGTTTTTTTAATCATCTCATGGAAAAAAATAATGTTCTTACATAGGAACTGTGATTAGAGCTATCCTGTGGAGAGTTTCATAAATGTATATGCTTCTCAGTGTAGACAATAAGCACATCATTATCTACAAATATAAACAGCTAACATTTATTTTTGCAGTCCAGTCCTATGACTTCTCACTAAGTGCAGCTTAAACACAACATACAGTGGAATAAAGGATAAGCATCTGGCACTGAGTAGCATGCAGCAGTAAGGATTCTTAGCTATTTTCAAGACTACAAACTTCTGGTGACACAGTAGAGTGAAGACACTGACAAAAGTCTAAATATTTTGCCATAAAAGAAAGCCAAATTTGCTTCTGGTTAAACACCTGCCTGTTACCAAACAAATACCTTGGCTTTTCGAAGAACTTCTTGTATGGTGAGATGTACAGAGCCTACTTCCTTTCTCTTTGCTGGGTAAAAGATTGAGAGGATCTTACCATACTTAAACCAACAGATTTCTGTAAGCACCATGGTAACTCAGAGGCAAGAAGAACATTAACTGTTTGAAAGCTAAAGTCAGAACAGGTGAAAAACATACAGAAAAACCAATTTAGTCTCTCCAAACAGGTCTTCCAGGAGTCCCTTATCATCACACCATTCAGACTGAGCTCTGAGATGACTGTTTGCACAATAGCAATCCATTAAAGGCTAAACTTAGATGCTGCAATAAAGAGCAGTTGTGGGACCAGGGTTAGGCACAGGTCATTCTACACTTTTTTGTATTCCTCAAATCTTGGGGACAGAAGCGATCCAATCTGGTCTCTGGCATGATTCAGAGCAGCCAGATCTGCTTCAAATTAGACACTGCTTCACTGAGTCAGTGGTCTTTGTGGAACTGTCTCCTGTCCTACTTCCTTACTCTAAGGACATCACCTTTGTGGGTGAATAAGGGTTGATTATCTCCCCTCAACAGAGCACTTTTTTTCTCCCCCCCGGGAACCCTGTTAGTTATCCAACTTTTATAGCCGCAGAGTGATGGCAGCCGGAGTCAGGTCCTACATGTTATTAAGGATTCCTTTCCGGACAGGAAACCAGCTTGCTACTCCTCCATTGTTAATTCACTTTCCTGGGTGATGAAATGAGCTAAATGGCAGGTGCTGGCATGTGTAGTAGAAGTGTGTGTAGTAACAGGAAAAGTGGATGAAAGCTGCTACAATAAAGGAGAGAAGAAATTAAAAGAAGGAGTAGCACCATGAGGACAGGAAAGAATTAAGCAGCAGATTTAGGGTGACAGGCATGATGATGCTGTAAAAAAAGAGAAAACGAAATGCTGTTCAGCATACATAAGTTACGCATAACCATAAAATGAAGACCAAAACAGCCTTCATTAGAATGCCTGAGTCAAAGCAATCCCTATGGGATGTAAGGATAACAAAGAAGGAAAAATAGCATAATCATTTTAAAATACTTCTCACAATTTCAAGTCAAATGATTTCATATTTTCCAGATGCCACTTTTTTGAGAGCTTCCTTCACATAAGGAGAGACAGGTATCTATATAGAACCCACGTAATGGCTAGTCACTAAACACATGCAATACAAAGTCCATTTTGGAACCTATGTTATATATTAGGACACATTCCAAACGGGCTTTACTCAGCCCAAAATGCTTCCCTGCACTCAGTGGAGTACAGGATCTTCTGGGCGAAAATCAGCTGTTCTGATGTGAAAAATCTGTGCCTTTTCTAAAGATGTTGCCAACAGTAAGCAGAGTCTCTTCGATCACGACTCCGGTTTCCCGGTGAAATGTGCAGACCCGTTTTTCCCTCATCTCGCGGGCTGGGGGGTCGCTGGACAGAGCAGCCGAGCCCTGGGCCAGGGGCTGGGGGGCAGAGCGGGGGCATGTCACCCGTGAGACACTACACCGAAAGCAGATGTGGAAGGCGGAAGGTGCCGGCAGCCGGAACAAAATGAGGG
>VWZZ01003502.1:360086-393210 GCA_013399095.1 Psophia crepitans
TGCCCCCCGGCCTACGTGAGCGCCGGCAGCCGCCCGGGCTGCGCCGCCGGGGAGGAGCTGTTAGCCCGCCCGAGAGGGCCCGGCCGCTAAGCGCCCACCGCCTCGCCCGGTGCCTCCGCTGGCCTGGGGCTGCCGCGGGCCGGTCCAAGGTACTCGTTAGCGGCCCTGGCACAAGCGCTCGGGCGCCGCGTACGAAATCTGCCCGTGGTGGAAAGGCGGGATGTGCTGCCCGTACGCAGGGAGGTGGGCAGCGTGCAGCAAGGAATGGTGGCCTGTGGAGACTGCCATAATGGAAACGGGCTGAGTCCAAGTCCGTCCGTTTAGGGATGAACAATCACAGTTTGTGTTTTAAACCGGGGCATCGTCAGTTTGGAAGTGAGTGAGAAGGAAGGATGCAGGCTGTGAGCTGCCACTGCAGTGCCGCTGTGAGAAAGGAAATGTGCCGCTAAGTATTTCTAGTATGAAATGCCACAGTCAGGTATATTCAGGAGACTACAGCTGAGGTGCGACATGCCCTTCTGGATCAGTCCTGGGATTCAGGTGGCTCACATTCAAATACAGGTGAACAGGGACTATCATGCCTGCTGAAAAGTCTTAAAAGGGAGATAAAGAGAATGGACAACTTGTAAACCTTTGCAAGACAAAGACTGAGAGCAGATACGATCACTTTTGCATAAATACCGTGGGTGACTTAAGCCTGAGAAGGAACAAGAACTATGTGAGCTAAAGGTGAAGTGTTTGCACAGAAGCGATCAGTGTAAATAGGTCGAATATACCTTTTTTTTTTTTTAAATTGGAGATTATTTTTTTTCCTATAGAGAGTGATGGCCTGCAACAGCCTTTCTATGGAAGCAGGAGGGGGAGGAATACTGAATACTTAGCTAGCTAGAGCTCTATCAGTTCATGGCAGAAATTATGTAAATATTTACGGTAGCAGGGGAACTGGACTTGAGCAGGGCGTCCTTTCCAACCTTTTTTAAAAGGTCCAGGAGTGTCTAGATAATCACAATGATAAATCACGCAAATAAGTAAATACATAAATAGTAACAGTTCTAATGTACTTATCCAGGCATGCCCAACAGCTACGCAAACGTGAATGCCAGATACATATCTGTCACTCAGGGAAAAGCTAGGCAGGTATTACTAGCTTCATGTGAGCTGGGAAGACTGAAGTGTAGAGAGGCTGAGTATCAGGCATGAGCCCATTCCAAGGGTTTTATTTTCAGTGACAGCAAAGCTCCACTGGGCTGAACCAGCAGCAAACAGAAGCTCTGGAGTGCAAATGCCCATGTGCCAAGCAAGCTTTCCTAGAGCAAGTAACAGCTCTACACCTGCCTGTTTTAAAAAATGCCCATTGCTTAAGCCTGGATGAGGGCACAGTGACAGGTTCTTGGGAGTGGCCTATGTTGTACTGTAACATTTTTTCTTTATATCCTGGAGAGAATACAAAAGAATCAGAAGCAGCTGTGTCAGAGCAGCCTTGAAGTGGCTCTGTATTTCACTTGGGGACACCACAGTAATGCAACAGTGGAAGAACAGTGACTGAAAAATAGGCCATGTGAGTAAGTGGCAGAACTGAAAGAAAACCACAGTAACCCTAAATTCTCTTCACCATAGTGAATGCAAGTCTTCATTTACATTCAACCAGCAGCAAAAATGAAAGAGCCTATTACTTTGCATCAGCCCTTGTTCACTGGCCCATACTTCCCAGATAATTTGTCCATGCTCTCACACAAGCCTGTAAATATACGCAGTCTAGTGAAAAAGTAGACACTTTCCTTTGCTAAATTTGGCCCAGAAAAAAACAACACCAAAACAAACAAAAAAACCTGGCAAAACTGTGACACTTTTAAGCATGTATCAAAGGAAAAATGTTGGTCTACCTGCGCAGGCACATACCTCATAACAATGGTCAGCTCTCAGAATGCTCATCTGCAATAAGGAAAAAGATGAACTCTGTCCCTGCGCTCCTGCAGTCCTCTCCGTACCACGCCCCAGCCCCGTGATCTCAGGCAAAGCTGAGACGAATCTCACCTAGAAACCATCACTCTCCCATTATATCTGAATTCTGGGTTGAAAACATTTGTATACAGCAAATAAACATCTGTCTGTAATGGGTTTTCGGTTGTCTTCACTTCCCCCACAGGTTATTTTTCTGTTCCTTAAGTAGCCAGCTTCTTCCCTTAAGCAGTGGAAGAGCAGAGCAGAGCCCTAGCACCTTAGCTTTGGAGCACTTCTGATACCTGCAGCACTCCACTTAATGGTAAGCTGAACCAGACCACCTTCTATGATGTGGGGTAAACCTCGGGAGTTTATCCCAGTTCTTCTACTGATTTGCTACAGGGTTTGTACAAGTGAGTTCTTTTGTGTCAGTTTTCTCCACTGGAAAAATAATAGTTCAGTTTAGTCTCACAATGTATGAGTGCCTTTTGAGTCACAAAAGGCTGTCAATCTACTGGAGAGAAAAGAATTCCCATGGAATGGCATCTGTTTACATGCAGTTTTCTTGCAGGTGAGTTACTGGACAGCTTCACCTCATAATTTTTTATACTATCTATTTATGTTTCTACAAACAAATCTCCACACTTCAATCCTTTACCTGGCAAATGAAAAAAAAAAAAAAAGGCTTTAAGCAACCTGTTTTCTACAGCAGACATCAACATGGCTTTTCTTTGTTAGCATTTTTCCTTTCTGTGAGGCGCTCATCATGTTGACACAGAACATATGGCAGAAAGAAATTCTGGGCTGGACTCTGCACCATTGATATTGAGTCATTTACACCATTGGTAGCAACCACCAAGTGAAATGGTTATGTAAAACTCCTCCTTGGACCTTTTTAAATAATGCCAAATGGCGCACCTTATATTCTGTAATTTCTCACACGTTTGAGGCTTCACATTTTGGCACATACAGTATAATTTCCCTGTGTTTCTAGGCAGTAGTCATGTTTGTATTTAGGCCTACATCAAAGAATTCCATAGGTTCATGTGAGGCTAAAGCTTGTCTTAAATAACTAAGAATGACAGGGAGGAAAATCCATTTGTTTGGAATTTATGAACACTGGATAAGGTTATAACATTGCTGTGTCCTGGAAAGGTTATGGTTATAGTGAATCAGCAATTTCAGACCACAGCTGGTGTCATAAAAATCCCTGAAAATGTAAGGGGAAAAAATGTAAGCGAGTCACTGACATTAACAGTCTTCCATTTAAATTAGACTGTTGTAGAAGAAATGTATGGCTGCCCTGGCACCCAGTGGTCTGTAAGAGCTGGAGTGTGTCATGGAAAAATCCCAGCAAAAAAGAAGGAACAAAGAGCAGGAAGTGACTTTTTAAAACACGGATGTTAAGAGTTATGGGGTCTCAAAGGAGCACACTTGGGCTGAGGGAAGTCTTTTGACCATTGTATTGGGAGAAGGAAAAGGTAACTTGTTCTGGGAGAGAAAATGAGACAGGGTTTGGAGCATACAGTCTGTGGCAGACTCCCTCTCAGTGGAACAGAGGAGAAAAACATGAAGCTACACAGATTCTCCATGTCACAAAGGAAGTAGGAGTGTGAAAAATATGGTGAGCAGAATACGGCTCTGAGGGAGAGATGCAAGAACTCTGAATGTCTGCAGAGTTTAGTTTCCACAGAAACTAAAAGGCACGTGTCTCCCTCATCAGTAGAATTGGGTTTTTATCCAAGAAATCTGAAAAGTTGTGGATCTGTGGTTTGCTGTGGTTCTAATTTCAGGTGTTTGCTTTCTTCTGCCTTCCAGTTTCCTCTGTATTCAGTCTCACTGTATTAAGATGACTATTCTATATTGGCCAACAGCCCCACTTTCAAAGTACTCTCCAAGCAGTGTAACATTAGGATAAGCTACAGTCATCACAACATGTCTGTGAATAACCACCTGCTCTGGTTGCATTTCCCTGCAGAAAGCAGAGTAAGCGCTGCGCTGGGATAGGAGCCCAGACAGCAAGGTAAAACGGTCATAGGGAAAGGGGCATCTTCATAGTAATCTCTTTCAGTTGGTGAATTCCTGGTGTGATGAGTGTGCGCTGAAGCAAAACAGAGACAGTTCAGGAAACTGTTTCGTCAGTGTTGCCACAGGTTTGGAATGACCATAGCTACATCCATGAGCCGGGGGAAACTTCAGCCAGTGACTGGGGAATGCAACTTTGCTTGCAGAGAGCAAGCAGAAGGGGCAGATAGCCCTGCTCTGGATCTGCTGGACAAGTCTCAGCCCCAGGAAAGACCCACCAAGCGTCGTCTCAGGTTTTCAGTGCTGACACACTGGGGCCTGGCGGGCAGCTCAGTGCCCTTTTCTCTGACGAGTGGCAACGGGAAGGAAGGAGTGGTACTACCTTAAGGAGTGGTTAGCTACCCAGTTTTTATGGACTGTCAGGACTGTGCTCTTTGTCAGTGGTCAGAGGAATAAAAGCAGCTCAAAAGCTTTAGAAATATGGTGTCAGAAACTTCTACAAATGTCTTGGGCCAGGGGGTGGGGAACCCAAACCAACAAAACCAACTGAAAGTGGAGTAGCTGCACTTGGTTTTTCATTGTCTCCAGACTGGGCATTAAATTTTAAAAGAACCTATGGAAACTGAGGCACCAAATAAAATTGCTCAAAAATGTAAATTAAAGCATGTATGATCACAGGTGCAAACTGTGCTTTTTAACTGTTCAGAGAGTACAGTTTGGGTTGTATTGCTGTCTATGTCTCGGCATTTCTTGTGGCAGAGCAATAAGATCCCTAGGTGTGTTTGCCAATAACAACAGACACAAAAATTGGTTCTAAATGATCACATAATGTTTTCAGACGTATGGGGACCACGTTAAACCAAAATAGGCAACAGCTAATTTTTAAGGACTCTGTCTCTTGGTAACATTAGTCCTGAGCCATTGACTCACTCAGACTATCTAAACTGGGAGAAGCTTAGGTGCTTTCTCTTTTCAGCTATGAAATGTAAACATTTTTATGAAGGCAGAAATTGTGGTTAACATGCTTTATGCTTGAGAATACCTTAAAGGTCTCAAGACTTAGCTGAAAGTAGCTGACAGGAAGCACAGAAAAACAGGGGCTCCTCAAAAGACATTAAATACCTGTCTCAATACCAAAGGTATGTATCTCTATACAGGTTATTCAGCCATGAGGTCTCAGAAGACAAAGCCAAGTAATATGTCTTTACCTCTTCACAAATCAGTAGAAAGCCTCTACTCCAGTAACAGAGACCTCATCTGTGACATGAGAAAATAACATGATTTGGAGACTGCAAAAGTCATGTCTTCCATCTCTTATGTCAGTGTTCTAATCCATAGGCAATAGGTGATTCTAAAATGGGAGCTTCTCCTTCTGACACCACTTGCATTTTGGATCACAAATAAATATGGCATTGAGAAAGGCAGAAAGAGCCTGACCTTACAGCTAGCTGATGAGAGTGGTCTTCTAGGGTGTCTGAGACTCATGTTTGAACCTCTGGCCTTCTGGACTCAGGATGTAACCTTGAACAAGGCTGTCTTGTAAGCCAGGTGAGTACTTTAGCTACCATGCTTAGACTTATCAGATCCATCTGGAACACACTTGTTCTGTACCATTAGTATTACAATGGGGAATTCTGTTCATTTGCACCTGCATCTTTAATGGTCTGTTTTCACTCTGACCTAGTTATACAACCTAAAACTTTGATTGTCTAGGTCAAACTCGGATGTCTGGGAAGTCTAAGCATGCTGATCTGGAAAAAAAAAGAAAGGAAATCTTTGCTTGCTGGAAAGTTCATGGTTTCATCTGACATGAAATGGAAAAATACCTTCAATCTTCAGAAATATTAATGGCATGGGAAAATCACTTCTTTGCAGTTGTAGTGCTGTTGTAAAGAACTGCAGTAGAAATGCTAAGAGAATGGTATGAATGGGAATTGTCTGGGTGTGGAAGTATTGGAAGGGATACAAAGTTGGAAAAGGACTATAGGAATGCCTGTGCCTATGGCACCTAGATTAGCAAGTCAGTTGGGCTCTGGCACACATACGTGTGCAATTTCTGAGAACACCGATGATGAGAGACAAAGGACAGTAAATCCTGAATACTGACAGAGGTGGGACAGGATGGACAGACTAATCACTGTCAGCTCCAACAGAATACAAAAAAAGCATATGCAAAACCTGCACATGGTCACCAACCTGCAAAGGACACAGATGTGAGGAGGACTCAGTAGCTGATGTCCTCTGCATCATTGGAAGTAAGTTTTATATATATATGTGTGTGTGTATGTATGTGTATATATATATACACACACACCCATATGTATATGCATCAATATGGCTTTTTTCATTAGAGTTATGAAGATGCCAGTAAGCATAATCATGACTCAGCACATACCCCTCAGTCTGTGTTTGAAAGGATATTAGCAGGGCAATGAATAACTGATGAATTTGGACAATCTAGAATCTATGGTCTTTTTAATCCTTCATAACATGTGGTTGGTTATTACACTAGTCTTCTTCTGACCTTAAAATGAGGCAAAAAGAGGACTGACATACATCATCTCAGCCTTTCTATTTCCCCGTCATAACTGCTAGATGTCAGATTTGTTAAAGTGGGTACTACACAGGCCTTAGAACTACAATACCTGAGCTTGGATTTTGCTGGCTCCTTTACTTGTCCACAGACAAGTCTTCTAAACCAAGTTTCACAATCATCAGCCTAACACTGGTATTGCACTGCCATTAGTTCTCAGCTACCCCTTTGTGACCTTTGATCCAAAACCACAAGCTAAAATTCAGCTTTGGCTAAGCAGAGCTCTGATGCTCGCAGAGAGCTTTCTTGTGCTGCTGGAGAGCTTGGTGGCATTATTCAGTGGCATGCTCTCATATCACAGAGCATATGTATAAGGCAGAGAACATATGTCAGGATAAAGATCAGAAAATCTAAAATTAGCCATCACCATTAAAGTAATTATTTTGCTGAGACTCTTATCAAATGCCACTGTCAATGGCACTCCTACCTGGATGGCAAATCATAACACCTTCCCAGGGGAAACACATTCTTTCCGAGGCAACTTCAAAAGTCTGGGAGCTAACCTGTCCTTCGGATGCTGCTGTCCTGCATCACTGCACTTACACCAGACCAAAATGACTCAGCACCTCCCATTGCTTTAGAACAGCAAACCAGAGATGGTACTGCTTTCTGCGGTTGCCTCACAGCAGCACCCAATGGTGAAGACTGTCTGCAAGGTAAGAAAGCTGACAGGCTCTGAGGCTTCACTCCTTCAAGTACCACAGGCTCCTTCTATAAAACCTCATCAAGTCACTTAAATGCAGTGTCCAAATCTGTTCATTTCTAGAACAGATCCTGATTCAAAGCTCATTTATCTCAAAATACAGTAAAATCTCAGTATGTTTTGGATTCACTACAATTTTTTAAACAAAAAATAAAGTCTCTTTAACTATAGACTTTGTGCATACGTGTGCGTGTGTGAAATGTGTATATGGGCTAAAATATCTGAGCTCTTGTATGCAAAATTTAAAATTTTTTTCACTTTTACAATAACTTTCTGGCTTTCACGAAACTTTTTTTCCCCGTTTCATTTCAAAAAGAAACTTGCATTAGAAAATATATTAAAAAAAAGAAGAGAATGCAAAATAATTTGCATATTTCAGCTAGCCCATCTAAGAACATTGCAGGTTTCACTTGGGTATTTCCTGCCTTGAAATCTCGGCACCATCACACAGAGGTTAAGTAATCTGCTGGGAGTACGCTCTGCTCCAAGGGCCCCTCTGGGCTATGAAGAACTGGTTTAGGCGCTCCACATCGGCTTTTCTCCCAGCTCCAGCATACAGGGACGATCAGGAGCACAGCTGGAAGGCGCTAAGCCCTTAGGAGTCTCTGTTTCACAGGACCTTAAGCGGCCCAGCGCAAAAGACGCTAGCCCAGGGGAGGCCGTGGCTCACAGTAAGAGTTGTTGCGGCCCCTGCAGGACTCCAGAGAATGAATCCCAAGGTAACTTCAATTGATTTTGCTTCCCTGCCTGCAATCGTTCCCCTCCTGCCTGAAGTGCAGGAACTGAGTGAGCAGAAATTCTGTTTGGTCTCTTCAGCACTAGGCTATAGAAGCCCAATTTCTGTAATCTTTTTTTCACTGTGAAAGCTGGATATACAATTCAAAACCAGTACTGCTGGCTCTTGCAGATTTTAGTGTAAATCACAACTACTAGCCATGTGATTCCATGATTACACAATAAACACTTTCAGGTTTCCAGCTCTCATAATTAGGAAAATTCCTGAACAAGACTTGAAGCCCAGAAAAAAGATGACAATTTCAAGGTCTCTAAAGCTCTTATTTGCTTAAAAAGAAAATACTTGCGAGTTTTAAGGCAATTGTGATTTTGAAATACGAGTCATTATTTCTGAATATTTGAGTTCAGCATCGGTGGGGAAACTACTGATTTTGTAGCACTAAAAATGTTGTGGGTGCAGACCTGAATACAGTTTTGATGCATACACTGTTCTTTGAGAAGCACCCTGCATATGGGAGAGGAAGAAGAAACAAATACAGCGCAGTGGTTTTTATGGCAGCTGCCCCTTTCATAACTGAATTTTGTGGAACTTGTTAAAACAATACCAGTTCTCCCTGCAAAAGTTGCAACTGTCTCAGGGAGGCACTAAGTCTGAAATGCTATCTTTGTTTGAGACTTTGTCAAAGTCTACTCTTTTGTTTTAATAGATATTCTTTATGGCTGAGTTTTTGTTTGGCTCCCTTCTTCTGTCCTACTACTGCTGCAGCACTGCTGAGCTTCAGGATCGTAACAGAGAGGAGATCACTTCTGTATGAAATAAGGTGGTTCCATAAATCTTGAGTCCTAGCTGACCAAAAATACCCGGTTTCCCTTCTGTGGGTACAATCACAAACTGCAGTCTCAGCACATAACTTCTAAAACTTATGTTCTCTACCTCAACTTGCTTCAAACTTCAGGGTAAGGGACATCTCTTGACATCACAGAAGTGCTTACTGGGTTGTGGTTTTTGACAAAGATGAAAGGGCAGAAATTCCATGTATGTTGCCAAACAGACTGTTGCCACCAAAGAAACACATTGGAGTTAAAGCTGCTGTTTTCTTTCTAGTTCTGTGTTATGCTTTGAAACACAAGTTTGATTCTTTTCTTAGTAAAACTGTTTGATCAGACAGGCGTAAACAGTGACAATGCTGGATCAGAGGACTGGATAGTTTGGGAGTTTTGCTAAAGAGCCAAATGGTCAAATACTGCAGTTAAGACAGTTTTGGAGTGAAAACTTAGAGAACAAAGCCTGAGAAAGAGTGAGTGCTCCATCTGCTTTCACAGTTCTCCATGACCATCATAAAAGTGCTGTGCTGCAGAGACCATTTACATGTGGAATATCTAGTGCTGATAATTTTGGTTTTTTACAGGCAACTGGATCAAATCATCAGTGAATAATAAGCAAATCTCACATGAATATTTAACCAGAAATTCCTGAGGACTAGAAGTATAGTCTTAGAGGTAAGTCACTTTCCAGGTTATGTAGATATTCACTGGATATATCATCAGCTAATATGCCCCAAGAAATAGAGACACTCTTGGAATTGACACAGAAACAGACTGCCTTTGATTGTCCTGTATTTTTTTTTCCTGGCATGTACCTTTCAAATGTAAAGTTACCTGCTACAATTTGCAAGGACAGAAATTTGGCCACTTTGCTGCTCTCAAGTGCTACCAGCCACTAATGTAAGAATTACATGAGGACAATCATCTTCTAGTAAAAAACCTCTCCTTTCTGAGAGGAATGGCATTTTATCCAAACATGCTTTATTTTCACAGAATCATAGAATCACTAAGGTTGGAAAGGACCTCTGAGATCATAAAGCCCAACCGTCAACCTAACACCACCATGCCTGCTAAATCATGTCCTGGAGTGCCACATCTACACGTTTTTTGAATGTCTCCACAGATGGCAATCCAACCACCTTCTGGGCAGTCTGTTCCAACACCTCACTAGTCTTTCTGTGAAGAAGTTTTTCCTAATATCCAACCTAAACCTCCCCTGATACAACTTGAGGCCATTCCCTCTCAGAAATTTTGAATCCTTTTAAACATTTGTTATGTTCCAAAACCAAGAATCTTTGAACTGCAAACAGTACAAAAGAACCTTTGGAAAAATTGTGCACTTTTCTTTTCAAGAAAGTATTTCTACCTCAGTCTAAGAATAATTGCAACAGCTTTTGAAATTCCGTGATCACCTCCTTCCTCTCATGACAAAGCATGGAGCAGGGAATATGTGGGACACCATCTCCCACATAGTTAATATTTCTTTTCCAGTGACTAAAGAATGCAGGGCTGAAGCCTCCTGTGATGCCTAAAAAAAGAAGCTGATAATTACTTGAAGCATTGCCTGACTGAGGGACTCCTGGTCCTTGACAAACACCACTTACATAATCCTCTTGGTACCACCTCAGTTCTTTGTGGACCCTAGTCCTTGAACTTTGGTCATCCCTTCAGCAACTTCAGCTCTGTTCTCTTCCTCAATGGTTGACTCCAGTGAAGTTCATCTGTGAGGCCTATAAAGCATGGACTTCATGCAATGAATGCATCTGCCAGCACCAGTTTTGGGTGCTGAGCCTTGGCAGCCACAAGCAACTTTGTCACAGTGTAGTGGCTCTCTCTCTGATACTTCTCTTTGGTCAAGCTTGACAACTGTATTAGGATCATGGTGTAGGAATCTGCGTGTTTCCCTGTCAGGGAGGAAATCTGTTTACATACAAGCAAAGCCATCTGCCTTTTGTGAAACAGAAGTGCAAACTCCAGTTGGTATAGATGAAGTTACGGAGGTTGCTAACACAGCCTTGATGTGTCGCTCTGTGATATTTACCTTGCTCATCACGTTCTTTCAAGTCCGATTGGGGAACAGTGCAAACACTGCAGCAAAAGGAAATAACGTGAGGAAAACTGATTGGGTTTTTGAAGGAATCCACTGCAGTATTGGGGAAACACTGGGAGGATAATGACTTTTCTGTCCTTTGGTGTGATTAAGCACATAAACACTCTGGGTTTAAGGGCACATTGGTAACTCAGATGTTCTGGTATTTGAAGCTATAGGATATATGTCAGTTTAAATCCAGATAGCCAGGGATTAGTATCAAGGCTTATTTTAATACAGAAGCCACACAGGATTAAAGGAACTACTTGCTTTACTTCTCATATAGAGAGAATGAAAATAACTCCTGGAGAGCTCGAGATTTATGCATCATTTAAGCCCTGTTCTGATGCTGTGAAGTAGAACATTGTGATGTCTCTCTGCATAAAGGTGACCGTAACCCAGCAGGAGTACCCCAAGGTGTTTATCTGGCCCCTGTCAAGACCTGTAAGAGAACTGAAAATGTTTCTAAGGGCAGATTTTACAGCACCAGCAAGAACCTGATTAAATTCTCCAAGAATTCTCCAAGGGTGTGTGGCAAAACTCTCAATCCAAATATTTTATTTAAATATTTCTTGAACTCCAGTACTGTGTTTCAGAAAAGGTATTTGTATTATTTAACAGTCTTCCATGTGACTATTTATAAATCTTGCTTCTAATCTAACCTTTTTAATCAAGTTCTTTCTATTTTAAATTAAACCTCTACATTGGGATTATACTTTCTATTGCTGATTTATATCCTAAATCACTGGCAATGATTCTACAGCCCTCCAGAACATAACCCAGACTGCAGGAAACTGTCACGCCAGATTTTTTGCTGGAGCCTGCACACCAGCAGGTGTACAGCAGTCTTACTGGATGCACACAGGTTAAACTCCCAGTAAGGTCAACAGCCCTGTTCTCCTGCTGTTATTAGCAAAACAAAACCTCTGTCTCAAAGAGTTTAAATTCAGCTGTATCAATTATGACCCTCAAATCTGACTTCTGCCAAAAGACCGACCAAATAAAGTAACCCAAGAATTCCTATTTAAAGCCCATAGCATTCCTTTCAAAAGTAGTCAAGAAGCCATCTTCTCTTGACAGAGAGACTAGGAACAACAGGGAATTCAGTACACCCAATACCCAACTATCCTTCACTGTTAAAAACATGCACCTACAACCTGAACTGTAGTGAGACTTTCAGATACCCATAATAGGCTAGATCTCTCACTGGTAATTTTTTGAAGTCTTCCTCCCTGCCTTACCATGGGACTGGTTTATTGACAGTCTGTTGCCTACAGAAAGGCAGGCCCCTCTTTTTTTTTTTTTAATCCCTTAAAGAAAGTTTATTTTGACCAGCAATCATGTTACTGAGTAAAGGCACAGAATCTAGGAGCTCTGGGTGGCTGTGACTCCTGGGACTCTCTGGGAGCAGAAAGAGTACATTCATGGCTATGAATGGCAATGCCTTGCATTCAGGCTACCTTTCCAGTAACCACTGGTCTCTACTTCTGTGGGTCCAGAAAACCCAGGGTCTGTAGGGAAGCAAGCAGGAAGGAAGACACCACCTGTTTAATCCCGACCTTTTGTATCAGCACAGAAAACAGTCCCAGAGTAGTTCCTAACGGGGACAAGAAAGCAGAATCTGTGTGTTCCTATGGGTCTGAGGGACAGATATATGGCACACCTAAATGTTACTTGAGGAGTTTTGATGATTTAGCTAAAAATACGGCATCACACTGCTTTAGTTCAATCAGTGCACCTCAGAGTATGTGCGTACTATGTACTAGTTTAGGAGACACTTTACCAGGATAAACAAGGTTTAAAGGGACACACAGTGAAACTGGTACAACATTGTCCTAATGAAACAGATACTTTTACTCTGTGCAATGAACTGGTTTTGAGACTCCACTGCCTTCTCTGCATCACCATTTACACCTACAAGAAAAGGGTATCTTACCAAATCAGCAGAGAGATACTTACCAGATCAAAAGTTCCCAAAGTGACACTGCAAAATCAAGGCTAATCTAATAATGTCTTTCCTGGTTGGTTTCTTATTTTTAAAGCTATCCAGGAAATGGCAGGTCCTAAAGGTCAGTATGATTGATCTTCATAAGCCTCTGAGTATGGGGGTAATTGCTTATTTGACATGTGCCTGTTTCCATCCAGATTTCTTAGCTAAGCAAATTCCTTTGTGTAAATAATCTCATCAGATGACACAGGGCCAAATACTGTCCAGCCTGTACTCTGTATGCGAGGTGCCAGCAGTTCTAGGACACTGTATCTGTGGATCCCAGTGAAATGAAATCCCGTCCAAGAGTCCACATGACTACTACCATCTGACTAAGTACAGTGAAGGTCCTTGTTGCTTCCTCCAGTGTAACAGCACTGGAGTGACTCTGGGAGGCTGATGCGGACTGGTGTCCTGCCTGCTGCAACAGTAGACTCCTACCCAGCTCAGTAAGCTACAGCCCTCACAGGGTGTTAGCCTGAGAGAGCACTCAGAGGATGCGGTATTTCAGGGATTTACCCCTGAAATATGGCAGGGATTGAGCTCCAGCTGTGAAACATGCATATAATGTGCGGGCTCCGCAATAGCGCTGCGGTTCACTGTTCTGGAAAGTGTCAAGCTATGGAAAACAGAAGGCAAGAGGGGGTGAAAATAGATTGAACGTCTATTTCATTCCTTCTATGAGGTCCCCTGCCAAACATACTATGCCAAAAAGGTCTAATTCCTGTTCTTTACTCCTTGAAGATCTCCCACCTGTGCTGCGGGCTGCATGGAAGAATACATGCTCCACAGATACCTAGCTTGCTGTGAATAAGCAGAGATCATCTTTAAGAAGTCCCCTTCCTGAGTAGCCTCAATGGCCTGTCCAGAATGGAGTGCAAATTCTTGCCGGGCTGTCTCTATCCTCAGGAACAGGGCGTCCAGCACACCCGTATGTTTTGAGGTAAACAAAGTCCACAATGCCACTTACAAATGAGAGGAGCTAGGATCTGTCATAGTCCATTTGGTTGTCAACTATATTCTGATACCTAAGAGAAACATTATCCCTTGCTTTGTCAAGCTTATTTGCTCAAGCTTTTTATATGAGGGATGACTCTAATGCTGTCTGCTTTAGTTATTCTGCAAGGCAGGAAATCTGCAGTCTCTCACTGAAATTATAGCAAGCCCCATATTTGCTGTGTATACGTTATGTAAGAGATACTATTTTGGGCTGTGCTAAATTTAAAAGAGAAATCTATCAGGGACTCCTACCAGCAACTTGGGCATTGAAATGTTCAGGAGGATCTCCTGCTTTGATTAGGCAGGTTGTGAGCAGAAAAGCAGTTTAGAAGCTTAATTTAATTTCTAGTTCAAGTCAAAAGAGAAAATTGTAAAGCCCTAGACAAATTGTCAATGATACTGTCATTTAATCTACTCCCAGAATAAAATTTCAGTTACAGTGACACATAACATTTGTAAGAAGGCATATCCTGAGGCCCTTCACCAATAAATTACATTCCTCACCTAGACTGTCTGGGGGGTCCTGGTGTGCAAGTGTTACAAAACCGTGGATGGTCGACGCTCAAACCACATAGGCTTACTGGAAACTTGTAAAAATAACCCTTCTTCTCTCCTCAATGTTCATGGCTTAGAGGGGGCTCACACAGAGACCTCGTACTGCTTTACCTCATAGAAGTGAATTTTAACTACTTTTAAGTGGTTAAAAGTGTCACGTGAATACAACAGAATATGTGTTAGATTGTTTGATGCTTTCACCCTAAAGCATTTTACTAAATAACAATAATTTGATAACTACTTAATTTACCAGTACTAAGACAATTAAGAAAAAAATGAGCTAAACACTAAGAGCTAGATTTACAAATGTTTACAGGCACCTAAATATAAGTCATAAACCTGTAGAAACCTAGGTGTTTTGATCAATGTTCGTAACACTGTGAATACAGACTGTCTCTGAAAACTTTTCAGTCAGTGATATAGGACAGAGGATTACAAAAAGGCCTAAATAGCACTTTTTAGGAAGCTTTAGCAAGGCGGCGGATAAAGTGAGACTCCCCAAGGGATGATGCCATGACAAACAGGTCAATGCCTGAAACCGTGACTGATCCCACTTCACTATCTACCCTACTCGAGGTCGATCTCACTCAATTCAAATCCAGCTCCAAAGGCTGCATAAGCTGTCCAAAGGTGCACCAGCTTTCTCTCCAAAGTTACCAGAGCTGCTCTGTGCCTGCGCTCAGTGTTACCGGCGCTGCTCTGTACCTGCCCTCTCTCGGTGTAGCCCAGCGGAGGGGGACGCCCCTTCAAAATGGGGTCAATCAGCTTTCTCCAGCAGCCTCAGGGTCACACCAGCAACCACCACCACCAGAGGAATGATGGCACTGGGGAGTGGGTTATTTTTCCCAAATAACTGCAATTCAGTGTTTCACCAGAAAACACGTTATTACAGGCCAGGCTCTAGGTGGAAAAAAGGGTGTCTGTGGATTTTAAATCTCAGTGAAATGCTGGAAGCTGTATTTTCAGCCATGTGCACTTAAAAGGAGTTAGGTGTAGGCTCACCCTGAACAGGAATAATGTGCATTTATCAGCATGGTATTTTACCTGTTCAGCAACCAGCATGTTGCAGTGTGACAAGCACTCCTTCGCTGCTGACATGGTTTCCACTGCGACGGTGCCTTCTCATACACTGGGAAGGAGCTGGGGCTTGTCGGGACACCCCAAAATCCCCACAGCGGGGTGGCAGCTCTCCACACACCTGCGGCTCTCCACCCGGGGGAAAACCCAGCACAGGAAGCATCGCAGGGGGCTGCTGAAGCCCCTCGCTTGCTGCACCGAGAAGCAGGCAGCTCTACGACACTTTGAAACGCTTTTATTTCCCTCCGTAACAACAACAGCAACAGCTTCATCAGCCGCCCGCTCTCCGGCTGCTGGCAGCGCCGCGTCCCTCCCGCCTGTCTGCTGCCACCAGCCCTCAGGGACCACGAGATGGCGCCGTGCTGGAGGCGCGGCTCCCAACATGGCCGCCACCTCAGAGGCGTATCGCGGGGAGTGAGAGCTGAGCTACGCCCTGTGAGATTGCTGGGCATGCTCGTATTTCTACGGGTAGGCTTCCCCTCTGCCCTGGAAAGACCTCCTGACTGGAAGTGCTGGCTAAAAGCATTCCAGAGCCTCAGATGTGAAAGCGGGGGCCTTTGGTAGAGCTGGGCCAGGACGGGCAGTACCGTGGCCATGGCGAGAGCTGTGTGGGCCCCGCTGCAGAGGCAGCTCCCCGGGTGCTCAGGGGTACATGTTTAGTGACTGCAGCAGCTTTTCAGGTCCCTAGGAAAAACTGGAGGCCAAACCCAGCCTCTCACTTGCCCCTCTGCCCAGTGTTTCTCCAGCAGCACCTGTCACTGAAAATGGGAAGAAACAAGCTGGTTTTCTGCCCTAGAAGCTTAGGAAGGGGAAAAAGCCCCAAGCAAACAGAACTGAAGTACCCTGGTGATCTCCTGCAGCTCTGAAGAGCCAGAGCCCTGGAGGTGGTCTCAAGCGCCGCGGAGGAGAGGCACTGCGCTTGATGGGGTGCAGGACCCTTGCTTACAGTCAAGGAATAACACCTAACATACACACAGAGCTCTTCTAGTCCCCAGCTTTCCAGTTTTCATTTTCTTTCATTTAAGAAACTGAATAATCATATGAAGGTCTTCAGCAAAGTCATGAACAGCTGAAGCTCAGCTGTTGATTCAACTGCTCAGCAACAATGCAGGGCACAGGCAGCAGGCCACCGAGCTGCTGGCTCTTTCGGGAACGCTCATGCTTCAGTGGGGATAATCAAAGTAATGGTTACCACATCTAGTCAGAGGTTTTCAAGCAAAAGCTTTCCTGGAGCTGAAACCCAAATGTGACTGAAACCCTGTTTATCAAAAGCAGAGAAATCCCATCCTGTTCTGATACGCTGTCAACATTAACGAGGTTAACTGGGATCTTACCACTCCAAAGGATTACTACTGCAACTGGTAGATTAGAGTAACTCTGTCACGTTTTGATCCAAAGAGAAGATAGGCCACATCAGGCAAAAGAAGGTTTAGAGAAGAGTAGTTGTACAGAAAATTCTTAATTTTTATCTTTTGAACAACACTGATGCTGTATTTCAAAGTTTCAGGTCTGTAGTCTACAAATAGCTGCAAATTGCAGATTAGTGAGAAAACTCTAAAAAATACAAAAAATATCTGCACCTTTAGAACACTTTCCATTGGGGTGACTCAGCAAGTTGTTGCTATTGTCATTTCACACAAGGCATGACTTGCCATGGGAGATAATGCCAAAGCTGGGATTTTAGTTTAGAACTTCTAACTCTCAGCCAGCCTCTAGCATTGGTCCCTGTGTAACAGTGCTGTGATAGAAAATTATCCCCACAGGGCTGACTGCACCTTTGGAAATTTCCAGGGTGGGGTTCCCCTTCATACTGAAGTGGTGTTCAGCTGTCAAGAGAGCACCATCCTGTGTCTTCCTCCCAGGATGCTCCTGGGACTTGCATGACCTACGCCAAGAGGAGTGGACAGGCTTAGGAGGACACTCAGTACCCCTGGAAAATCTCCAGAAAATTAAGTACTATTCCAGGCTGCTCCATCCTCCCGAGAAATCACCCTGCCAGAGCATCCAGAGTGGCATCTGAGGCAGTGTCCGGACAGAGACAACCTCCTGATGGCTGCAGCCTCAGATCCGTGGAGGACATCTGAGCCTGCAGCAGCCTCGTTGTCTGCAGAGTAATCCTGTGAATAGATCATGGAGGCATTTCTTTCCTCTACCGCCCCTTCTGCAGATTTTTCCTTGGGAAGGGATGATCTAAGCCCATGTGACTTGGGATTCAATATTTTTACCCTAATAGTAACTGTGGTGCGCTTCCCAAGTGGAAAAAAAGAGTTTTGCTTCACTGCTGCTGTTGAGCAGCTACTTAATAGTCCGTACAAACTGTATCTCTGTGTCCAAATTCGGGCTTCTCCTTTAAGTAACTTACAAACTAGCCTTTTGCAAATGCCTTCTGCTTATTTGAGTGCCAGCGCTGCCCTCATCACGGGGGGAGGAGGGGAGAAAGCCGAAATATGAGGTCATGTTCTACTCACGTGACTGCTGCAGCATCTGTCAACTGTGATACAATTACTAAGCCATAACTGTGCATTTGTAATATTCAAACCTGCTCAGCAAAGCCTCTCCTCTGCCTCTGGTGCCTTCACCCTTTCTGTACTTAGGGATCATCTTAAAAGTTGTCTAAGCAAACCCATACCATGAATCACAAAACATAGGTTTTGGCAATACCAGATATTGCAATGCACCAGCAAAATCACATTCTGATTAAATCCTTTCCCTGTAAAAAGCTCCAGGGCAGTCTCTTGAGTGGCACTGTTTGGAGCGGCAAATTTAACCTCTGTGTTTCAGGAGAGCTCTAAGCCTGCCAGGCTGAGCAGGAGCGAATGCAGTCTCCTGCCCAGAGGAGCTGGAGTTTGACAGACTTTTTGCAAACTCTCTGACTGCATGATTCTCACCTCAGCTGCAGTGTGGCTGCATAAAATATGGAATCACTGGATAAGGGAGTATTTTTTTTCCCAGTGACTGTTTTATGACTGCAAGACTAGCCAGATCTGTTGCGGGTTGTGCGTCAGGAGGTGCAGCAGCATACCAGTGTTTTCTCTCTGTAGCCTGCCTTCTGTACTGCAGACTCAGAAGCATTGCAAGCCCAGTGTGGACAGATTCCTGTTGTTTACAAGCTTCCATTTTTAATTGTTGGACCACGGCAGAGAAGAATGGGTACTACTGTATACTAGGTAAACTCCTAATTATTAGAACCACATATAAATTTCATTGCATAAGGTCCAGCAATATTCTATTGGTTGCAAGTAGTAAATTCACCAGAACTGTATGAGTCCTTATAGATGAGCCCCTGTATGACACAGATGAATCACTGTACAAAACATACTAGCCAAATGCAGAATTTTTTAGGAGAAATACAAGAACATTCATGCCATACCAAAGTTCAGCTAGCTCAACACCTCATCGCCAAGGTTGATACTCAGAGAATGTTTCTCTCTCAAGAGTGTTCCTTCTCCTAGAACATTGTGGCACCTTTTGGCAAAGCTGAGCAGTTTCCTGAGTCAGAGGTTGCATTTGGATCATCATATTTAATAGCCAAGGATGGAATCATCCTCCACAAATCTTTCCAATCTTTTTAAAGCCCATTTATCCATTTTTGCTGCCATAACAACTGATGGCTATGACACCCACAACAGTATTAAGCACCATGTTAAAGCAATTGTTTTATGTTTGTTTAAAACCTGCTGCCTGGTAATTTCCTTACATTTCAGTTCACATCGGTTCACATTTATCTCATATATTAAGGACCATAAAACTATTAGTCACATTTGATGAGTTACAAGCTGATGCATATACATGACTCTCCCCCCACTCAGCAGAGAGTCAGAGAGAAAAGTAAACAAGCTATCGAATTGGTGGGAAGGCGGACTAGGATCTTTGCTGTCAGCATTTGGGCTCTCTCTGATGCTGGTACTGGTGATGTGAGAGATGAGCTGTGCTCCGTAGCTACCCCACAATACCAATCACATACCCCCAAGGGATGGAAGAAATCCGGTGAAGGGGGAATGACAGAAGAAATCTGGTAAAGGAGGAATGCAGAATCTCTA
Organism: Psophia crepitans; assembly: GCA_013399095.1. Lineage (NCBI taxonomy): Eukaryota > Metazoa > Chordata > Aves > Gruiformes > Psophiidae > Psophia > Psophia crepitans. Next base: position 379,656 of record VWZZ01003502.1, read on the forward strand.
AGGCTCTTCTAGCCGTTGGTTGCAGAGGGTGAACAAAGGAGGAAAAAATATCACCAACTGTTTCCTCTCAAAGCCCCGAGTCCCCTCTGCTTCTGCGGGCCCATTGGAGAGAAACTAAAGACAATCAGCTCTAAGCTTCTTCCCACACTCTCTAGCTTGAAGGAGGATGCTCACCCAGGTGGCAGTGAGCTGAGGGTAAGGGTGGGCTAAAGATCATAACAGATGATCATACTAAAGTGTCCAGAGGATGTGTTGGACAACAATGGTTCAGGATGGAAGTTGCAATCGCTGGGAAATTTGTTACTCCTGCATAATTTTTACAGAGCCTAAAAAATTGGCAGAGGGTAATTGATTAAGATGATATTTAAAGAGGAGGCTTCTGTGCATGCTGGCAAGGGAGAAGTTAAGCGGGCCTTGAATACAATTTGATAGCAAAATCCTTAGTGACTAACACAGCTCTGATACTTGTATCAATGGCAGCAAGAATGAGACCATCCTTTATACAGCCAAATTTGAGTCAGATAAAGCCTCATCCAAAGGTTTAATGATGTAATTAGAACATGTGGTATTAATGCAACAGGGGACAGAAGTATATCAGATCTCCTGGCAGAAGATGAAATTGTGTGTCTGCAGGCATTTGGTTACACGGGAATTCAAGAAAAAAAGAACAGCAGAAAACAAGGAAGGATTTCGTGTTCACTCCTAGGTATAGTATATACTAGTGGCACGTAAAATGTAGCACGAAAGCTGAAGTCATCCCTGCAGTATTTAATGAATTAAGAAGCAGTGTAAGGCCCACCTTCTCACTTCAGTCTGCGTGATTCAGGCTGCAGGCTGTGAGTTCTTGTGTCGGCTGTAAGAGTTTGGTGTGTGCTCTTCTGTCCTCTGCTTTTCTCCTGCTGCTTCTGACTCCTCTCTTGCATTCTGCATCCCTGCAGCAGCTGGCTTTTTCTCAGACTGAAACCTCCTTGAAGAAGGGAACATCTTACTGTAGGCCATAATACAATAGAGCCTCCAACTGCAGCAAGGTCTCCAGGAGTTGTTTTACTATGAATGCCTTCATTTATACGTCTTCTTTTGCATTTGATAAATAAGCTGTGCAAGGGGAGAGATTTCCAGATGCAAGCAGTTCCTTAATAGATAAAGCATTTGATGCTTGAAAGAGCATAGTAACAAGTTGGCACTGCATCTAAGCCTTTTATAACAGTTTAATTCACACCCTCTCTCCAAATGTAAATTAATCCAGATTGGGAAATGTTGAAAATCTGAAGCAATGTATGTAATTTGGTACTAGTCTAGGGGTGGAGAAGGAAGAATAAAAGAAAATATCCTGCTCAAACCCTTATATGAGCATTAAGCCAATTTTTTAAGCCTTCTAGTCTTAAGGCTGATAGGGTTGCTGACCCAACAATCAGAAACTGAAAGTCAGGCCCCAAACTTCCATCCCCAGACCTGCTGAAAGTTCCTCTAGTGTTTGAAACTTTACAGATTACCTTTCCACCATTTCTTCACAATCAGGAGGGCAAAAATTTTAATGAAACCAAACTAAGTTAGGACTTAAGAAATTATGACTCTAGAGCATGGATTCTGAGGAAAAGTAAACCTCTCTAGGTTCTTAATAAAAGCAATATGGTAGAAAAAATATGATCCTTGCAAAAAAGACCTTGCTATGCCTGTGTAGGAAAAACACACACATACAGACCGAGTCATGTATGGAAATGCTTTGTTCCATTTGCACGGATATTCTGTAACATGGTTGCATTCTTTTTTAACGAAATTTTTCCCTCTAATGATGGCTCTTTAAAGACCTGGCCACTTCCCACTAAAATGTTCCTCGGCACACCCCAGCAGAGCACAAAGGCTGGCATCCTGCAGTCACTCAGACAGGCGGCAGGGCACCTGCATGAAAGCTGCCTTTAGCATAAGCATTCCTCTGATCTGCTGGTGCTGCTACCGCTTTTTGCAATTAGCTCTTCTCCAGCCTCCTCTGAAGGGATGGGTGGATCAGGCCCCAAACCTAGGAGCTGTCTGGGGGTGAGTCCATGTTTGCATGTGAGACTGAAGATGTGTTGGTTACTGCAGGTCACCATTTGAGAAATGCGTGACATTGCAAACAGGACTGATTCACCCTTGCTATAAGAGAAGTGAATTAATGAAGACAGCAATAAATTTGCAGTCCTGTTAATGCAGCACCATTATATGAAAATACACAAACCTGTCTTGCACATAACTATGCTACATCCTGCTCTACTGCAAAGAAAGGATTTGAGGTTTTTAACTCGGTCAAAGTTGCCTCTGATTTTGGAGTACTCTGTAAGGTCATTCATAATAATGCAGTGTTACTATCTTAGGGAGAAGGTGGCCTATATTACTTTCCTCTGATGTCTTTACTACATGCACTGTTATTTCTGCAAATGCTTATGTCCCTAAGTTCCTATCTGTCTCTTTGGGTTTCTCATAGGCAGTAACATGAGTACTAGAGATCCACACACAGGAAGCAGCAACTTCTTTATCTTTTCCAGCTAAAGGACAACACAAAGAGTGCAGTTCCCTGTCTGAAAACATTAAGTAGAAATTTCTACTGGCTTTTCGGATAACCCGAAGCAGGATGACCGGTAAGCAAACTGGGATTTGTCTGAAGCCAACAGACAAATCTAGAACAACTCGTCAAGCTTGAAATTAAAAAGATTTACAACCATTACTCCCAGCATTTTGGCAGTCATTCTGGTAATGAATGATCATATTACTTATTTCTGGGAGAGGAAGGGGGCACAAATTGTAACATGTGAGAAGATGTCCAGCTTCGTTTAAGAATTTGTGAATTCAAAACCAAGCCCCATTTGACTTGTGAAGAAGCAGCTCTCTGAAAATATTTTGCCTGGTTCCAATCACACTTAATCACCGGTTGCCACAGAAATCTTCCTCAGGGGGAGTGTTGGAGTTGTCTGTGCCTGAAATCCTTTTGTTCTTCCCTTGCACTGCTCAACAGCACAAAGGCCGTGTAAAATTTATTTCTAAAGCAAGATCTGCTTTGTTTAGATTCGTCCACTGACCAAATTCAAACATCACACAGACATCACAGAAGCTGATGCAACTGGGCTGACTCATGCCACCACTGAATTTTTTTCAGTCTATTGCTATAAGGTAAAGTCGACATCACTTTTACCTCCTTGAGCTGTTGTTACTGCCTGGCACCAACTGTCACTTTCTGATGATGGTTTAATGGGTGGAAGGAGCACTGAATTTGGTAGCAGTGCACTCATGAATATTCATGAATACATCTGAGGTGTTTTGTCATTCCTAAATTGGCATGATAATACCAGCTTTCCAATGGAAAATGTTTTTTCATGTTACTCTTTAAAGATTTCATTTTGAATGCTTGAATCGATCTTAAAAAAGATTTTTTTCATAGCCCTCATAACTACAGCTTTTTCCAGCCTTCCTGGGAGGAAGTTTTCAGGTTATGGAAATGGAAGGTCAAGAAGATTGCAGCCACCTTTAAGAGACAGCTGTGGTATATAGTTTACATCATAAGGTGGAGGAGGTGAGAGGTGTGCATCCTGTTTCCACTGACACCACTGATCCTTCACCTCTATTATCCTGTCAACATTACTGATGTGCCACAGCCTTTGCATCCTATATTAGAGACGTAGAACTGAAAAATTAAGTGATGAGTTCATGGCTGAGTTTTGACAGACCTTGGACTAATGGGTCTTGGACTTGGGTTAGATTACCTGTAGTCCTAGGTCAAAACTTCAGCTTCACTCTATCTTTCTTCCATATGCAGCTGGGATCAGAGTTCTAAAAGGTGGTCATGTCCCACAGAAGAGCCCACTCAGGTATTTCTGGAAATCCAGCTGTAAAATGTGACAGTGAGATACACTGAGTACTTTGTGATAACTCTCCTTCCCCCTTCCCCCCCCCCCATTTTTTTTCCCCAGAGAGATAGGAGATGAGCTCGGTAGAAAACTGGTGCAGTGTTTGCGGCTTCGAGCAGGTATATGTACATTTTTAGAAGCTAATTTCTCTATATATACCTGCTAAAGAAGCCTGCACATCCTTAGCTCAGTGTTTTCTGACTGCCATTAAAAACAGAACCCATGAAAGCAATAAAGAAAATAGTGAAATGGTGATGAACCCCACTACCACATAAAGAGCCAGTCAATAAGAAAATGTTCAATATCGAACTACCACCCCTCCACACAGCAAAAAAAACCCAGCCTACCATTCACAGAATCACAGAATCACAGAATGTTAGAGGTTGGAAGGGACCTTGAAAGATCTTCTAGTCCAACCCCCCTTGCCAAGGCAGGGCCACCTAGAGCACATCACTCAGGAACGTGTCCAGTCGGGTTTTGAATGCCTCCATAGAAGGAGACTCCACAACCTCTCTGGGCAGCCTGTTCCAGTGCTCTGTCACCCTCACAGTGAAAAAGTTTTTCCTTATATTAACAATCGGAACCTCTTATGCTCCAGCTTGGACCTGTTGCTCCTTGTCCTATCGCTTAATGACACCGAGAAGAGCCTGGCTCCATCTTCCTGACACTCAACATATTTATAAATGTTGACAAGGTCACCCCTCAGCCTCCTCTTCTCCAAGCTAAAGAGACCCAGTTCCCTCAGCCTTTCCTCATAAGGGAGATGTTCCACTCCCTCATGTATATAGTCCTTACTAGAAACTTCAGGACTCCAGTAGCTTCGGATTTTCTTTCCTCGTCCTGAATCACGAACCAACACATTGCAAAGGTGCTCTCTCTGGCGCCGTATTTGAGGATCAAGGAAAGAGTGAATTTCAGGCCCTTAAAGCATCTTTCCTTCGTACTGACTGACAAAACTCCTTAATTAATGCAGAGGCAGGATTTCCCGGCAGTAGCTGGAGCTCTTATAAAAATATCAGCTTCAGCAAAATTCAGACTTCTGGAAGCCAGGAAATACAGAGTTTAGGTCAACATTCAGGCAACTTATAATTTTCCCTCCTGGGAGCTGGCAATAGGAATAGGGAACTGGCAGTTTTTGCTGAGTATTGCTGCAGCCCTACCACTTCTGTGGATAGCCTCAGCAGGCCAACACATACATGTATACACACACACACATATATATATACACACCCCAAGATAACTGCATGCCTTTTTTCATGACTGAGTTCTATACATTGAGTCAGCACTGGGAGACAGAGATGTTTAACCACTGGCACTTGGGCAAAGTAAAGTGCGGAAAATATTCTGTGGGCTTAATAATATATATATGTGGCTAAATGTTGTCATCTGGTGTGTAGGGGGAAAGATACAATTTAATTATTATTATGGGATTGTTTCCAGGAAACTGGGTCAGAGTATGCATGTAAAGAAAGCGTCAGTGTAAATACAGCCCACTTTTCCAAAGAGAAGGTGTGCCTGTGCTATGGTAGTTACTTAGGATGTTCTCTGAAAGACACTGAAAAGGTCAGTTATTTCCATTACAGATATACTGAGGCATTGCTGTAAAGGTTGGAGTTAAAATTGCTTTATTATCCGCTGCATTTCCTGGTTTCTCAGAGGTTTGAATTATGCTGAGCTCGACTTTATGGAAGGCAGTGAGCAATCTTAACCATACGTTAGCAAATCTTTTCAGCAAAGTATTGTTTTTAATAGAGATGTATTTTTCGTAACTCTTAGAGGTTCTTTAGGTGCTTGTAGTTACTATTGCAACAACAGCACTACTGAAATGAAGGAAAGGGAGCCCTGTGACTCTGAAGCTCCATTCTGTCCATTGTTAGACGAAAGGTCACCACCCATTGAAATATTTGGAAGGTGAAGTTTTTGACAGTGTGATGAAAGAATCCTCAGAAATTATGGATCCATGCTGATTACAGTAAACACCTAAGAAAATGATGGGTCTCTCCTCTTCTTCTTCTCCCCTCCATTTCCTATCAGGATATACATAACCCTGCCTGAGAAAATTTCCAACACACTCTTATCTTCCAGCTCTGTTAAGCTATTAGCCTTTTAGAAACTATTAGCACTTAAGGAGTTTCTCTTTGCTCTCTCCAACTCTGCTGCTGCAGACATGCTTCACAACGAACCGCTCACAGACCCACACTCCCCTGTATCTGCTAGATTCCCCAAGTCTGGATTTCTGTCCTCAGGTTTGTTTTTGAATCTGCTCCAACACTCTCCACATGCCAAATTACATGACAAGTCATTGAAGAGGACAGCCAAGGAAGGACTTACCTTTTCCCTCCTAGTGCAGGGTGTGTTCAGCTCCTACAGCCAGACTGAGCAGGGGGCTGTGGGGTTCCCTGCACTCCCGTCCACTTCTCCAGTTCTCTGTCGTCCCCGTGCTGCCGTGTCTGTGTCGTCCGCCCCCCCCCCCCTCATTTCCCAGTATGCCATCCATCACCATTCTTTACCTCCACGTGACACTAGACTTTACAAGGTGCTTCACTAGGCAGCTGATAACTGGCATGGGTTAAAATATGGCTACACTTTTGCTGTGTGAAACATCCTCAAATGAAGAAAGATGTTTGTTTCAGCATTTACCTTTACAATTGAATCTTGCTGGTGTACAGAACATTAACTAGTTTGGGGGCTTACTTCCATCAGGCAGATCAAGAATCAGTTTCAAAGAAGCTGATGAAAGAAGTCCAGACTTCATGAAAATTCAGACCCAAATCCAGACTTCATCAAAGGTTGGGGAAAATCCAGAGGTCAACTTTAGGCACAGATTCATTTATAAGTGGAATTTAAAAAGGTATTTTTTCATGTGGATATGTTTAGGTCTGGAGGGTTTGTTGGATGATTAGTTGCTTTTTTGCACACAGGGAAATATTACCAGATTTACTGGAATTAATGATAAATACTGGTAAGAACCAGGGGAAATAATTTGCACTAGAATTAGTACAGGTCAGTAAAAATGAGATTTGGAACACAGAGGCCTTGCAATGATGACATCTACCCTAGTAAATTAAACAAAGGCAGGGTATATTCTTGAATGCTAAGACTCCTTTGTCTTAGCATGCGACATCCCTAGAACATTTTTGGGGGCAGGTGTGGGCAGAGCAACACCAGGACTCTCCCCGGGAACTCACCAATGCTACGCAGGAGTCAGCTGTGCTAAGGCACCATTCCCAACAGGGTGCGAGACATCCATGCTGTGGACATGGCCAGATCGTGCCTGCTGTCCCAGAGCCATGGAATAGGCTCAGGCACAATTTCATTTAGCTGAAGGGCTATAGCTTGTGGCCTTTTTGGCTCCTCAAAGATTGTTTTCATTTAGCTAAAATGAAAGATTGCTAAAGCTTTAATTTTGCCCTCCAAGAGCCACAGATGGGATAATCACAGGCACGAGCAGCAAACTGAGACATAACATGGCAGTGATCCTGGTGCCCTCTGGAAGTCTAGTGTACAGTGAAGTACAAAACAGGAACCCTCTTGTCTCATGGATTCATCATGCAATGCCCTCAACTTCCAGTACGGCCAGGAGAACTGGAGGATCATTCGTAACATACAAAACGATGTTTAGTTTTAACTTTCCAGAACTAGATCTTCCAGGAGGTTAGTTTTGTTCCAGAATACGTGGTGTCAGAAAAGGGCCAGTATTCCCTATGCAAATCCTGCCCCGTTCCTGTAACAGGAATACCTCTTCTGGTGGCTGGTATTGAGCCAAGGTTCAAGATCTTATTTCATTTTCCTTTTTGGTACCCTGTGATACATAATAGCCATGCCAGACTATACAGTCTTCAGCACTGGAATGAGTCAGAGGTGTATATTTCTCAGGGGAAAGGGGTATTCTGATGCTGTGGTGATGTATGGAGCCATATAGGCAGCATCAATAGAGGGTGTTAAGTGCTTAGAGGAAGTGTTTGCTTGCTTAGTCCTCTCTTCTGAGCCTGGGAATGGTAGAGACTCTAGCTGTACAAAAAGCCCTGCCGTGATACAGATTTTATTTCCAACAAAATGGCTGGTGAACTGCAAGTAATGTCACTAAGTTGGCCTGTGGAGGAGAATTTCTTCTTTTTGACACTTAGCCCAGTGCTAAATAGCTGAGTAGTGATTTATTCTGTTCAGGCTCCTTCACTGAATAGGGAATAGCACAAAAAAAGCTCTGGCATCATTTATTTTATAGTTTAATACTATATTTTGAAATTTCACATTTTTCAAGAAACCTCTGGGAGGTAGGTGCCTTAACACCTTTCCAAGTGATTTATTCTGTCTGGTGCATTAAATGCTTATAGCAGGAAACTGCAATTTATGTTGGCCTGAATGAAACACAAGCTTAATTTTAGACATGAGCCTGGGTCTGTGGACTTCTCATATTTGAAATTAAGTAGTTTCTCAGAGCTTAACTGAATCAGACACTTTTGTTCCTTTTTTGGTTGGATGTTTATTCTTTCTTTTTTTTAAAATATCTCTTCTACCCTTCCTTTCCTATCCATCATTTTCTCATCCTTCCATCTCCCTCTATTTTCTGCAGCATCCTTCACCCTGCTTTGGCTTATCCTCTCTTTTTGCCTTCCTTTCTCCTTCAGGAATGTTCTTTTCCAACTGTAGTATAGTAGTATTATATTTAATTTCTTCCTTAATTTCCTAAGAGATGCTGGTAAATAGCATGCTAATGAATTTGGCACAAAACAGTAAGTTGGGAGGTATTACAGGGGTCAGCATGGGATAAATAACCCTAGAGAAATGAAGAAAAAGCTTAAGTAAGATCTTAAGAAACGTATCTGGCGGAAAAACAATCCAATTCTCAGCTATTTCTTAGGACAGAGAAACCTGGAAAGCTGGGTACATACCCATGGCTTGTATCAGCTTGATCCAGTCAGTTTTAACCCCGACTTCACTCCCTGCCTCCCTTCCTCTCCTTTTAATGTGTTGTGTGCTGGTTGAATTTCTTCAGGAATTAGACCATAAACTCTGCAGAAGAGAAACTGTTTTCCACGCTGTATTTGAGCAGTTCCTACTAAAATCAAACACTTGCCTTAATGAAGGACACAAGACTCTATTGTGATACAGTAGAATAATTATTAATAAGTGTGGTGATACAGCATTGCTGCAAAATCGGATGTATCCTTGGAATGTGTATCCAAAAGAACTGCAGCTCAGAAGCGGACAGCACTGCCACTTGGATGATGATGTTGAAAACTGGGCACCTCATTACTGAAAACTGACAAACAGAGATCTCGAGGGAAAAAGGTATTTGGAGTTAGAAGGGAACATATCTTACTGTAGTTTAGCACACCATGAGCATGAGGGAGTGCATAAACTCTGCAGAGGATGAAAATTCATATGAACATTTTTGAGATTTGTCTTTGTCCTAATTAGGAATGCAACCTGAAAATTTTGGAATCCTTTAAAAAAACTTCTATAAGAAAAATGAGGATGACTTAAATGTTTAATGTCGTCACCTTTTCATTTGTTACACGATATTTTAACATGATGCTACCTTAAACTGAAACCATAGTGATTTAGAAATGAAAATGTTTTGCTCTAAAAATATAAAAACTGGATGCTTTGAAGCTGCCAGAACATTTTTTTACCTTTCTTAAAACATTTTTATGGAATTCATGATTTCAAAAAGCATTCACCTCCAAGGAGCTGCTGTTTCTGAGAAAAGGGTTCCACTGATGTATTTTCTTTGACCATCTTTAAAGTGCTCCTGCACCAGAGTTATTAAGAAGAAGTGTGCAGAGTAGTGCTTGTGACACTTCCCAGCGGCTAGTGCCAAATTTATTTTTAAAACATTGTACCTCCTTCTCAGCAATGGGCCTTAGTTTTGGTGCTGGTGCCACTGGTTTGCTACTGGCAAGCCCTGTATAAAGTCCACTAAAGACTCCCACCTCTGTTACACGCGTGCAAAGAGGAAGGAAATTATTTAGGGGGGTTAATGAAGCATCACAAGCTGCAATAACGTAACAGAGTGAGATGAGACAAATCAGGAGGCCTGTGTGGGAGCTTGCCACACAGTGGACCACACTAGGTTGCTCCCTGAAGAGAAGTGATGTTTCCCCTGCTTGCTTCATTCACCCCCATTCTGAGAAGAGGACCACTACAGGTCCAGTAAAGAGCCAGTGTGCTCTAGCGATCAGATGACTGCAGCTGATGATCTAAACTGTGTCATCCTGCTTTATACCGATTTTATATACTGCCTGCCTGGGCTTGGAGACATCCCCGTGCTGGTGAAACGTATTGTGAGGGAAGCAAGCACACAGCCGGGATCCTTTAAATTGAGAGGAAATTAGTACCGGTGCTCTTGTAAATGATTAAAAAAATATTTGGGATAGAGAAGAGACTGACAGTCAGAAGGAACTGGATCTGCAGCTACGGAATTGCCCATCCATTTTTGGCACATGAGAAGTAAGCGCTTTGTTTCCTCTCTATTAGCTGGGATACAGAAACATCCTCTGCACTACATAATCTTGGGTAGAGAAGCAAAACCGTGATGATTGGATTCAGAAATTGTAACAATAGTGTTCTCACCATTTATGACAACAGTAAATCATTCTGACCGAAAGCCAGGCTTGTGTTACGTCCATTCGGGTGTCACCCTCCGCTGCTTAGGGACAGCTCTGCTCAAAAACCAGAGATTGATTGGTCTGAAAGACGATATGCTGCAAACAGGGCATTCAGGTGGCGTTGCCCTTTTCACTGACTTTCCTAACGACTTAATGCTCCTTGGAAGTCTAGAAGTTTTTTCAGAGAACCATGAACCATGGCCCTGATCTTGCACAGACAGAGATGGCTAAAAAAATAAATCCTGACTTCTGTGGGACCAGCATGACTGTTACTCACACATCACTCTGAGCTTTTGCTGGGACTTGGCATTTCTAGGGGTGTTTCCTCAAATATTGACTACTCCCAACAAGTCATTTCACCCAACATGGGAAGACGTCCACCTCCACAGTAAGAGGCGAGGCGTGGCCACTCTCTAGCCACAGATTTACCTTTTCATAGTGTGTTGAGTGTGGACGATTGACATCACTTGTTCCCCGGTTTCCCAGACCAAACAAGTCTTTTGCCGCTTTCTAAGGCCTGGCTCCATCACATTCTCTTCTGTTTGTCCTGCTGCTGGTAATTTCACATGAAGGACTTTGTGATTCTATGTCATGGTCCCACCCCATGTTCTCACTTCCCAAGTCTGTATGCTCCAGAAGTTGCTTCCAAGAAATGTTTCTCTTCTGTCATCTCCGGGGTTTCTCTAGGCTTGTGTCCTCATAGGCTTCCCATCATTTCTTAGACCTTCTCCTCTATGCGCTTTTTTTCAGTTACTGACCTGAATTATTTGGAACAGGCCTTATTTCCACGGGTAATCTAGCTGTGTTTCTTCCTCCCAGTGAATGCTCAGCCTCATTTGTATAGAGAGGTCTTACAGAAGCCTTACAAAGCAAAATTTTAATTCCTGAAATGAAAAAGATGGATTGTTTAGCACTTGTCTGTGACGCTGAAGTAACTGATCAGTGCATAAGCCAGAACTAGTCGCAAACCATCCTTAGAAATTAATTTTTTGTGAAAAATTAGATTCCTCTGAACTGTTTTTCATTTCCTAACAACTTTATAGTAAACAATGAGAAATAAAAGTACATTTTAAATATCACTAAGATGAGAAGAGTTTCCTTTTAACATTCCATATGGGTTTATTTTACTACCTTACGAAAGAAGCTAGGGAAAAAAGGTTAGATTTAATGTCATTATTAAAGATATTTCAAACAACATTTGCCACAGGTAGGTAATTATTTTAACACTTTTTTTTATATATTTGTACTGCTGAAAAATGGAAGTGTATTACACGGATCAGATGGCTACTGGTAAGGCATTCGTCATGCCAATACAGAGCCGTGCTGAATTCCTCCACGGCGCCACGGCAGTTGACACCAGCAGAGGCTCTAACACATTCTTAGGGAGCTGCTGAGACTCAGAAAAGTTTAGGAGAAAAAATCAGTTCCCAGGAACTGTGGGTGAGTACGCTCACCTTACTGCTGTACCCTCCTTATTGCACTGCAGTGGGTGCTTGCTGGAAAATGGCATCTGCAAAGGGTGAAAAACAAGTACAAGAAACCTGTTTTGGATGAAGCCACCTAAGCACTCACAGTCCCATGTCCCTAAGGGTGGTTTCCTAGAGCCGTATCGGCTGTGGGGCTCGTGTGAGGTTTTATGAGGTGCCACTCCTGCAGCTACGCAGCCCCCCACGGCTGTGCGACCAGCCAGGCTGGCGAGGAGAGCTGAGGCGAGCGTTTCAGTTTACCAGTTCCGTATCTTCATTTTCCCCAAATATTCAGTGCAGACTAACTGGCCATCCATTGTCTGAGAGAGATGGGGGACTGGATGAGAATCATTTGGCTGAGACTGTGCAAGTTCGAAAAGACGACTACAGGATTTGAGAAGCAACACTAGCAATTAAGCAAGCAGCAGACCGGCGGAAGTCCACTTCCCGCTGACTGTGCAGGCAGTGGCCTGGGGTGCTGTCGCCCAGGGATGCGGGTGCTGGGTGCTCCTGAACCTACACATTGGCAAGTACAGCGACAGCGAAGTGGGTGTCACCTGAGCCACTGAGTATTCGCGTGCTTTCAACTCCCTCATGGGTACCTGGGAACCTCCAAAGCCAGGTCACTGGAAAGCAGTTTTCCTGGGCTTAGTCCCAGAACCCATCCTGGAATAGCTGCTCGCGGGGGACATACCTGCTCGGTTAGGCAAAGCTGCTCTCTGGGAGACCTGTGTGCCGAGCCCTGCGCTGGCTGCCAGCTGGCTTCTCAGTAAACCCAGCTTTCTTCTACAGCTGGCATTTTCCAAAGGGCTGAGGGAACACCTCCTCGCGCAGCATCCCGCGGGGCAGCCTCTGTCTGCTCGTGGGTTTGAGTTGACGCTGTCTGGATGGATCGGGAAGAGATGGCAGCAGAGCAGTCATGGATGTCCTGCTTTTGCCTCCACGGTCTCAAGGCGTGAAAGTTTGATTGACTAAGCTGAAAAACTTGCAAACTACTAACTTTTCTACTCTGCCCTGATTTGAAAACATGTTTTATTGAATATTCAGGTAAGCTTTGTGCAATGTGGGATTTGCATTTATCTTCTCACTCAAGCACGTCAGGTCAAATAGAAACACAAACCATACAACACAGAGGTCTCCTCGTGGTTTGTGCTCCTGTGTCTTTTGTCATAACTGGATCGGACTTACAGCATAAATCTGAAAAAACAAACCAACACCCCAAACCAAACCAAAACAGGCTAGAAAAGGCAACTGGCGTCTGCCTGACTTCTACGTGTATTTCACGCTGTTTGAAAAGGTGAAGTGGGAAACTGGCTGTGAGGTAGTCTCGCTGAAGGGGGGGATTTTTGCCACTGACATGAGTGGGCGCATGATTCCGCCCATCTTCCATGCAGTAGCTGTTCTCGTGGGCTCTTGCCTTCTGCTCCTTCAGCCTGTCAAACGGGTGCTCAAGACTGTTTAAACCACACACGTAAATGTTCCCAAATCCGTGCCCACTCCTGAATTTCAGACCCGAAGACAATAAACTTGGTGCAGAAAAAAAATCCTTTCTCATCCCGTTGATAATTTTCATGCTTACCGCCTCAGTCTCGGGCTCATG
>VWZZ01003502.1:396228-498333 GCA_013399095.1 Psophia crepitans
GGCCGAGCGCGGTCCCTTGGGGTGCAGACCTGCCTGCTCTCTGGAGGCGTCGTATCGCAAACAAAATAGTTTGTGAGGGGCCTGAGCCGCGGCGGGACAGGCGTCTCCCGAGGAGGTGCGCAGCGCGCGCGGAAACGCTGCGTGGGTCTGTGTGAAGTTGTGTATTCCTCATGTTAAAACTTCTCCTTGCAGCCGAGCATGTGTTCTGGTCTCACATGACCTCCGGCGTGCTTCCCTCTTGTAAAGAGCAACTAGTAAGATAATCTCCCTGGACTTGCGTAGTCAGAAGCCATGTTTTTTAGCTGTGTTATTCCTACACTTTATTGAGCAACCGCTGCCTAAATTAGTGTCCCTTTTCAGGTCTGCGCACAGCCTTAAGTGGGGGAGGCGGCACTGAAGCGGTCGTGCATATCTTTGTTAGGCCTGAAAGCAGTAATAAAATCAATTCCGTGAGAACTGTAGGAAACAGCCCCATTTCCAGAAAGCTGGTACCTGAAGGATGAGACTGTCCCAAAAAGACTGACTTCATGAATTGCATCTCACTGACGTAAACACAAACTAGTCACATCTCTGCCAACTAAAGTGCATGTCTTATTACTGCCACAGTCCTGCTTTTCAGTAGCAATTGGTTCAAAACGCAGTTATAAAGTATTGCTTAAGTAGGTTACAAAATGAGGATCTAGTGCTCAGGCAAATAAAGCATTTGGTTAACATGCTACTATTTCTCTCTTTTCTTTTTTTTATAACAAATGTCAGAAAGTCCGAAAGTGACCCTAGCACTGCCGCACGTATGCTTTAGCTTATTTGTGGATGCCATCTCAAACTGCTTGCGCTGGCTTGTTGCTATTAATGGGAGCGCGTGTTGTTAGCTCTGTGTAACCTTAACTAAGGTGGTTTCGTGGTATCCCGCTCTGCCTGAATGTGCCGAGTACAAAACCGAGTGACCTTTGGCCTCCTCAAAAGCTCGCAGGGTAAGCTGGCCGGTTTGCAGCAAACAGCAAGTGACGGTATTCCTGTTATACTAAAAAAAAACCCTTTTCATTGTGAAATTGTATGTCCAGATGGGTACAGAATTAGGGCAAGCCCTTTTTTTTTCTTTGTTCCCCCAAACTCCGAGAAGCTGAAATGTTAAGTTGGAAATACAGAGCAGTTTGTGATGCACTCCGGACCAGATGCTGCTGGCCTGATTCAGAGGAGCCTCAGCTCACACAGGGTTTTTAAATGAGGCTACCTTTACAAATGTACCTGGTCATGGCCAAACTCCCCTTTTAATTAGACAGGCGGTGCTAATGAATCTTCACCATTATCCCCATCCACTTCAGCTTATTTGTGGACATCTGGGGCTGGCCATGGGAGCCCTGTCCCAACATCCAGCACAGCTAAGGAGATGCTCATGGGGAGTCTGCGTGAAGACGCCAGTCCAGCAATTTCATTCTTTCAGCTGCTTCGACAGAGCGTGCTGACAAGCTGTGCGATGACAGAAAGCTGACTTTAAAGCTGAGGTATACATAGTGAAGAGCAGAAAAGGCAGGAGTGGATGGTGCCTTCCCTGTGTTGAGGAAGCAGTGTGCTGCATCTGGTCATGCCTGCTGCTTGCACAGACTTCTGTACAGCTCGGGTTCTTTGCTGCTCAGTCAGGATTCCTGTGCCAGCATACATCAGTGCTTTTATTTCTGTCACCTCCAGACAGTTTCACTGTAACGTACAAGCCTCATAGTATAATTTTATCAGAACGTGGCAGTGCGTATTGCTGTGGTATCTAAGCAGTTCCCAATCTTCAGCGTGTTTATACTCCCAGCTCTGGACAGAGTACGTACGTACAATCTACAGATCTCATTCTGGGGTGAAGGGGAGGGAGGTTCAGACAGTGACCTACTCCAAATGCACACAGGAAGCCCAGAGCAGAGCAAGGATTAAAGCCCCTTTGATTTCTAGCTGGCGCACAGCAGGCCTGTCATCCTGAAATACTGACTTAGCAGCCGGTGGGTCTCTTCAGCTTGTGCAGTGATGTACTCAGCAGCTTGTGACAGACTTCTCTTTGGCAGAGGAGTTGCAAGCTTTTGAGTTCATGGCATCCAGAACTCATTTCAAACTCGCTTCTTCACAACACACACAGGATCACGTGTAGTAACTATACCGATGACATAATGCCTCACATCTTTGTGACTTTAAAGTAGGTTGAGAATAAATGTATTAAAATCCTATCTTTTTCCCAGGTTATATATAGCAGGGAAAAATACCACTAGCAGTTCACAAACTTCAGTTCACACACAGGCAGACCTTCCCCCCTTTCTGTGTGCGTGTGTGTGTGAATTCAGGCAGGTTTTTCTCTGGCTGAAAGCACCGGGGCCCTGGTTCAGCGGAAAATAGCCAGTACAGCTGCCGGGCAGCAGAGCCCGTTTGGGTTTGCAGGCTCCCATGCCAGGCCAGTGGGTGGGAATTCGGTGCCGGTGGTGTTGGAGAGGACATTCCTCCAGCGATTCCTCCCAGAGATGGAGCCAGCAGCTCCTTTTAGCCCTGCTGCTGCACATAGCTGTGCGCTGAGCCTGGGTGGGCTTGAAGTGGGCCCTGGTTTTCCTGGGAAGATGAGAACTGTGGAACCTGCCTACATCGCCTGGAGCTCGAAGCTTCAGCGCACTGAAGTTTAAATGTGAGATGCTTGTGATACTGATGCTCGGGTGCCTTTGGCTTTGCAGTAGCCTCTCTTGCTCGGGGAGACTAACTGCGTGTCAGTGCTGCTCTTCATTGAGGAGGGGCATGTGGCAAAATCAGGCTGGGAAGAGAACCGTGGCTTCAGCAGGGGTCTGTTAGCTTCCTGGTGCTGGAGCGCTTTTGAACTAGTGACAAGTGATTATCACTTTGATCTGCCAGGATACCAAAAATAATACTGCCAACTGTCATGATATTAAAACTTTTGGAGGAATGTCTGTAAGCACTAACAGAGTGCTGCCTGTCCCCTTGCCACGTCCCAAATGATCAGGATAGGTGGGAGGACACGCAGGAGTTACCTCTTGGGATTTTGGTCTGTATTGAAGGTTGCTGCTTAAAATGGCAGTTGGGGTCCATCCTCCTCTCAGTCCCTTTTGCTGTAGGGTTTTCATTCCTGGTGTCATAGAATCAAGAATCTTAGAATATCCTGAGTTGGAAGGGACCCATAAAGATCATCAAGTCCAACTCCTGGCTCCACACAGGACCAGCCCAATCAGAGCAGATGACTGAGAGCATCATCCAGACACTTCCTGAACTCGGCCAAGCTCAGTGCTGTGACCACTTCCCTGGGGAGTCTGTTCCAGTGCCCAACCACCCTCTCAGTGAAGAACCTTTTCCTGATCTCCAACCTAACCCTTCCCTGTCACAGCTTCATCCCGTTCCCTTGGGTTCTATCATGGGTCACCAGAGGGAGATCAGCGCCTGCCCCGCCCCACCTCGTGATGGGGCACGAGGCCAAGCTGTAGGCCGTGATGAGGTCTCCCCTCAGTCTCTTCTTCTCCAGGCTGAACAAGCTAAGGGACTTCAACCTCTCCTCATACCTCTTCCCCTCTAGACCCTTCACCATCTTTGCTGCCTGCCTCTGGACACTCTCCAATAGCTTTATGACCTTTTTGTACTGTGGCGCCCAAAACTGCACATAGTACCCGAGGTGAGGCTGCACCAGCACAGTGTAGAGTGGGACAATCCTGTCCCTAGAGTGGCTGGCAATGCCATGCCTGATGCACCCCAGGACACGGTTGGCCTTCGTGGCAGCCTGGGCACCCTGTTGGCTCATGTTCAACTTGCTTTCAACCAAGACCCCTAAGTCCCTCTCAGCATGGCTGGTCTTCAGCATCTCATCACCCAGTCTGTGCGTACAGCCAGGGTCCCTCTCCTCCGGTATGCGCTGACCACATACAGGTGGAAGCCATGCTCATGTGTCTTCGGTGTGAAGAACTGTCAGGACCTGGAGGGAAGATGGTGGGGATGCAGGAGCAGAGCCTGTGCTGCTCCTGCTGCCCTGGGAGGAGAGATGCTGAAGCACAGCATAGCTGGCTGGTGCAGGTTTGGCACCTGGGCAGCGCAGAGCAGGGGACACAAGGAGCAGCATGAATCTTGCAGTGGTGCAGGGCCTGCTAACAACAAGAGGGAATGCCCACAAGTTGTGCCAGGGGAGGTTTAGGTTGGAGATGAGGAGAAATTTCTTCTCGGAAAGGGTGGTCAGGCATTGGAACAGGTTGCCCAAGGAGGTGGTGGAGTCACCGTCCCTGCGGGTGTTTAAAGAAAGGTTGGATATGGCACTTAGGGACATGGTTTAGTGGGTAATAGGTGGTGGGGGGACGGTTGGACTAGATGATCCTTGAAGTCTCTTCCAACCTTAATGATTCTATGATTTGTATCCCTCAGCATTCACTTGCTGTTGTGATACTAGCATGGCCTGGTTGGACGGAGCTGAGAAAAACTCTGTTCTTTGGCTTTCCGCTTTTATTTCTCTGTCTTGAAGGCCCTAATACGTGTAGGGCAAGCTGTAGGTCTGATACCGTAAAGTTCTTGGTGCCTTCTCAACTGTCCCCAAAACAGCACCCACAACACATGCTAAGCCCTCAGCAGAACAAGCCGTTTCTTGGTTCCTCTCAGCTCAGGTGCCGATGGCTACTCTGGCTGTAGTTGCAGCCAGCTTCATTCAGATACAGCCACAAAATCAGCATAACGGACGGCCTGATGTTAAATCAATTCTATACTAAACTGGTTGGGCTGCTGAAGTGCATAAAGCTCAGTGAAGTATTAGCAAGAACAGTGCCTGTGTTATGGCCAGGCGTAGAAACAAACGGTTATACCTGTGAATGTGCCTGTGGGAAAGAGAGGGGTGGACCTGTCGTTATTAAAATGGATGGTCACCAAACTTGCGGTGGTTGCTATAAATACAACAAGGAATCTTTGTACTCCTTGCTGGCTGTTTGTCTGGGCTTTGGTAGGTAGCCCTGGTCCAGCAGGTCCCACTTCAGTATCCTGCTGAAAGGAGAGGCAGCTGCTGATCATTTTGGCTGGCCGGTTGTGCAGCAGAACCGTCCCCGCTCAGACCACTGTGCTCCTTCAGAGCTGCGCCTGCCACACGGCCGTGGCGCCAGTCGCAAGCCTGGGACGGGCAGGCACGGTCGCGCACGATGCAGAGCCTGCCAGCCTTCACTGTAGAGCTGTAAACGCCGAACCTATAGTGTGATTCTGGCAGACCTAAAAATGAAGCAATTAACATCCTATCCCTTTTCTGTCCCCCCCACGCCTCCGCCCGCCCCCATGCGTTTTCCCTCGCTCCCTTTACATTGTCCCGGCCGAGCTGGCAGCGGGTGCTGGGAAGCTGTGAGCTCGCCCCCGACCAGCGCGCTGGCCTATGAATAGCTCAGCCTCCGCTGAAGCTGCCCGCTGCTTCAGGATGTTGCCAGCCACGTAGATTTAACAGCGCTGCAGCAACAGCTGGGTGTATGCAGATAAAATAAAAACGTGCCTAGATTCTCCCTCTGAAATTGAAGTTCTTGAACGCAGAAGAAGGTGAAGTGCCTGAGCTGACAATCTCTTACGTTGAGAGTTCTCTAGACAAGCGTTTAGGCAAAGACAGACTTTCCCTTTAAAAGCAAAGGGACTTGTACCTTCAGATTCGCTTTTAAAAATGGCCTTCCGACGGTAATAATCCCAGTGCGACGCTCATTCAAACACCTCCTTGTGAGCTGTGACTCACGCTTTGAAAGCGTCGTATCTTTCCTGGAAAGGTAGGTAAGTATCGTTGGGGAGTCTGAGGATGGGAGATGCTGCTCCAAGTTCCCAAAAGCATCCACTAAATATATGTGGCAAACTCAAGGCAGTTATGTGTCCTTTCCAGAGTGGCAGAAGCCCCACAGCACTCCTGAATAGCGGCACTGAGTTATGTTAAAATCAAATGTAAGGGATATGTTGGAAAATGTAGATCCAGAATGTCTTCGCCAAATTAACAGTAAGTTAATTGCAGACCAAAGTAAAGAACCTAAAGCAAGCCAGGTTTGAGAGGTTCTCTGAAACTTCAATTTTTGATGTGTTAAAAGCACATTTTTATGAAGACTACTGACGTAGACTCTTGCTAAACATTGATTATGTAGTCAAGCAAAATCCCCGTTTCTGGGTTAAGAGTCAGTAGATACCCTTTAGTTTGTGACAGTTCTCTCTGAATTTTATGCATTTATAATTTCTTCGAGGTACAGTGACATATTTCAATGCTATCCAAACATCACCAGCTAAACAGGCAACACTGAACACACGCAGTAATTTCTGCTCTTCCAGCACAATATTATTGCATATCCTCTTACTTCTTGGCTTCATTTTAGGATGGGGTGTGCACCCGCACTCATTTGAGTATCGGGGACTGTATAGCTGTACCATGGGAGGCAACAGTGAGGGAATGGGGCGACTAGGTGAGGTGGCGTGAGCTGGCTGAGTTCTTCCGATAGAGAATATAGGAGACCCTGGGAATTTTCAGCAGGTCCATAGTCAGACTTCTTGATTGAAATCTGTTGCCTTTGCAAAGAGCTCTTTATATTTTGGTAAATATGAAAAGTATAAGAAATGCACTATTTTTCATTTATACCCTAACATCTGATTCATCCTCCAAACTACATCTTAAACAAACTGTTGCTTTCCGTGTTCTTGGAGCTGCAGCGGGAGACTTCAACTACTGGTCCTGGAGTCCGAGGACAAACACCTCACCCCTGAGGACTCTCACCTCGGTGCCAAGTGATCACGACATCAATATGACGGATGAGCAAAATGGCCTTTATTAAACTGCGTCACAGGTTTATATACTCCCTTTATGGGGTGTGGCCACTGTGGGGCTCTGTGCAGGTCATAGGGGTGTGTCTAAGCTCACCGTACGACGCGAGATCTTCCGAACGGGATTCCCTACAACAAACTAAATGTAATTTAGACCAGAGTACTGCCTCGACAGCACAGACCTGCAATGCAGGACTTACAGTGTGCGCTCGGGTCTGATCCGAAGCTGTGTGTCAGCAGGCACCCTGTTGCTGGTTTCAGGAAGCTTTGTTCCAGTTCCTTTATGGAGAACACATGGGCAAAGTGAACGTAAGACTTACTTCAGCAGTGCTGAGGTTATGTCGGTCCCAGGTGTTCAAAATGATGAGTCAGCTATTCCTGTCCGCACACACCACTACCTAAGAAACCTGGGGAATCAAAGCGGCTCGAGACTTTTTCTTTTGCCCCGTGCTGGATTTGGGTTTTCTTCAAGCTTTTGGGCTTCATGTATTCAAGTTTTCTCTGTATCTGTGGGGGACTAGAAATTTATCTTTCATTTAAAGGTGAAAAGGATGTGTTTTTTCTTTATATGATGAGACTCCAGGAACTGAGGCTTTGAGAAATAATATAAAGCACACTAATTCCAAATCCTGCAGTTTTATTGTGAATTGTAAAAATGGACATTACTGAAATGGATGGCTTTGGGACAGAGCTTCAGAACTCTCTTTTTAAGGCTCCAAATTAGCAGTTAGATTTCTAACAAAACTGCCCTCCTCTAATTAGAAAAGAAGCAAACTGAGGGCAGAGGGGAGTTGTATCTTTTTGCCGCTCTGCTCTCTGGTTTTATCAGCAGTCTGTTGGTTCGGACTGGTGGCTGGATGATTTGTGTTAAGAAAAGTGTGTCTGAAGGCCACATGGCACTGCCGGCAGTTCTGAAGAGGTGGTGTCATTTGAGCCTTTGGTGGCTACTGTCCTTAGGCTGTTTTAGTCCTGCTCTGTGCTGCATCCGTGTTGTGGTATGTGTGCAATAATTCTTTGCGATGGCCGGCGCTCGCTGGCGTGTGTATAAAAATGCAGGTGGCAGCGTTATTCTCCCAAGCAAAGGGGCATCGATCAGCATCCTAGGTGAGCTTATTGCTTCAGATGAATAAAACACGGACTGAAAGTGCCTCGGGCAGCTCACACTCTAAATTGGATGTAGCCGTGAATGCTAAAAGATCATCTGTAGGACTTAATGCTCTTGTTGGTCTGATTTCCAGTGGCGGAGTCAGTAAGGGATGGATGCCAGGCATGACCTTGGCTGCATCTTTAGTTAGGACTAACAGATAGCCCATCCCTGGGCAGTGAGATGGCTTACATATTCCTCACTTAAGAAAGAAAAACCCTAGGCAGTTTTTAAACTGCCTTAACATCTGCTGCTGTGAAATCGTTGAGTGTTTTACCACATTCTTCAATGGACGCTGCTCACCCTGACGAATCGGGACTTGACATAAAACGAGGTGCAGAAGACTCTTACGAAGTCTTTCAATTCCAGAAACCCTTTCACCATAATGCGTTTATTCAGTGTGGACATGATGGCACCGGTCTTCGGCACTTCGTCTTCTGAGGAGTTGCGTGATGGGAATTAATTTTGAGGAGCCAGCGTGAGGGCTTAGTCTTCTATCTTACACAGCTGTTGCTCAACACTGGACTCAAGAACGCGCTTTTGGGGTTTATTTGTAAACAGTGGAAGGGAACGGGACACCTAACTGATCAGTCTTTCTTGCTTGGACAGGATTTATATAGTTAGTAAATGAAAAGACGTCTGATATACGGATAGCTATATTAAACCATCCCTGTTCCATAGTCTGTTTTCCATGTGAGAACAGATTTATTGATGATCATAATCTTCTGTAAAAATAACCTCAAATATCTTCTGTAAAAATAACCTTTCCTAAGAGGAGGTTCTGCAGAGGATCCAACCAGATCCCCATGCCAGGGTGAATTTTATTTTTTCCCTTTGATTGTCCGTATCTGAAAGAATGGAAAATCTTGATTGTTCATGGCTGCAGTCACCAGAACTGGGGCAAATTCCTTTCCTGGAGAAAGTGGAAATCCTGTGTGGGAAGAGTGCTGTTCATAAGGTCACTGATGATGAGAAAGGAACCGGCACGGGACTGCACCACAGCCTTGTGATTTCTGGTGGGTAAAGTGCCGAAGGGTTTGCCCGTAGCAGTTGCTCTGCCATTTCTTAGGAGCTCCATAGGGGGTAAGCAACTGGTATCAAGTGTTTAAGTGAAACTGTGCTCGCTGATAGTGCTTGCGGTCAGTTGAATCCATGTTCTGTTGTTACAGATGCTAAAACATTCTTACAGAGAAAATTCAGGGACTTCCACTTCTAGAGAAACCACGAAGCAGCCAGCAAGTTGAAGTTCCTGTGGTGATGGAGAGGAGAGAGGGAGTGTTCTGTTGAGACTGTCTAGGAAAATAGTTCAGCATCACCACATGGCGAGATGTAGGATTTGAGCGGTATTTAATCCCGCATGAAGACTGGGATCAATTCTGATCACTTAAAGGCAATTTTATGTACAATTAACGGAATATTCTGTCCTTGTCTCTAATGCTCTAAAATCCATTTTACTAGGCTCCATCTTCCAGCTAGTTATTTCTCTCTGTACAGAAAAGCTTTTCAGATGTGTAAGCAGCTGCATAGTCCTTAAATATGCCAGAAGGAAAGTTTTGTCAAAAAAAAAATCATCGTAATTCACAAACCCTGGGCTTTTTCAATGTATAATTCATACCGCCTTTGAACAGTCCTCCTCACAGGAATTTAGACATGGATTTAGATCGGCTTACTTCATTTTTAGAATACAATGGAAGAGCACTTACCCTGCATTCTTGCAGCCATTTCTATAAATTAAAAATAGATGCTGGGCCCAAATCAGCAGCTTTTTGCGCTCCCTGGGAAACCGGTATGGATGAGCCACAACAGGACAATTCTGCTTTCTTTAGCAATGCAATCTGCGTGCCCAGAAGCCTGTGGAGAGACAGAGGGTCTGTAGTGCACTTTTCCCCTGCAGCCAGGGAATAATCAGCACACGTTTTGCATGTTCAGAAGCTAGCGGCTGCACGTGCGGGCGACTGAAAAATCAAATGTAGCGATCGGCGTTAACAGGGCTTGGATTGCAGAACGGGACAAGCAGTCGTTTTATGGCAACGCTGTGTCGGGCCGAGTTGCCACTTGCCAAATGACCCTGCACGAGTGGTGCCTCGTGAGCGGCAGTGCTGGGAAGCCAGCGTCCCGGGGACGCTCCAGCCTCCTTCCCTGCAAAGGGTTACGGCGTTACACAGCCCAGGCTGAAAGATTTCACAGAGTTTCTTAGCCAGGGAAGCAATTTGTGCTTGGCATGGGGCAGGACGAACCACTTCCCTCCCTGTCCTCCCCCACCCAAGCATCTCGCGGAATCAGAAACCGCAGGGTGATTCAGCGGGGTGAAGTCTGTTTCCTGGTGCGTTTCTGGAGCTGGCAGTTGCTCTCGGAGGCTTTGCCTGGTGCTTATGGCAAAGCTGCGCATCAGACTTTGATGCCAAATAATCTGAGGGGCACGGCAGGATGTGTCCACATGGGTAACGGTGAGCCGTTACCAAGTCTCTGGGGCGCGTGTTAGATACAATGGTGGTTACGGTTCACTTGTTATGCTTTCCGAAAATTACAGGAGGCCTTCTGAAACGGAAACGTATTTTCAGGGAGGAAAACTATGAAAAACGGAGTCTTGAAGGATAGCTTTGAAATGCACTTCAAAAATTAAAGCACGGCAATTCACACTGAGAGAGGACTTTCGACTGTCGTTACCCAGCCCTGTATGAAACAGGTTACAGCTCGGGCTTTGAGCTGGGATTTTGCTCTGCAGAAACCATCTAGTTGCGTGCATGGGCCTCGCTGAGACCCACTCTGAGCAGCAGCGGTCATAACCCTTCACTGCGTAAAGGTTGGATTCCTCTAGCAACTCTGCCCGATGTCTATTTTTGGCTTCCCCTCTAAAAACAGATGGTTGGGAGTGAGAACCTCCTCTTACGATTGCTGTTGTAAGCTGTGAAAGCAACAGATGGTTGCTAACACAGAGATCACAGACCCAGAGTTGTTGACTCATTTTTCTTCCAGTCATGCAAGCTTTATTTTGTTCTCCCCCATCCACTTTACACTTTCTCCGAATAGAAAAGAAATAGGCTTATCCTTTTGTTTATAAGAGTTTGTCAGCATGATATAACTGGAGATGTAGCGTTAGCATTTCTTTCCTAAGCTGCAAAACACATAAAATCATTAACTACTTTGGTTCCTCCAGAGTACAATACGCCGGGCCTGGATTAAAACAGAAGCATGACATACCTTGCTCAGGGCCCCTGACATACCAGAATCCATTTTTCCTGTTTGCTTAAAGAAAGAGGCTAGCCTTCATATTTGCAAGGAAAAAACCCCAACCAAACAACAATAACAAAAACCCAAACAAAGAGATGTGGGTTAACATCATCTTTGCTACCTCTGACAGATCTGAGAGGTACGAATTTCCCCAAAGGTCTTGGTCCAGGCGTGGGAAGGTACTGACTGCAAAGGTGACTCCTCTAATTGCCTTTCATCTCCCCAAATTGGCTAGAGAGACCCCAGTACCATCTCAGAGGAGGAAGAGGCCTGTGGTCCCACAGTAGTGAGAGGGGGGTAAGGACCTCTGTCCCCATCACCTGAACTTGTGCGGGGAGGAGTGTGATACCATAAATCGGGGGAGCTGCAGGGGCCGTAGTGCTGTGGGATCTCAGTACGCCTGCACCTCTTACTTCAGTTCTCTAATAAATACAAGGAAATAATGCTTTTTGTGGGTCAAGAAGGTTGTCCAGAAATTACTGGACTTCACTTTGTCTTAATTTACTTTTTTAAAAATATCCCTCTGCACATAAGCCCTGTACATCAAAGGCTTTTGGAGCTCTGCAAAGACTAATGCATTATTAAGCTGCCAAAGCCCTACGGGGCACCCCAACAGATGGGAAGATGCAAGCAGAGAGAGGAGGATAATTCGCTCAGGGCTACGTACTGTGTCAGTGGCAGAGTGAGGAATACAGTTCATGGGTTTTTAACTACGTCTCTCAGCTGATAGCCGTGGAATTGGGCAAAAGTATTAGTTCAAAATCAATTCTGCTTTTAGTCTGAGCAAACCCTTGAAAGGAAAAAGAGTATAATGCTGCAGAATAGCAGTACTGCCCTTCAGTCTCCATACCAGAAGTTCCTCAAGACCTCCGGTTTTGAGCAGGTAAATGTCAGGAAAAGAAACAGCCAAATTTTGCATGAGTACAGTGAAAATCAGTGGTTCAGTATTCAGGTGCAAGGCAGCAGAAAATCAGAGAGGCAGATTATTAGGTACTGTAACATGGAAAAAGAGACCTAAAGGAGAGGTTTTAAGGAGCTAAGATAAAGGCAATGCTAGCCTTACCTGCAGAATATCAAAACTAGGGCAAAATAAAAATAAAAGTATGACTCTTCATTCTCCCCTGTTAAAAACAAAATCCCCAAACAGTCCTTCCCAGTTTGTAGCCGAGAAGCCAAGCCAAATCATTAGTTTCTCAGTCTCACAGAGGTAACAGGTAAATGATGGATGGTCCTGCTGCAACGTAGTGTCTTTCACAGGGACCACAGCTCCATATACCATTAATTACACCAACATACATGTGTCTGACTTGTTTAAAGTTATTACAACTCTCATATTTTCAGCATCTTTTTCTGTCTGCATTCATCTGCTTCAGCAAACAGTGAACAATTTTGTCTTGAAGTGCAGAGTATGTTGGAGAGTGAGCCATTTCACTATTATAGCCTGGAGTTTTTGAGGCTCATACTGTGTATTTCAATCCTTAGTGGCTTTCTTGTCCACCTTATTCATGTTCTTAAAATATTCCAGTTAAATTCTTTAAATATTTTTAATGCCTAAATATACACGCAGTGCCTCCTCCAATTAGATTGGAAGTCTAATTGCTGTACGGCGTGGTGTGTACATGCACTCAAATTGGAATTTATGTTGACTGGCGAGTATAATTAGATTTTGCCATTGCATTTAATTTTAGAATAAACCACATTTATTTCCCTTACACTAGATTCAAGAAATAAATTATAGTCGAAGCAATGAGATTTTTCCAGGCTTCTCTAATATTCAGTCTGAATTAATTTGGTATTTCTGATTCTTCTACCACGTGCAGCAATTATTGAGGCCCAATACAGCAGAGAATGTTTTCAGGTTTCTGAGGGGCTGTTGGGGAGCAGAGTCTTTAAGCACCGACGGCCTATTAGATGCTGGTAATATTTAAGTCAGGGAGGGTGGTGGTGGTGTCTTTCTTAGGAGGACTCATGACCAGACTAGTCGTTAGAATTACTCTATTAGACTCTGTTAGAACTACCTGCTGTTATTCGTATTGATACAAACCTAATTTTCGTAGCATGGACAAGGTTCAGGGGAGAGCCTGGCAGCACTGACTTGTTTCAAGCAGCAGGATTGGTGGGTACAACCAAATTCCCTGTTAATTTGAGTAAGCATAAAAGCAGTGAAGTCACCGTATGGAATACCACGTACATCTTTGGCCATGCCACATGACGTACCCAATCACACTGTATTTGCCTTCAGTTTAACTTCTTCATTACACAGGATGGACCCAGAGCTTTGCCCAGTGCAGACGGGACGGGGTATAAATCGAAAGGCATATAAATAGATGCAGGGACAGGAAAAGAGTTCAGCACCGCACGTGCCTTAAAGAGCAGGAACTCTGCTCGCTCCGGGATGACTGCCGATGAGTGCCTGGGAAGTAAGGAGCAGTACCAAGATGTGGCTAAATGCACAAGGATTTTTACCTAATGGGATTTAAAAAGATAAACTGAATATGAAAGTTATGAAGTAAACCATGCAAGCGTAACTCGGTTTTGAGATCAGAAAATGATTAGTATTTGCTATGAATAAAAGGTCCGTCTGTAATTTGGCGTGGATTAACTAAGAGGTATTTTAAGGTGAATGGACTAACAGTAATTTCTGGTGACAATGAAATCTTTTCTCCGTCCCACTGTTTAATGCAGACAGTACTCTAATTATTGTAACCCAGGTGAGATTTTTAGAAAACGTTGAGTGTAGTGAAGGCACCTCTTTGATAGTAGGCATAAATTATGACTTTAAACTGATTTTCTTTTTTTTTTTTTAAGAAAACCTTTTCAGTAGTACCCTGTGTATGATTTAACAGAGCTGAATTTGAGAGTAACTGATGGATCTGCCTGCGTGTTCTTGCCTGCAGATTTTGTACTCCAGGGACCAGTGTAATTTGCAGTTGGGAAGCTTCTTTTAGGATTTGGATCTCCACCCTAGAAAACAGAGTAGCAACCCTGAGCAGGATCTACCTACAGTCAGTAGTAAAGTGAACCATAAAACACATGCTTAAAAAAAGCATTGAATGCTAAATACTTCCAAGTTGCTGCTGTGATTTTTTAAAAGCTATTTCTGCCTTCTATGATGAACATCCACAGATGTGGAAAAGACACGGTTACTAGGTCTTTTTTCTTTGGAAACAGGATAGGAGCCTGACACTAGCAGGGAGACAACTGATCTTCAGAAAGGCCTGTCAAATGTTATAGTTTCACAGTAGTTTCAGTTACTGTGAAATTGGGAGCCCATGTTTACAGCTGGGCACGCTCTAGCTTATTGACCAAACTGTATACAAGACTGGCAGCAAAACAGCACATGAGGATACTGACTGCAAATAAGAATATTGCACAGACCCTGCAGAGCACTGGCCAGTTGGCCTCCTTGCTAGTGCAGCCTCCTCTAGTGCTTCTTCCCTGTGTCTTTTCTGCGTTTCACCATGAGGATAAGGACCCTCTTCCCAGAGCTGTTGACTTCCAAATGAGAAGATTGGTCTAGCAGAAACTCTTCTGAGGAGGCTCTCACATGTTTTCTGAAATTCTAATGACACCATCTTTAAAACTCAACAACTAATCAATGAAGGGCTTTTTTGAGGGTGCAGCTATATGTTAATAACCCAGTAATGTGACAGTTGCTAAGGAAACAAAAATTTAATTTTCTGGCTCGTTTCAAACATGTAGTTGAATTACATTTCTGTCTCTACATTTAATGAACAAATCGTTGCAATATTTGTGGCATGTAATTAAGGTGGGGAGCTTGCGTGGGGAAGAGGGAGGCTGTTGTGGCAGCCATAATAAACTGGTGTTTATTGTGGAAGAGATGGCCTAAAACTAGTATTCTTTGCAGTCTCTGCAATGCCTGGGCTCAGTCTTGGTTATCTATGTTGAAAAAAAAAAAGGCTAAGGTAGGAATGGTAGGGCCTTGGTTCATTGCCATAGACCAAAGAAAGCCTTGCAGAGGGGACCTGGGGCATGTTCTGCCTTTCTGCTCTTAGATAATAAACATGGCAAAATCCACTTTCTTTCTTCCTTTTACAGTAGGGACAATGCTCCTGGGTACCTCTGTTGCCAGGGTATTGTATGCTGTGGCAGTAGCACTGCTTTCTCTAAATGCTATGATTCTAAATGACCCAAATAATCTTTTCTCATGCCCCGCTNGGCATAAT
The DNA here is from genome assembly GCA_013399095.1 of Psophia crepitans. Taxonomy (NCBI): domain Eukaryota; kingdom Metazoa; phylum Chordata; class Aves; order Gruiformes; family Psophiidae; genus Psophia; species Psophia crepitans. The sequence continues at coordinate 411,556 of VWZZ01003502.1, forward strand.
GTTCCCCTGATAGTGTTCTTGATCTTTAATTTCTGTTCCTCCCCACTCTTTGCTTGGTTTCCTTACAGAAAACAGTCTGGACAGAAGAGGTCCCTTCTGATCCTTACCTCATCTGCCCTGATCATTTAGAAACCTTACTGTCCTGTTGCTAGAGACAGAAAGAAAATCCTAAGGAGGGACTTAAATTATCACCTCTACAGATGATCCAGAAGAGAACATTTAATTTAAGTGTGTTAAATAGCCTAAACATAGCCTAGTATAACTTGGATGCCTCTACAGCAGTCACATCTGCTTACTCTCTTTGGGCAAACCAATGCTAACCTTTGATCTGCAAGTATGTGTGAACCATAAGCCTTTTTTTTTTTTAAAGTGAAAACCTTTTAAAGGGTAGTCTTCTGTATATTCCTGGACAGAAGTTTCTATCGGTACTAACACACAGGGGATTTTATATTTATATTCACATTTAATTACCCTCATATGCATATTTTGCTCTCACAGCCATGCTAACTAACCTGCAGTAGTTGTAAACATTCAGAAAGTTTGCTTCAACAAAATTCCTGAAATGAGAATAGTTTCTCAATATAACTGTTGAAATTAACAAAATACAAGCATGAATTTAATATTGTGGATAACAAAATTTTTCTTTCTCAGGAAGACTATGATCGTCTGAGACCTTTATCTTATCCTATGACCGATGTCTTCCTTATCTGCTTCTCAGTGGTAAATCCTGCTTCATTTCAAAACGTGAAGGAAGAGTGGGTACCGGAGTTGAAGGAGTATGCACCTAATGTTCCTTTTTTACTAGTAGGAACACAGGTATATCTCATTCTGTTCTACTTTATTTAAACAATTCAGGTCATTGTATGGTGCCTTTTCTTTGGCCTGGAAGTTCAGGCGTGACAGGACCTGAGTAGCATCTCCTTCTGGCTTTGGAGGAATGACCCCAATAAGTGGCAGAAGAACCTAGATCTGTGGTGTTCTCCAATGACCTACCTCCATTTTGTTAAAATATATGCACTGTAAACAGGGTGGCAAGATTGGCTGCATCTGTCCATGTGACTTCCTATAAAGTCATGGGACTTAAGGAATAAAATTGTTGATATCCATGTTACTGGAATTACTTGGGTCTGCAACTACTGGTCACATCCGAAATTTGCTGAGGCAAAGGAGCAAGGGGAGAAGTGAGACAATTTCCTCATGCTTCTTGTGGGCAGTGGTCTGGGCTTCAGTTACAAAGTGACCCATGTGTTGGCATTATGTTTGGGTTAACCCTTCTGCCACTGCTGGCTACAGATTCTGGTATTCCGAGATTAGCATGTCTAACTGAAGAGCTGAATTACAGAATAAACGTTTGTTCCTTCTGGATTAAAGGCAGTAGTTCACAGCTTAAATTTCCAGGGATTTTGGATTAGGAAGGGTCCACAGCCTGAATCATGACATGACTCCATTTTTATAAGTGTAATACTCCATTAAATAAATAATTTTGCTTTAAAAAGAGGGTATCATAGAGCCTGCTGACTTTTGTTTAGAAAAAATATTCCAACAATCTTTCCTGCTAGATTGATCTTCGTGATGACCCAAAAACTCTGGCGAGACTGAACGACATGAAAGAGAAGCCCATATCTGTGGAGCAAGGACAGAAGTTAGCAAAAGAGGTAAACTGGATACTCCTAAAGGAAACCAAGTAGCAAAGAAGCAAAAAACCCTATTTCCAGCTGACTTCTTCCTTTACCACTTTGCCCATTTCTTTTACCAGTCAATGTATGAAAGCTTATGGCTGGTTACCAGTTAGCAATTTTACTTACATTGCTGAATACAGCTAACAACCAGACCTGTGTAATGGCACTTCCCTGTTAGTAATAGTTGTAACTTTCTGCATAGAAACTTTCTGCATAGACACTGATGAAAACTACATAAGCATTAGTCAGAAAGAATTAAAATCACAGACTAGTTGAGATTGAAAGGGACCTCTCCTGCTCAAGCAAAACATTGGAAACATCTTAAAGAAATGATTAGAGAATGCTATACTACCATTTTAACCACTGTGTGGATAATGCTTCTCAGGACACTTATTTTTGAAACATAAATTGGTCGTGTAATTCTTTTCTTGCTGTGTAATGATCAAAAATACCTTAAGACCCCACTGCCAATCGAAAGAGCATATTTAATACGCCTCCTTTGTAAACCAAACCAACTTAAATACATTCCAGATCTTTGCCCAAAAGATAAATCTTCTCCCCGGGGGAAGCACGTTCAGATAAAATTCTAGATCACAGCCAAACGTGATGGCACTATAGAAAAAAAAAACAAACCAAAACCACAGAAGTGCACAGATAGAACTGAACAGCTGAAATATACTGCTATTGAATTAACTTATTTTCTTGACAGATAGGAGCCTACTGCTACGTGGAGTGTTCAGCTTTAACACAGAAAGGACTGAAGACTGTTTTTGATGAAGCTATTATCGCCATTCTAACTCCAAAGAAACACACAGTGAAGAAGAGAATAGGCTCAAGATGCATAAACTGCTGTTTGATCACGTGAAACACATTTGACAATGGCCAGGCTTACTGTGAAATTCTACTGAATTTAACTACAATGCATTAAGTACACGGTGAACTTGCTACAGGTTTGACAGCTAAAACTACGATTCTGCCTTCTACAACCAGTGAAATCCAGAGGAATAAAATCAAACTCAACGAACTTGTAATAAGAAGCCACCACATCTGTTACAAATACTTTATTCAGACTGGAAGGTACAATCTCTCAGGGTTACATAGTCTAGAGGAAGCAAAAACTGCACCATGTTGAAACAGCATCTATGTGATTTTATTGAGTGGAGATGCTTGGCCTGAAATACTCTAAATGGATAGTCTTCTGCTTTGACTATACGTACACATATATATATATATCTTATAAAAATAACAACTTTTGCACAGTCTGTATGGAATCTGCACAAAGAAAATACCTTGTCTCTTTTTGCTCCAGTTATCTGCTTTTGTATGTAAGCTGCTTCCGGTTCCAGTGTATCCACAGAGGTGCAATAATCAGACCAGCCATATAGCCAAAGGTAGCTCCGAGGGAACAGGAAATGGGCCATACCTGAGGGGAGAACACAAGGTAAAAGCAGACAATGAGGAACATGTTTGTGGGGTTTTTTGTACTTTGTGAGCACAAATTCTCAGTGTAATCTAGGTACTGAAAGACAGTACAGTCTTATTCTAAAGCTTGACGTCACTTTCCTAAAAATGCCAAAAGTGTAACAATCATCTTCATGAACACTAAATGCTGTTGTACAGTTTTTAATTAATATGCATTAAAATGTAACCAGGCTTCTGGCTATTGCAGACTTTAGTTTGATATTCCCAAAGCTATGTGAAAAGCTTACAAGTATTTATATTCCCTGAAACCTTCAGCTAACCTAACTTCCTGTTCTGCTGCACACATTTGGAAACCCACAGAGTTCTTGGTGATTTCTCTTTCTAATCTCTCATGGCGTTCTGAAACTTCTAGAGGTATGTGTATAAATGAACTAGTATTCAAATAAGGCCAGAGACTGAGATGAATAGAGGCTTTTTCTTCCTTTTGGTCTAGAAAAGCAGGCAGAGGGATGAATTTGCCTGTGGCTAGCAGTAGGGAGGGAACAAATTTGGAAACTGAGTACCTTGCACCCAGGTTCAGCAGACGTAGTAAGCCGGTTATGCTGAAGATTCCAAGAGGGCTTTATAAGCTCTATTTCCTAGTATAAGAACAGGGAACTGACTCAATACAGCTGACTTCACTTGCACAAACCATCTAGTACTGAGGTGAAGAACCAGAGATTCTCCCCCTGCCCTTTTTTTTTCTAATTGGTATTGATTTGCAGGGAGGAAGGGCCAACACAAGACTTAACCAGTCTGTCCTCATGTGTAGCTTACAATACCAGTCAACTACATACTGCATTTGATGAAAGCCTCAACTAAGTCAGTGATGACATTATTGTAGAAAAAACTGAATTTCAGTCCCTTTTCAAACCCCTCCTTTGTGTAGGTGGTTTTTTTTTTTTTTTGCAAGGACAATTTTGCACTTCCTGCTGTACAGTGCGTCTTCCTGAAGCAAATACAGACTGCACTCTTATTTTTTTTAGTTTTTAAATTGAGTGGGATATTTCCACCTTCTATAGTACTTGAGACAGAGAAATGCACTAGACATTAAAGAAAAAATCCACATCTCAGTGTCCAGCCTTCTTTTCTGCTTCATTTTGACCTGCAATTCATGGATATCAAATGAACTCACTCTTACTGGTACTGGTTCCTCCTATCATTCATTTTCCTAGCTCTGATTCTTCTCTTTACTTCATTATCACTTGGAAAAATGTATTTCTTCACATTCTTCGATCATGGAAATTTTAACTAGGAATAAGAGTAACATATTTTGTCCTCTGCTGTTTCATCTTCACATTCCTTAGTATTTGCAGTTTTATATATTATTTGGAGGTCTTAAGGAGTGTAGCAAAGATGACTATAAATGAGGTGCCTTAGGTACTCTTTATTGACCTTGTTTCATTCTTCCATTTCTGGACATTGTCTCTGCTACTTGTTTTTGTTGCTGGATATTTTGGCTGTTGCCTCTCAAACCAAAGACTTGCTATTTTCATTCACTTAACAATGGCATTGTAGATCTTCTATAAAAAGCCTTGAGATGCTTTGGCATGGTAAGATGTATATTACGTATATTTAAAACTCACATGACTCTGTGGCCTTGGCTAAACTTAGGCTTCAGGTGGATCTTTTCAACTTTAAAATAAAACGTAATCAAGTTATTTCTAGCATTTTGCAGGCTATTACACATGTCTAAAGGACAAGACAACAAAAAAGTCCCTGCAACCCCAGCTGCTCACTCAGTAACGTTCAGTTGAAACGGGAGTCGTGTTTTCTCATCCACTGAGGAAGTCAAAGACCACTCCAATATCCACAAAACTATGGGCAGAGGCTTCATAACTCAGTGGTCTTTCTGCATCAAATTCTCTCAGTGATCAATAATCCTTCATTAAATAGTACCTACATTAGGTGAATCTCTAGTTACCTATTTGCTTTTCAGAAGTATGGGTAGGTGTTGGACTCAATTTTTTTTGTGTTCCCTGAACAAAAGAATCAATATCCCTGATAACCCATTGACTCTACAGCTTTCAGTATTTTATGTATAGTGGGCAATTGTTGGTATGATTAAGGGGATCTCTGATGACTGTTGTAGCTTGGAACATTTTTTTTTAATAGTTATGTAACTTTTCACGTGAATTATGCCTCTGTCTGCCTTCCAAAATGTTCAATTTCTGCTTCACTATTCAAAAACTAGTGTTACCTCACAGAAGTTTCAGGCTGTCTCACTTAACACATGACCCTCTGAAATCCAACCCTCACTAGTGGCAGCTGGCAAAGATAGGGGGCAAAGGGAAGAAATCATACAACGCTCCATCTCACTAACTACGATCAAGACGAAACATGACCTCATCCCTTCTAGTGGCACAGAACAGAAGGGTACTAGGTCAGGCAGCCCAAAGTGGTTCTGAAGGCAGTTTGATTGGCCTTTTGAAAACTCTCTAAGCACAGGAGTTAAAAGCCTGGACATTAAGAGTGTTGCTATATTTTTGCTATTTTCTCTAACCCTCAAGGCAGGGCAAAAACCCCTAACAAACAGGTAATGATACTAGTTCTGCACCTTTTATTCTTGACTGTTGGCCATTAGACTACATATACCCATGGGTGCATCTGGCTATATCTAAAGCAGCAAGTTACCAAATACAGATTAAGATGTGGCTCTTAAGCAGATCAGCTGCACTAAAATAGCAGCCCTTGCATATGCTTTTTTGTCTGTCTATGAAAGCAGGTTGTTTATTTTGCATTAGCTGCTGGCCTGATTTTTCCAAGACTCAAATCACTTTGCGCTGGAACTTTTTACATGAATTGAACTTGCTTGATCAGTCTGCTTTTGCCCTGTCTTTCATATTATCTCTTAAACTTGGTTTAGGTTCCCTGACTTGGTACAAACTGCCTCTAAGTGATAAAAACATAAGCAGCTAATACCCTTCTGCCTGTTCTAAGAGATTCCATTCTGCCTGTTTAAAGTACGCAACTTGTAACACACCCCTCTCATCCCCTGAGAACTATTCAGCTCAGTTTCTCCTACTTTATGCTCCTTTCTGCTGTGAGGAAGCTGACACATCCCACCCCAGTACTGATGTCATGCCTAGGCTGGGTCTGCAGCAGGGGAATAACATGTTAGGCAACATCACCTAACTGCACATTTGTGAGGGGGAAAAAGGCTGATCTGGAGAGAAGATCCAGGAAACGGGACAGAACATTCTTCAGGAGAGTGTCATGAAATGCCTTGTCTGTCCCAGCAGCTGGGAAGCATCAGCTACCGTCCTCACAGCCTAAAACAAGAACAGTCAGTTTATGTATCAAACACATGCAGAAAAGGGCAATTGTAACCACCTGCACATGATCACGAGGAAGCTGAACAGAGGCTTGGCAAAAACAAATCCCCACCTACATGCTTAAAAGCACAAAAATTGCATTTTAAGGGACGGAGCATGAACCAGTGGTTAATGCAAAACGATGCTGACTTCTGCTACTTTTTAAGATTTTCTTTTTGCCTTTTCATCTAGCAGTAGTGATAGGACTTAACAGAGATTTCTTTATGCTGGCTAGACACTGCATAACTGCAAGGTTTCTAATATAGATTACAACTCATTTTAAGAATAAGGACTCAAAATAGGAATTGCCTTTCAGGACACAAACCAGCTAGTTTCCTCAGCGCTCCTTAGTACCCCTATGAACTGATGTGAGAATGCTTAGCATATTGCATGGCAAGCAGAGCACGTTGCAGGTACCTAGCTTTGCTGTACTGTGCATGTAGCCAGTTAAATCGGAATTCTGTCTGCGTGACAGTTTTGTCATCTATTGCAAGCCTGTAATGTGCATCCCACGCAGTGGGAACTACGTAGACATTGATAAGGACATAAAGACCAGATCCTTATAGGCCACAGCAGCAACACCCTCAAAGTTTTCAAAGGTACTATAAAGTAAGCAGCTGACTGCTGGAACTTAATTACACAAAAGCAAATACAGTGGGGCAATCTATGGTATTTTTTGAGTAAACTAGTCCCATTCTTTAAATGAGTGGTTTTCTCATATTCCTAAACTAGATTTTTTTGTATGCTTACCGTTTTGAAAGATCCATTTCTGACTGTCAATTAGAAAGCTGTGTAATATTTTTGTTTCATTTTAAAACTGAATAAATGAGCACAGTTACTTTCCCTCCCTGTTTCTAACATGCCTTAAATTCCTGATTGTTTAGTCTGTACTGTTTTAAAAATCAGTATATGCCTTTAATCTATTTTGGTTGCATGCACATGTTAACTAGAAGTGTCTTATCACATTGTACAGAATGTGTGTGTTGACAAGCACATGCTGAGGAGAAGAAAGCGTGAGGGTTTTTTCAGGCTGGCATTTGTAACTAGAAGTTGGTTTTGTAGATTTGTGTTCTAAAGTTCTAGCAAGCATAACTGCCTTTGATCTCACCATTAAGGTTTACATTAAGAAAACATATCATTAAATAAACAATGATAACCCCACTAAAGTGGAACAAGCTTCTACCTCTGTTTAAAAAACCCCTCAAACACTGGGTATTATCCCTTCTATTCACACAAAGCAACTTCTTCTACAACAAAACTTTTACCGTAGATAGTAGATCCAAAAGCAAGTGGAAGAATGAAACTCTGGGCTGTGTTAAGAATAACAAAGTAGTGTGACAGTTTATAGTCCTATTTCAGTATAGTCAAGTAACCACCAAGAACTGTACCCAAGATTTCCAGATTATTTTTCAGGTTGCAAATGTTGAAGGGGCTAATATTTACAGTCCTATCAGCTAAATTACACAGCAGTCAATCAGCTCATCTGAGTGCAGTATCCAGTATAAAGTGGGAATACATCAATGAGATGAAAACACTAGGCAGAATATTGTTTCAAAGTCACTTTTTATCATTAGTAACAGGTACTACAGATCAAAATCACGCTACAAGAAAAACAGACAGATAGAGGGGCACATGCACAGCAAACCCAGGAACACGTTTTAAAAGTCTGGTATCAAAACGTGCAATAATCCCAGGAACTTCACAACTTCCAAAATGCAGTTGTTGTCAGTGACAACAAATGGGGTGTCTGGAATACTAGTTCCACCACCTATAAAGCGTGCTGATAAGGTTTCGGTCTTTAATTAGAGCATCTTGTTCTGCAACTAAATTATCTCAAACTAGGCAGAGAAAGGACGTCACAGCACGTCTAGCAACACCTAAATGATCCTGTTGTTTCAGTGGCAGTGTGCTTTAAGGTGCCACTTCTCAGATGACACATGAAGCTGGGATCCTAATCCCACGCGGTTATTAGAAGTACACCATTGACTTTAAATAGGTGATCTGAAAAAACTGAGCAACTGTAACAAAGTTATTTTCTACTGCTTTGCTAGAACTGTCCTATAAACCCACTGTACATCAAAGGGCTAGAGGTGCCCAGAGATGGATGTACAGCTCTTTAAACCTTTGAACATCATCTAGAATAGCCTTATTGAAATGATCATACTTCAGTGTGGCAAACTATTTTTAAAATTGTTTAAGAATTCGATAGTAATCTCAAAACATTGGCAAAATTATTCTATCAGTTTGACACTTATAGTAAACCGAAACACGTCTTGCAGAGTAAGTCTTGAAAAGTTCCTGGGTTTTTTGTTGTTGTTGTTTGTTGGGGTTTTTTTAATACAGAAATGTAACTACTGTAGGGACTAATGTGCATTCCTGTAAGGCAACTGTCTTTACCTTTGTTTGAAATAGGTTTAATTCTGCAGACCTATAACCAGGAGCAACCACAGAGCAGGCCTCCCTGACCAACTGTTTTGCATAATTACAAAATAATTTTTTTTCTGAAAACTAGCAGAGAGGCAACAGGAATGGCCAAACTAAAAAGTTACTTTAAGAACAACAACAGAATAGTGAAAACCAATGAATGATCAGGATACCAACTGACTTCCAGCAATATATTTTGTACTTCTAACAGAAATGCTTTATATATTTTTCATTTCCATTCTGAAACATTATTCAGACAATGAATGTAATTTTATTTCTAAAATAATATTCTGTTCCTATTAAGTAATATTTACTTAGCATAAAAGTTGTTGTATGCTAAAAAAAAGCATATTACATTATTATTACTTTTAAATGTAGACAGGCCCACTAATCTGAATATCCCCTGTATGCAATATTTTTCAAACATAAACATGGAAAATAAAGTGAAGATTTTCTGAGACATCTGTATTTATCTTGGTTTTGTTGCGTGTCACAAGAGGTATGCCTTAAGAACCAATATGTTTTCTTTGGTTTATGAATAACTCAGGATGAAGTAGCATTCTGGTTTTAACCATTAGCACATGAATTGGAACTCCTGATGATTAATTTCTTACCAAGTTTACTCCACAGAAGTCTGAAGTACTTTGAAGTAAAAACAAATTCTAGTGAATATACCAGACACATTGACATCTGACTTCCTGATCAGGTAAGATATAGGTGACGGTACTACAAACTTCTCAGCTTCTACTAGTATATCTCAACCATGATGTAAAGGGAAGACTACCATGTAATTTTTCAGTTTTTCTATTAACGACGGCAGGAAAAGATGCTAGTCCCAACAGACAGCTAAGGGCTGGGAAACAGATTAGCAAAAGTGAACCTAATGTTGCCCTCAATTGCTTTTTCTTTTAAGGCCACAAAGCAGCAACAAAGTGACATCAGAAGAAGTGCCATTTGTATAAGTGTGGCCATTCAGACAATGGGCACCTTACAGAAAAGTGCAGGCAGCTTTATTCAGTACTGTACTGGAATTCCAGCATCCTCAGTACTCTTTCTTTCCTTCAACCTCTTGTTTGCTTCATGTGAGTGACTACAGGCCATTTTCATTTGAAGTCATTTCTATGAGCAAAACAGACTTCACAGACATGGCTTTACGTACTCCACTCTCTGAACTGGACTACAGTCAATTTAAAAGTAGACTGTAGACATCCTGAAACTGTCTACAGTTTAAAGTGTAGATGTTAGATTTGATAAAGTGCTAAATCCTGATCAAGTAGAAAAACATACTAATTCAAGACACAGTGCTTAACTTTTTGGTGTGACCCTCAGGCTATATTAGATTGTTCTAACAGAGCTAAATCAATACCAATATCACTTCTCATTCCAAACTCATAGTGCGTTTCTGGATCCGCTCAATGTCAGATGTTTTTGCCAACTTTTGACATTTCAGAGCTACAGAGCACAATGGCAGCAGCAGCAGCTCTTTGGTTTGCTTTATCACATGTTACTTCTCAACTACTGTTGTCCCATCCAATTCTTGTAGTACCAACTGTGCCTTGTCTACAACACTCCTTAAATAATGAATTGTCTGAAGCAAAAGGTACAAATGCAGCTGTGTTTCCATAACACGTTACACCACAAACACTAACCATAGCCAACAGAAACACCAGAACCAGATTTTGCAACAAGCAAGCTTAAAGGCCTTAAGACTGCACTCTGAAATAATATTGAGTTTAGTCTTGCACATATAACAAGATTTGAACCACATTTTTGTTCTAGAGCAGAACTACTGCAGCTTTGTTTTTTTAAATTTTGTTTACAACAAAAAGTCTAAAATACAAAAAAGAAAACAATCATTAATGAAACCTGTTCCCATCTCAAAAGCCTGTCTTGAGTCCAAAGACTGAGCTATTCTGTTTTAGTCCCTTTTTGGATCTGAGAAGAGTAAATCCAAAATTGTAATCCTCAAGCTCTCTGCTTTTAGGCTAACACAAGAAACAGCTCATGTCAAAAACACAACAGTTTAATGCTTTATTTATACAGATGCCTAGAAGTAATTTGATTTTGACTGGACTCTGATTACTTCTAAGCCTACATTAAGATCTACATGATTTCATAGAATCACAGAATGGTTTGGGTTGAAAGGGACCTCAAAGATCATCTAGTTCCAACCCCCTGCATTTACATGATTTTTTTTAATTTTTTTTTTAAAGACCTTGCTTGGGACTTAATCTGTAGGTGTTCCCATAAGCATACCAGCTGGATTAGGTTCTGCACAAAACACTGCCTGTCCATGTCTTTCAGGGGGATTTTTTAATTTATTTTTTTTTTTTTAAATAAAGACTGTCTTCCTGTAACTGCATTACATACAGGTATTTGTATGTTCAATAAGCCAGTGGTTAGATCAGTCATTCAGGAGACAGGAGTCTGCACTAAAGATTTTCTTCCCAAACGAAGCAGATCTGCAACAGCAGCAGAGTCCTTTATGAGGGCCATTCTTCTTTTCCCTACCCTAGGCTGAAGACAGCACAGAAAGCACATCTCCTCTTTCATTGCTACAGTGAAAGAATCCACTAAGAGTTCCTGCAGTCACCTGACATCAGGTAGTAAAAGGAATACTCTTGCAAAAAGGGGTTTTGGTCCTAGTGCCCAGTGAACTTCTGAAGAGAAACATCTCCTGGCTCTGAATATTTCAGAGACAGCAACGCAGAGATACTACATGCAACTCAGCATCTGTGTTGTTGAATCTTTAACTACTCAGTGGGCACAGAAAGACAAGACATCAACTGTTGTATGAAGTTCAGTGCTTCCAGCAAATCTGATTCATACATACCTCAGCTTGGCCAAACGGGGAAGCAGTGTTTCCTGGGCAACTACAGAAAATGCCTGGCCAGGACACCTTTTTTTTTTTTTTAAATTTATGCCTTGTGACCAATGTTTAAGAGATCACCTTCACAAAAAATTATCAGTAAGTGATTGAAAACTTCAGACAGTAGTGAACAGGATCTCTAACAAGCTGCTTTAAACAGGTTCATTTCTGCCTTGATGATTTGTTACCATTTTGGTGCTTCACTGTTGCTTTGCTGAGATAATTTGACTTCAAAATCTACATTACATTTTAAAAAGAGCTGCTTTCATTTCCCCTTATACAGCAGATCTTAAATAGCATTTAAAACTGCAGTTTTCAAAGGCCGTTGAAGTTGCAGCCTGCAGGACTGATAAGCAAACTTTGCTATGGCTGCTCTTGAATTGCTCACATGATCATTAAAGTAATGATCAAGCAGTTCAGACCCAAAATGGAAAGCAAGATTTCTTTCCCCACCTGACTATTTTAAACCCTAACAAGGTAGAAGACAAAAAAGTGGGGATGGAGAAAAATAAGAACTTAAGGCAAAGAAGACAGCAGCAAACACCCTGGATCTAAGCACAAGAAAATTGCTTTGATGCAGGAATTGACAGAAACTCTCCCCTGCCACCTTTGTTATCAGGAGTATGTCAGAAATGAGGGTGGAGATGGTGAGGGAAGAGGGAAATGCAGGCATACAGTTCAACCATTCAAGCCCAGAAACAGCTAGTGACAAGTTATGGTATTTGAGGTTTCTGCAGATGCTTTACTGTTCTGAGGAGTCAGATAATATCTCTTTAGATGTCTAAGTATAGGCTCGAGAGCTTAACTTTTGTCAGTTGCGTTTGGCTTTTATTGACTTGAAAGAGTTTTCAAACAGAAAAAGCTGCCAGACCACTACCAAACTTGTGTCTCCTATTATGGGAAGATGGGAGAATGGACAAATAAAGTAAAAAATTTAACTGTACTTTAAGTATCTGTCTTAATCTATTAGTGTCTTTATTTTGTTAATCAGAAGCTACTGACTTAACAATTAAGTTTTCCTTGTATCATTGATGCATAAAAGGTGAAATCTTTATACAGGGCACATTAGCAAAGTCTGGGATTTTGTGCATGTATCCGCATCTGCCTAAAAGAGATACTCACATGTGTGGGTGGGCTTCATTTGTCTAAACATGGCTGCCCAGTGTGATTTTAGGCACCCTACTATTCTGTCTAGTCTCCAGCTACTGCTCTGAGAGGCGATGGGTCTCTCTTAGGTCCTGTGCCATAGCCAGCAGTCCCACATGAGTTTCTTGGATGCATCAGATGGTGCTCAATATTACATTTAGGTTACTGAATGTCATCCAAAATGCATGTATGTGGACTTACTCTAATCCTAAATGCTGACCAACATTTTCTGCAGTTATTATTCATGTATGCAACTGTTTCATCCCAGAGGACCACATGCTATACTAGGAAACGCGACCCTTAGAGTATCTCACTTACACCAAACAAAGACGTAACAGAGAGCATTTTGGATATTTTTTTACAAATGTGAACAAAGTATGGGCATGGACAACATGGCGTTATATGCTATGTAAACACCAAGTTTTCATTAACGCTTCTAGATTGAGTCAAAGCACAAATGACACAGTGAAGACACTGAGACAAATCTTGACTGCAAGAATGGGAATAAACAAAACAAAACCATGCCATTTTAAAAATCCCAGCTAAGCAAGAAAAAAAATATGCTTGCCTCTTTGGAATGGGAAGGTGAGTAAGACTTCACAAGATAAGGGATTGCATTTCAGTGAATCGTTTGACTTTTGGGTGACATTCACATCCATCAACAATTAAACTAGTGCCAACGCATACCTTTGTCAGATTGATGGTGAAACATCTTGCAAGAGCAAAACCAAGTGTTTTTAGGGAGGAAAACTTGATTTTTTTTACTCCAAGTATTAACCCAGTCCTCTACTATTATTTTTGAAATTAAAATCTTAATAACTCGTTACACTGGTGTAAAGAAAGGCTGGTGACATAAAAGCAGGTTGTTAGCTACTTCTGGAAGACAAATCTCCATTGCAGCTATAAGCCACAATGTCTCTACAGTATCAATGAGAAAAGCATATCACCTGTTATATCTGAAAGAAATCTTTGAAACCATCTGCTTAGGAACGGGCCTGGCAGATACTACTCAGCTGAGAGTGTATGAATTTGGTAACAGGAGGAAAGAAAATATCCACTGAGAACATTAGGAAAAAGCGTTAGTAGTGTCATCATTTTATGGCAACTGCAGACTTTGGTTACATTTAATGGAATCATTTTTCCATGCCAACACAAATATTAAGAAAATAGCACAAGATGTTTGAGTTTATAAAGACAGAATCTGCAATGCCAGCCTTACATTTTTCATTGTACAACTACAAAGCTAATGCTTGCTTGCCTTTGAAATCAGAAGGTAAGTTTTCAGTACAGTGCTTTGGCCACATCATTTCCACAAATCAATCCAAATCCATTTAAAACGCATTCTGTTAAGTGCTTTTATGGAAGCTAGAGGGGAATTAAAACACTAGGAAAGCATCTTTCCTTCCCTACCCATAAACAATAAAAGATACCGGACTGAAGGCAGACAAACTTGGAGCCATCTTCATCATTTCACATTTCTCCTCCTGCTTCTCTAGCTTCTTCACATCAAAATCCTTACAGCTCTTATTTCATGATAAAATTTGCATGCAACAAACACTCAAATCTATAACAAAGAACCTATTAAAAAGGGAGGTAATAATTCTGCATTTTACATCCTTACACTGTAAGCATAGATGCTTCCAATGACTTTTTAAACGTTTGGCATAGCCATGTAAGATCAGCTTCTAAGTCCAGTATACACCTGTGCAGTTTCAGAGCAATTTTGTGTAGAGTCCATATGCAGAAAATTTTTATATTTATGATAGAGGTGTAGATACTAACCTGCCAAGGCCGATCCCAATCAAGAGGAATAGGAAATGCTCCAAACCAAGCTCCTAGTATACTGCATACGGTAGTAATCTGTAGACTGCTTTCCCAGATGGACATAGCTCTGTGAAAACAGTACGTTACAAAATGTCAACAGCAGTAAAAGTTACCACCTCAGAATGTTAGATCTGATTTCTCCAAAGATTTGAGACTACAAACAGATGTAAAAACCAATATATTTGATAAATACCATGCAGGGTTGTCCTAAGAGAGAACACACTATATGTAAAATGTAAGTTGCATATTTTAGCTATAATCATAATCTTTCTGTACTAAACATTCAGATTTTTTTTTCCTTGAGACGCCTACTGCAAAAGCTAATTTATTTTACCTGGAAAAACTCCTATTGAGCTTGAAACACTGTTCGATCAAGCACGTCAAAATATCACAATGATACCGTGTGCATTGCAGGGAAAAGCAGATATAAAAGGACTATAAAATAGAAGTCCACTGTGTGAATATTCTAAATCAAATTTCCTTTAACTGAAAAGAAACATTACAAATAAATGTAGCCCCCATGTTGCAGTCCTTCAGCAACACTGCATCCAAGTTCAAGTACACTGGCTACTGGATAAATTTACTGCATGCTAAAGAATTCTTTCATCGACAATCATGGCACATATATCATTAAAGATGTTAATGATGCCAGTTCTCAGCTTACAGCCTTCTACCACTACTGACTTCAAAAGCTTTGGAAAAGCTGGGTTTCTGTTTAACAGATAAGCACTTATTGTCCATCCTCAGTTTACGAAGTGATTGCTTTGCTTTTCTCAAGCCATGATCATTTCAGTACTTGCTACCAATTAAGAAATAAGAACAGAAATTTAGAACACAGTAGGGCACAGTTCTGAGAAGAACTGGGTTCAAATTCCAGTAAGGTAAGTGGTAGTAATTCACTATTTCTCAGATTATAAATACAAACCTAGCTTTAGCCAAAAGAAGAAAACAGATGGGCATTTTTATGGCTAGAAGACTAGCTGGATAATAAACCCCAAATTTCACATGTACTGTTTAGGCTGCAGACATGAAAGCTTTAACTCTAAACCTTGTTTTGAAGAGTGCAAATTTCTGACTTGACTTCTGAGTACACAGAGCTTACTGCTGCATTTGATATTGATCAAACAGCTCACAAGTGTAAAGCAAACATTTTTTATTATTTACAAAATAAAGGTCATACAGATTATATTTACAGGGCAACATTGACATTTGAAGCAGAAACAGGAACCGTTTCATCTACAATAATCCCATCCCTCTAGCTTACAACACTTGATTTCAACTCACAATCCTACTAGCTTTCTCTTTAAAGGGAAAGGTCCTGATTTAACCAGAGGACTTTAGGAGTCTGCACAGAGAAAGTGACTGTAAAATATTTTCAGAAGATGAATAATTGAGCAGAGAGCTGTTAGGCAGCACGGGAAAGAGAACATTCACAACAGCCTTAAAGCAGCAAAAGAGCCAGCAGAATATACCGAGGACTGACTGAGGTACATTTATACCCCACATGACATCTTATCTGGTAAATCTACACACATACTGCTACACCATATGGAGATATCAGACTGAGTCCAACAGCAAAACAACAGAATTAGCAAGGCACAGTGCCCAAGTGAAGAACAGCCATTGGCAACCATTGGAGCTGCTAATTCAACCCCCACAGCATGGACACTGGCTACTCAAATACAGCCTGGCATGTCCTCCAACATTCCGGGGCAGGAACAATGCTTTGATTATTCTCTTTTCTGCATGGAATGTCACCTACAGGGATTTTTGCAGGTATTCTTTAACCCATTAACCCATCACATCATTTACACAAAGCTAGCAACTGCAGCAACATTTATAAGGAAATAAATAAATCTATAAAATTCAAATTTTAATTATGAATAAACTACAACTAAACCTGTGCCGCTGGCAAAATTAATGATACTTAAGATAATAAAGGGTCACTAGTGGCACAAAGGCCTTTTAAAGCCTAAAGTAATTATTTAACCCCTTTAAATAATACAGTACATTAAGTGCTATTTTAAATAATGTTTTAATTAGCAGGATAGTTAACATAAAAGAATTTAGCAAGACAGCTCTTGGATAGACAAGGTCTGGAATTCTGCACTGTGGCAGGATTGAAATACAAAGCAACACACCACTGTGATGATGCTCACCTTTACAAAGAGTATTTCCAAGTCTGTAAGAGCATGCAATTCACAAACAAGTGATGAAATAAGTGAAATAAAACTGGGAAGGAGCCCTAACATTATAGTTTTATACTATCTTTTGACAAACTCCAAATAAAATCTATTTCCCGCCCAGGTGACATGTTATAATTGCTATTATACCAGAAAATTCAACACCCTTACTCAGACTAGTGATTTGAAATAAACACTCTCCAAAAAGAGCAATAAATATCAGCAATTGAAAGATGATTTCTTAAAGGCTTTCATGCAGGAGGCTACTTCAGCCAACAATTACAGAAAAGCATTTAAAGAACAGTCACCTGCTTCCATTAGTGCCAGTAACCCTTACGGTAGCTTTTATTTCCCTCTACCCACTTACAGCAGCACATGACAGCACATGATCAGTGTTGTGACACTGACCACAACACTGCATGTCAGATACAGAGTCCAGAGATAGTTGGCACGGGCTCACTCCTTCCCAAATGCAGAGCTTGTGAAAAGAGCCCTGTTTACAGCTTGCTTAGAATTCAAGTTTTCATGATGTAGCTTACTTTTCTCACACATTCTGTGTGCACACAGACTATAAATATGTGCATAAGAACAAATTGTTCAAATTTCTTAATGTAATAACAAAAATTTAAAACCCCTTTTTTTTAATCTTATCAACATTTCCAATTCAAAAGTGTACTCAGTTTGAAAATGTAGAGCATGTGCAATTTCCTGTCTGAGCTACAACTGTTTCATGCAATTGATTCATGTGTACTAAAGAAAACCCAAACCTCCACCCTGCCAACAATCCAAACTTTGCAATACAAACAATAAACCTGCAGTGTGACAGCCTTATTTGCAGCAAGGAAGATATATCAGATTGAGAGCAGCCCTGAGGAGAAGGAGTCCTGGCTGGAGTGGCAGATGCACTTGAAGGCTGTGCTGCTATTCAGCTTGATCTGGACAGGCTGAAGACCTGGGCAGAAAGGAACCTGATGAGGTTCAACAAAAGCAAGTGTAGAGTCCTGCACCTGGGGAGAAATAACTGCACGCATCAGTACAGGTTAGGGGATGACCTGCTGGAGAGGAGCTCTGCAGAGAAAGACCTAGGAGTCCTGGTGGATAACAGGTTGATCAGGAGCCAGCAGTGTGCCCTTGTGGCCAAGAAGGCCAAAGGCATCCTGGGATGCATTAAAAGAATTGCAGCCAGCAGGTCGAGGTGGGGGTGATCCTCCCATTCTACTCTGCCCTGGTGCGACCTCATCTGGAGCAGTATCCTGTTCTGGGCTCCCCAGCTCAAGAAAGACAGGGATCTCCTGTAGATAGTCTAGTGGAGGGCAAAAAAGATGATAAAAGGTCTGGAGTATCTTCCCTATGAGGAGAGGCTGAGAGACTTGGGTCTCTTCAGCCTGGAGAAGAGAAGCCTGAGAGGGGACCTGATCAGTGTTTATAAATATCTAAACTGCAGGAGGCAATTGGATGAGGCCAAACTTTTCGGTGGTGGGTAGTGAGAGAACAACGGGCAGTGGCCAAGAAGTACAACACAGGAAGTTCAACTCAAACATGAGAAAACTTCTTCACAGTGAGGGTGACTGAGCACTGGGACAGGCTGCCCAGAGAGGTTGTGGAGTCTCCTTCTTNAAGTCCAGAGGAGGGCCACGAGGTTGATCAGAGGGCTGGAGCACCTCTCCTACGAGGACGGGCTGAGGGAGCTGGGCTTGTTCAGCCTGGAAAAGAGAGGCTCCTGGGAGACCTTCTAGCAGCCTTCCAGTACCTAAAGGTGGGGAGAGGGGCACAAGAAAGCTGGAGAGGGACTGTTTGTCATGGACTGTAGTGACAGGACAAGGAGAAATGGCCTCAAGCTGAAAGAGGGCAGATTTAGATTAGATATTAAGAAGAAATTCTTCCCTGTGAGGGTGGTGAGGCATGGGAACAGGTTGCCCTGAGAAGCTGTGGAGGCCCTATCCCTGGAAGTCTTCAAGGCCAGGTTGGATGGGGCTTTGGGCACCCTGGTCTACTGGAGGGTGTCCCTGCCCATGGCAGGGGGGTTGGAACTAGATGATCCTTGTGGTCCCTTCCAACG
The DNA here is from genome assembly GCA_013399095.1 of Psophia crepitans. NCBI lineage: Eukaryota > Metazoa > Chordata > Aves > Gruiformes > Psophiidae > Psophia > Psophia crepitans. The sequence continues at coordinate 430,515 of VWZZ01003502.1, forward strand.
CAGGCCATTCCATGATTCTATCGATCTACCTCCCAGAGACATGGGCACTTAAAGAGTGATCTTGTATTAACCATACTACATGTGATTTTGCTAGCAGTGACTGCACTTTGAAGTGCTGCAAGTGGAAAAGGAAATCTAAGCATCTCCACAGAAAAAGATAAGCACTTTGCAAGATTATCTCAAAAATATTTAGTTCTGACTGATTCAGTTGTACCATAGCTATTATGATTCAATAGATTACATAAAAGTAACTGTACATAAAATGTAACTTTATGAATTGTCCTATGACAAGACATTACGTGCATCAATATTTTCACACTAGACCACCTAACACATAGCAGAAAGCTATCCAGAGCAATAGCTAGGTAATTAGTATCTGTTACTTATTTACATTTGATATATCAAGATAAACTTTATTTTTCTGGATGTCTTTTTCTGTCTTTCTGCAAAGACAACAGCACAAGCACATTTTGATCTTATAAATATTGCACAGGTAAATAAGAGTAACAAAAATAAATGCCAGTGGTTACTTCAGTCTAAACTGTACTCAGATATTTTTAAAGCAAATTCCTTTTTCATGCTAAGCTACACTCTTAACCAGACTTTCCAGCTTTCTGTCCCAGTGTAATTCAATACGCTACTCTTCTTTCAAGGCAAACGGCTGTGTTGACCTTACCTAACCATCCTTTTCCTCCATTCAACCAGTCCCACCTCATTCCACCTGCTTAAGTTAGAGACAACCTTTTAATACATCATGTCTACACTCAGCCCATGCCTAAGCACAAGATGTTCCATCTCATTCATGAGGTCAAATGAAAAAACAGAGTTATTTTTAAAAGAGCAGCTTGCTACAATCCATAGAAAAAATTGCTACAATATTTCTTTATAGTCTATTTTCACTCAAAAGCTAGTCTAAATAAACATCATTATTAAATAGACATTTTATTTAGACAATCTCACATAGCTCACTAGTAAGAAGTACATACAGCAGAACTGTCAAGACAACCCTGTGCCCTATGCAATAATTGTGCTGAAATAACTAAGATCTAGACTAGGAAAGAAAGAAATTGACAAGCAGTCAAAAAACTAAGCTGGCACAAAGACAAGACTGCTGACAAACATCTGCATTCATCTACTATTTCCAGTTTCAAAACCTCTAAAGATGACCAAGTAAATCAGCAACGATTTGTTTTGACTAAGCAACTCCATGCTTTTATTAAATTCTTGCAAGGTGTCACTTCCATTACTCTATTCATGCCTTTCACTGAAAATAAAAACACAAGCATAACTGACTTGAATAAGGATTCAAGATATTTTTTCAGTAAGCTGAGACCTGAAATAAACCAAAAGTCAGTATCTGAAACTACTGTGAAAAGTCTGCTTTTGTCCTCCTCCACAGAGGTTTCAAGAAAAAGTAATTCCACAGGTCAGCAGTGTTATACAACTTCCCACTTTCTTTCGAGATGAGACTTCACCCTTATGAACTATTAAAGGGAATGAATGCTAGCATTTTCTTACTAAATCTCAAGCACATGTGGGGCTTCTTTATGTTTCAGTGTCCCAGTCTTTCAAAAATCCTCTTATCTAGTGAGCAAAAGAGGCAGAAGCTACAGAATACTTCTGAAAAATACATTATCCTTGATACATGCTAATGTCACGGCTGTCACTGAAGTGGAAATCAGGTAAAAAGGCTCATTTTACTTTAAACATACTCTTGAAACAAATTAACACTTGAAAACTCTGACACTGAAAACAGCTTGCTTTGAAATTTAAAAAAGAGCATGGGCAAAAGTTACATATGTCAGACCACAGTAAATGATACAGAATTTTCACTATTATATTCAAGTTAAAAATGCTGTTGAAATAGTGTTTGCTTGTTATTCCTACTTGAAAAGCTGTGTTGACAAAGCTACTATTGCATCATGTGCAAGAGTGTCCCTTTACAGCTCAGTCTCAGGTGTCCTCTTTATTTGACAACCATCATACTGGACTGCACAATGCTTTTACACCAGTAAAATGTGTATTTGAACCTTTACTTCCTTCACATGCATATATAGTGAGATTTAGGGTCTGGACACCAAAAATATAAAGCCAGTTTTCTGACGCATTCAAAAAAAATAATAGTTTCGTCAGAAAAGCCTTCATAAGCTTGTAATAACAAGCATGAAAAACATGAATAATTCCGAAATTTTTCCTTTCTTTACAAAAAATTCCATGATACATTGTTTACATCAATTCTGTCCATTTCTATTCTGGGTACAATCAGGAACTTTAGAATAGAACTTACCCATTTTTACTAAATACCCGTATCCATGCCTGTATGTTTGGTCCCAGCATGCACAAGCATTGTAAAGTAGTAAAGGTAGACAAGAGAACTGCAAACAAAAATGTCTCAGTCACTGACCTACAAAGAAAGAGTATTACAAAATCAGGTGAGGTAGTTACTAATTTTCTAAGAGTTCCAAGACTTAGGAAAAAACCAAACAACCCTTTAAGTAAACTTGTGAAAGCATGTGTGGTTTCTCAAACCTCATGTGGAAGAATAAAGTATTTTCTTCTTAGTCTGTAGAATAGTAAAGAAAGATGGAAAGAATTCTGGTATCTGGTATCTCAACAAAGACTGAACCGCAGGAACTTTTTAAAATGTTACAAGTATCAGGCATTTAAAATAACACAGATGTACCTCATACAGAACATCAGTTCTGAACTGAAGTACACTTGGATATTTACTTCATTATTCCATTTATTTTTCTAGTTTGACATTGTGGAAACAAACATGAAACCAAACTACATGATGCCTTTGTTAGTCAGTAACTTAGTACCTCTCTCAGAAACCAAACTGCTTTATGCCCCTCTTTTTTTTTTTCCTTTTAAATCATTCCTAAAAATTAAAACACTAATATCAAAATGATGAAAGATATGCAAGACACATGTTTTAGAATCTTATGAGGAAACTGACTAAATAAAACTGGAAAAATGTTTGTACCCACATGTTTAACGTAAGTATTAAATTAGTTGTTTGGAACTGTCTTGAACAGCACATCTCCAAATACACAAAAATTTTAAGAGCCAGCTTCAAAATACACCCAACCAACCACCCAAACCAGCCACCCTTCTTCCCCCAGCCAGGAGCTTATCCTTTAACTTCCAGTGTACCTGGAAATACACAAGTACTTATACCAGTATCTGCAAGGAGAACTGCCCCTTAAAATGTTTAGAGAAAGGAAGGGTCTTCTGACTTACTCTATGAGAGGTGCTCCATAAAGAACAATAATCGCATGAAATAGTATGCAAGACATGAAAAAGTATATACAGCATTTTAGAAATCTGGATATCTAAAAAAGAGCAATAAAATATCAGAATAATGTTTCAAAAGAAAACATAAGTAACACATAGTCTACATCTTATCAATAGCATTGTATTCTACCTATTTCTTTAATTTCAGCTACAGCACAGTATGATAATAACATGGCATGTTTCAAAACAGTTTTCTCTATGCTTAATGCTTTAAATAGTTAATTAAAAATGATCATACTCCATCTAAATTTTTTTTCATGCACCCTATTATAATAAGGAAAACATACAAAAAATGTAACTGGCAATGATGAGATAAATAGAGATAGTTTTATTAGGTATTTTTACATTTCTGTTTTACATCTGTTATGTCTGTTACTTAAAAGGCACCTTTCACAGACAGTGAAAAAATATTTAAGAGCCAGAAAATATGTAATATGAAAAAAAAGTAATTCAGAAACAAACGTAATACTTAAAGTTACATGACATAAAAATCACCACATTTTGAATCTGACATGTTAAATTCTAAATCCATTTGAGAAATGTCCATGACTTTCTATAGATCTGCAAAACACATATGATTTTCTATAAATTTAAACAACAGTTTCTGGGTATGCATTCAATCATACAGAAGCTGATGAACAGTTCTGGTAAGGTCTGTTCTGATCAGGTCACCAACAGAAATCCATAACTTCACTTGAACATTTGTTTGATATTTATTCTTTATGCTAGGTTGGAATGAAATATCACGTAGAATATGAAGCTTGCTTCTTTTTAAACGAGACGGTTAACATACTAGTTTTCCATAATGATTTTGTGTATTTCACATCCTCCTCAGTCAACAAAACTAGGCAGAAACTTTGCATACAAAGATACTGCTTTCAGGGATGTTTGCTTAAATGTTTAAGAACCACCACATCAGAGTATTAAACGCTGTCTGACTCAGCAAGCTGGGAGTGCCAGACTATCTACCTGACTCCCAAACGCTGGTGTAGTCCCGCACTCCTGAGCAAGTTGAGTGCTACTCCAAATGCACTCTGTTCAAACCTATTTTGTTGGGATTCATATGTTTAATGCTGCCATGACAAACTGTTACTGCAAAAATTTCTTCCAGATTTACTCTTCTGCATGCAAGCTTCATCATTCAAGTAAATTTAGTCATTTCAACATTTTTCCATGTCATTTTTTAAAATTTACCAACTTTGTTTAAATTGTAATGAGCTAGTCCCTCTTTCGTGTCTCAAATTCTAAAAGCTATTTCTCTTCTTTTGAAGTTATAACTGCACATGAGAAAAGTGTTTCTTCGTAACACTGAAGGTCGGGCCTAGACTACACAGTGAGTTCTGCACCCATTCAATTTTGCTGATTTTTGCCACCACGCAAATTGTTGGAAGACCAGCAGCTGGCACTACAAACAACATATTGACAAGGAAAAGGAAAGGCACAGAATCACTCAGCTGAACAGGTTATTTACAGGTAGAGAAAGTTTTACATCATGAAAGCATTGGAGAACTTATTTCAAAAGGTGCTACGCTCAGCTCATTGATGGAAAACAAGAATTCACCACCAAAAATTGTCTTCTTTCTTTCTTTCTTTCTCATTAAATTATTTCAGTGAAAGAATTTGCTTCCCCTCCATATTGTCTGGTAGCAACTTAAGAATAAAAATCTTACCTTGTGAGCAAATGAACTTCTCTTAGGAGTCAGATTTGGTTTAAGGACTAAGTGCAAGACTATATTAAGGGCACTAACACAAACAGAACAAACACACAGCCACGTGAGGTGTGTTCCCAAAACTGTGAATCCGTCCCAGAAGAAAGCCGGAACAACCGCCGTCTGAATAACTGTAAAAACACAGAGGAGGTTGGCAGCCAAGAGCCTCCTTATTTCTGCTTCTTTCATTGTGTTCCCTATCAACCGGCCACCTGCAAGACAGCAAGTCGTACCCGTTACCCAAAGGCAGCACAGGCACTACAGGGTAAGAGCATTCCTCGTCGCCACGCACAAGGTAGAACTCTGAGCCTAGTTTAGGGCCAAAGCGGTCATTTTAGGGCAAAAGAATATCATTCGCTTAAAAAAGCTCAACCCCAAGCCCACGGACACAGCAGCACCGTGCTACGAGAGCTGAGGGCTCGCACCGAGCGGGGAGCCTGCCCCCGCGCCGGCACCCCTCACGCCACCGAGCGCCCTTCCTGACGGAGGAACCCTCTCAGCCCCGTCCGTGCCCGGGCTTTCCGGACCGCCCGGGCCGGGCTCCTCCTCACAGGCCCCGCTCCGGCCGGCACACAGCGGCAGGGCAGGGCAGNGCCCAGCCACGGAAACCGGCGGCTCCTGCACGTCAGTTCCGGGGTGAGGCCGGAAGTGGCCGTTTGTTGTGGTGGGGGCCGCCATGGTGTGCGAGAAGTGTGAGTGGCTGAGGGGGCCGGGGAGCCCTGGCCGAGCCTGGCGGCCGCTGCCCGCGGGGGTCCCGGGCGGCCCCTGAGCTGGACGGCAGCTGCGGGCGGGGCGGGCTGGAGGTGGCTGTCCCCTCTGTGTGAGCTGTCGTTCTCCCGCAGGCAGCGCGCGGTATGGGTGTTTACGTATTGTGGTGTTAATGGTTTTCTTTGAAATGTTTCCTTACGTAGGCGAGAAGAAACTCGGTACGGTGATCACTCCCGATACCTGGAAAGATGGCGCGAGAAACACCACAGGTAATCTTGGGGAGGTTTAACGCTTGTTTTTCAGGTCTCTTAAAGCCAGTAGGGCACCTCAGCTATCTTAAGATTTTAAGGCAAAAATTTGAATGTTAACTTTTACCTCCTGTAGGTTCGCTCCTGTGCTAATTTAGCACATTGGAAATGTCTTTACCCTGGGCTCTTCAGTATTGATCCGTTTTGGGTTTTTCCCTGTATGGAATGGCGATATGCAAATAGAGCACCGTATGAAGTGTTCTGTTGTCTTGTCCTTTAATGCTGTGCTATGTGTTTTATTTCTTGCTGTGACTTTATTTGCATATGTGTAAAAGCTAGAAACTGAGTTTTTAAAAGTTTATTTGGGACTGGGAAATGTATTGGTTTATGATTTTATTACTTTTGTAGAAAGCGGTGGCCGCAAGTTAAATGAAAACAAGGCATTGACCTCAAAGAAGGCAAGGTTAGTATTCAACACTGATTTTGGCTAAAAAAAGTCAGTTTGCTGTAACCGAGGCCTGTTTTCTGCATACTTGGGCAACTGGTCAAAACTTGTCCACATACCTTTTTTTACAACAAAAAACAAAAAGAATTTGTGAGGGTTATGATATTTGATTAGTTGGTACAGGTATGTCCATACATATTTCATAGGTGCTTTCTGCTGAATTGTAGAGCATGGGCAACTATTTTACTGCAGTTCTCACCAAAATTGCTAGGGCTTGATGTTTTTATTACGAAAGGAGACGGGAAGACTTAATTTCTCAGCTAAGATTGCTGGTTCAATCTTATGAGCATTTTCTTAATGTCTGGGGGATGTTCTATTGCGCAAGAGCGGCAAGGTGCTGCTGGAAGTTTTTTTAAGTTAAAAATAGTCTAGTGTTTTATTAAAAAGACATGGTTTTAGTTCTGCTTTTGTTAAGATTTTGTCTGTAATGCAAGAAATCTCTCTTAATGGGGAAAGTGGAGCTTTTCTGTACATGTTTTGCAGCATATTAGAAATAATCCTCATCTGTCCCTTTTCTAAATGATAGCTTTTGCTGGGGTTTCTGTCTGTGTCCTCTGGCTTAGATTTCTTTTAGGATGAAGCAGAGGAAGTACTTTATTCCAAGGTGTATAAATAAAATAATTTTCCTTTTTCCCAGGTTTGATCCTTATGGAAAGAACAAATTTGCAATATGTCGGATTTGTAAGAGTTCAGTCCATCAGCCAGGGTCTCACTATTGTCAAGGGTGTGCCTATAAAAAAGGTGAGTTTCACTGAATACCAAATTACTCAAGTTTGGTTTGAAGTTAGCGAGCAAGTGGAACTGTTGACTTTGGTTTGCCTTAAGAAGAGAAGGCTGAGATTTAATTGCTATCTTCAACTGCTAATAGGAACGTGTAGAAAAGGTAGTCATACTCCCTTGAGGTGCACAGTAATAGAGTAAGAGACAATGTACACAGGTTAAAACGTGGAAAATTCTAGTTACATACAAGGAAAACAATTTTCATTGTGAGGGTGGTCAAATCTTGTAATAACAGGGACCCACAGAGGTTGTGGAATCTCTCTGGGAGATATTCAGAGCTTGACTCGAAAAGCCCTGACCCAGCCTCATCCAGGTTGGCCGAGGAGGCAGAACTAGAGACTATGGGAGATCCTTTCCAACCTAAGTCATTCTATGATTCTGCTGCTTTTAGAATGTTTCTAGTATCTAAAGCAGTAGAATTGGAAGAATAACTGTGAGCTTAATCTGGGCAATTGCTTAGAAAATTCTCATCTAGCAAGTTTGATTTTTCTTATTTTTTTAAAAAAATAGATTTTGTAAAACTCAACTGCTTGTTGCCGTTCTTTTTCTGCTCCATTCTCCCCTCTCAGCTTTTCGTAATAGTTAAATCTAAAGCTCTAAATAGTGGTCTCAAAAAAACTCCCAAACAACCCAAAACCCCAAACATAAAAACCCCAAACCAAAACACCCCAGACCCATCCACTCCCAAAAAAACCCCAACAAAACAACCAAAAATCCAACTCCTGCTCTTGGTAAAGTGTTAGGCTGGCTTAACAAAAGTAGAATACCTGGGAAGTAAACAGCAAAGAGAAAAAAGTAGAGTTGTAAAAGCAATTAAGAAAGTGTCTCTGAAGGCAAATCATGCTCATGGTTGTCGTTGTGCCTGCATGTATTCTTACGCATTCAGTGGCTTAAGATAAGCCATTAAAAGGTTTGTTTCTCTAAAAGGAGTCTCTGGTCCAGTTGTGAACATGCTTGATGCATTGTAAGTCAAGCTTGGCTTAAGGTGAAACTGAAAGATGAAAAAAAATTAAAATCATTCTCCCTAGAAAGCAAGATAGTGCACTGTACAGTATGTAATGTATAAAATGAGTTATGTGTGAATGACAGCACTGAAATTATGCTCGTACCTGGAAGCTTTCGATCTCCCATTTTCATAGTATGTTTTCAGTATTGTTAAAAACTGTTCAAAAATTCCTGAGGGGGGAAAAAAATTCAATTTCCAGCAAATCTGATGGAGAGCCTTAAGGATATAAAACTTCTACTAGTCTTACAACTTTGAGTAGGTAAGCTAAAGGCCTCAAACATAATTTCTGGAGGGGGGAAAAAAGCAACATGAACATTTATTAATATTGAGGAACTGACATAGCACACAGACATGGGGTGAACCAATTGTTAGATGTAGAGCTATGGCTAACCTGTAGTAAGTTTTGTTTATGAAATTACTTTAATTGATCTACAAATGTGTACTGTGTCACTGAGTCAGTGGTTTAGCAGCCTGCTGTAGGAGGATTGCCTTTTCTAGTTGCTAGATGCTCACCAGATGGCTGCCTGAATCCCATATGGTAGAACCTTGTCTTAAACTGATGGCTGGTTTGGGTGGGCTTTGGGATTTCGTCTTTGCTTGTGTATCCTTACAGGTTGAATCTGGTTTCTTCGCAAAATTTAGTGCTTTAAATTCTAGTTCAGACCATCAAAGAAGTGATGGTGGCATGTTTCTTGATGCAAATGCAGTCATATGGCATAGCGCTTCAACTGTTGCATATCCCTGAAATTGAGGGGCACTCTCAAAGTTAATTACTCCTCAGTTCAGACCTGTAGTGAACAGCCTGTGGGCTGGACTTTGCTCTCTGAAGTAGATCATGTGGCATGTTCCCTGCTGTTCTCTTTCCTAATGGACTCTTAGATATGTGTCTGGTCACGTGATGTCAATATATGAAAGCACGCAGTTTGGAGAGTTTACAGGAATAGTTTCTGTTTTCTTTTCTTTTTTTTTTTTTTGGGCGTCTGATGTCTTGTAAAATGAGATGTGGTCCTACCAGACAAAAGATTTAGCACCTTTAGAAGAAGAGGCAAACAGAGACAACTCACCCCTCTGCTCCTGCCGAGCTTGTGTACTTTTTGCTGCTCTAGTCTTCCACTTGCCACTCTTTGGGTTTAGGTCAAAGTCCTCTGGGTCATCAATGGTCACCTTCACTTCAACTCTCAAGTATTCTTGGTGTCCATTGTTTCACACTTGTACTATTTTATAAATAGCTTAATTCTATGAAGACATATTCTTTTAAACTTTCTCAATTGTCTGAAGCTCCCCACCTGTTAATCTCCCATTTAGCAGTCAGTTTGTTGGTGACTGTTTTCTTAGCCTAGCTACTTTCTGTCCATCTTTGGCATCAGTTTGGCTACAAGACTTGCAAAGATTAGTAATACACCATTTTTAACAGATGGGAGCCTTTCCTGGCACTTTTCCAGTATTCCAGCAAATTACAAAGGCTTTGGGCAGTGTTGTGAATCATAATGTTCTCAAAATAGAGGTTATTTTTTTAAAGTGGCAGTATTACACATGTGCTGCAAATAGTAATTTGTATTAGAAGTCATATTATTACTTCTGAATTTGCAGTATCTGGTGAGAAAATGCACAGATAGCTTGTCAATGAGAGCTCATTTAAACAATTATTTGAAAGTGATCTTTACAAAAACATAACAACTATATTTTTGAAGAAAACCTAATGATTTTAAAATAATTTACACACCTTTTGTGTGCTTATAGGCATCTGCTCAATGTGTGGCAAGAAGGTCTTGGATACGAAGAACTACAAGCAGACCTCTGTTTAATTGTATCGACTAGTCTTTTTATGAACTTTAACTTCTGTGTCTTTGTACAGTTACTTTTCTCAAATTATTTGTGAATATTTGAGAGGTAAAGACAGCCTGATTGTTTGCCTGGAAATGTATATAATATTTGATATTTGTTGTTTTCGCACTGATGTTAACTGATATTTAAAAGCAATGGTTGGCAGCAACTGATACAGTTCAAAGTGAATGAGAAGATCCTAGTGGGTAGGTTGAAACTATGTTACCATCATAACATAGATATTTAACACTTTTATTCTTTTGGAGTATCTTGAGTCTTCTGCTTGTCTGATAAGAATATTTTATAGATGTACAAAATACGAACTTGTATCACTTCATTAAAGTAGCATCTGTATTTAGTTCTATGCTTATAGGTATTTATAATTGCTCTCACCCCAAACTATTATGCCCTCCCCTTTAAGTATTGCTCTTCATGCAATCAGCCTATTGGATTTTTTTTCTACCTACAGCAGAGTTGGTTAAATCACAAATTCTTAAACTACTGAAATCTAGTGTGTTACTCTGCTGCTAAGACTGATTGGCTGTTCCCTTGTTAGCTTCTCAGGAGGCTTTACATATGGTATCTGGTGGTCTAAGGCAATAAAATAATAAGCATCGATTTCTAATGCCAGATCTCAGTCTCATCACTTTTTAAATTAGTCTGGCTTTTAAATAACGTGGTTTGAAACTGGCTCTTGATGTAATTACTTATATACATGTCAAACTTGAAAGATCAAAAGAGGTTGCCTTCTCTTGAGCATTGATTTAAGACCTGAAGTTAGTCTCTCTGAACACGAGAGGCTGAGTATGGCTCTGCATTTCTTTTGTCCTTTGGTTAGTTTCTACATAAGAAAGCATTTTCTGTTGTGGAGAGTAATAAGTGTTCACTGTGCTTGCATTTTAAGGGAAAAGAATGGTACTGTTAATTGGTCATGGGGTTTTTATGAGACCTACTTAAGTGTTTACTCCTCCCAGCCATCTCCTCTTGGCAGTCTCTTATGCTCTGCAACGTTCTTTCAACTATAACAGAAAAACTAGCAATAGGAATTTCCATATGAATTTAGGTTTCCTTTTGTTCTCATATCTGCTACTGAGACAACTGCATGACTAATGGAGACTAAAAGTTGTTCTTTCTATATGTTAGTGGGAGAAAATAAAGAACACTGGCAATACAGTTATTATTATTGCTCTTAGCTCCTCCCATGCTGTGTTTGTGCTGTATATAACCCTCTAAAAGGGGTTGCCTGATATTTCCTGTCACCCTCAACTATTCATCATTGAGGATTTGTAACCAAAGTTTCTTGTTCCAAATGTGTTGATGTTCTGCAGCTGCTAAAACGGTAATTCCTTTCAGCATTTTATGTTTACTAAAAAGCTTTGTCTGGATAGTGGAATGAGCTGGGTCCCCCAAAAGAAGAGAGGAATGCTGCTGCTTTCTACTTTAAAAGCTTCACCTACATTAATGGTTGAATGGAGGTACATGGGTTAGCTAGCTGGTAATAACTGGCAGCCTAAAAAGTTATTTCCACAGGGTGGTGGCCACTTGTTTCCAAACACATCAAGGAATTCTAGTATTAGTGTACATCTCTATGGCAAATCTTTTGTATGGATGAAAAGAAAATGTCTATAATTGGCTTGAAGTTTTGCAGCAAGTGCTTGTCAGCAGTGTGTTGCAATTTCAGGTGGCAGATTCTCTGGTATTCTCTGAACTCTTTACCCTCTATGGATGTGTCCTATAAGATTGATTGATTTTTGCTATTCTGTAAATAAAACTTTACTTGTCTTCCTAAAACTTGCCAGTATCTACTTCAAAAGCATGACTCTGTAGTTGTTGAATACATGGTATAAACTGAATGTTTATTGCACTCTGTAAATATTGGCACTGAATGAACTCTCACCTTATTTTGTAACTGATTTAAGAACAACAGGGATTTAAATAATATGATCCTTTGTTCATAATTCTTTTGTGAATAGAGCTTTTATGCATCTGTATCTTATTACTGGGCAGCTGCTTTTGCATGTTAGAATATATATTTTGTTGAAAAAGGACAGGTTTGGTTTTTTAATAGCGGATACAAACACTGGTTTGTTGTTCTAGTGGTTTGTAGGTGCTTGGGATCTTTATCTGTAGCTGTGAAACCTTCTTACTCTCGTGAGAGGTTCAGTTCCTGAGGTCTGTAAAATTTGCTGATGTCAGTCAACAGTCAACTTTAAGAAAAACCCATTTTCCAAGCATTGGTTTGGAGACCCAGTGCATTAAATTTAGATCACAAGCCCTCTCCTGCACCTCTGAGCTGCACCGCTATTCAAGGCAATCTTGGCAAAGAAGCATTTAGTTACCTTTTAAACTTAGATATACCTTCAGTATAACTGAATTGTCATATAAAAGCATTTTTGTTGATACTGAAAATGTCTTGTTAGCGTGGGATGCTGTTCCTGAGACATTATGGAGTGAAGAAAAAAATTTGTAATGGAAAGTTGCCGTTTTTCTTTAATGTACCGAGAAGAGCACATTAATGTTCCCAGATGATGAGACTGTCCTCTTAACTCACAGGTTACAGAAGAGATTCGTGCTGCCAAATTTAGTAGGATTAGAATTTTCCTCAGTACTGCTGAATTCCTGTACTCTCCTTGCCAAGAACGAGCTGTGGCTCTTTGCATCTGTCTGGCCTCTACACTGAGGATCAGAATCTGGGGCTAATATAGTCTTGAAACCCCTCCTCAGACAAGTCATTGTTTTCCCTGGATTGAAACTGTGCTTACTGATCTCCTGTAGGTATATATGGCCTAAAGATGGGGCCCTTTCTGTCATTTGGTTTGGATGTTGGAGAATCCAAGAGTGGTTTTTTGAGATGTTGCTGCCCAGTCCCTGACTTACTGGGTGCTTAATAGAGCTATCTGCTCCGTGAGCCCCTGGTTCACCACGGGATCATGCAAACATCTCTTTTGCTTACACTATCTTATCAGCTCAGTAGTTGAGGAAAAAGAAATGTGGCAGGGTGCAAAATAGAGTATTTGTGACAGGAAAACTCGCCATGAATAGCATGAAAGAATGAACACGTTGCTACATCACAGCTGAGGTTTGCTATTAAGCAAAAATATTTTTGCTGTCCCAATCAGCAGAACTGGTTGGACAATCTGATAAGGCATGATGACAGCCCTTACAAATACCGGAGCCAAATGTTTCTTTTAGTGAGGATTATACATGTGCCTTATGTGAAGACCACTTGGTTTTGAACTGGTTGTCTTCTTCCCAGACTTGTGCTTTCATAGAAGAAGTTATCACCTGAAATTAATTAGAACTGATTTTCCATCAGCTTTTATGGTTGGGGAGCCACAGTTCACAGAACTTGCATGAGGTATGCACGTGTTCATCATGTCTGGCTAACGCCTGCCAAAAACGTGTTCTTGGTTGACAATGAATACTTCACCCACTTAAGGGCAACAGGAACAGATGTGTTGAAGGGACCTGGAAGTATTTGTCTGATATCATGCCAAGAAACAGGGAAGAACTGAGTGGAATTTTCTCCATGCGGGTATCACTGGTAAAGATTACTTCTTACATGGTTCACAAAGACACTTTTAATGTTTGTTTGCCTTGCTGCCCTTCATTTGTCATAAATAGCAAGTAGATTTTTCAGGCACCACAGAATTGATGGTCAAATAACTACCTTATTAAGCACACATTTCCAGATTGGCTTTGTAGTAGAAAACCTCTAGAAACTACTTCTTCCTTTTTGTCTCTCTCTTTGCACTGGAAGATGCAGACTGAACTTAGCAATGTTAGCGATTCATTAAGTGTAAGCACTTCCAGCAAATGTATTTAACTGTACGCTCCTCTGCCAAGCGGTATTGGGAAAACAAATGTTGAAGGTTTTTTTTCCCCTGCCTCATCATGGTTATGGTGATTAAATATCAGTATTTTTAACTGTTTCAGGTCACGTGCAAACTGGCTAATGGGTCTCATCACAGGCATCTTAAATATATCATTATCAGTCCAGTCTCTAGGAAATCAATCCTTACTGTTAATTTTCTGTTACTACTTTTGCTGTCATAAAAGGTAAAGATTCTAAGCTTATACAGCTCTGAGATTCTGTCATGGACATTTACTATTTTGATATGTTTGCTACTGTTCAGTAACGCATCAGTGCGACTGAGACTATGTGTGACAAAAGGCACGGCTCTTGGGGAGATGGCATCTAGCCTGGTCCAGTTGTTATCTTCTATTGATTAAAATATTTAAATGCTAATTGGATTAAGCAAAGACTTTTTTCTGCCATCTTAAATCTCTTTCTATGGAAAGCTTTTGAAAAAGTGATGATATTTTATGCCTTCCAAAATCATTGTTTCCTAAAGGATGGGAAGTAAGCAAAAGTGATGTAAGGGAAGAGTTATTCTAATCATTTTCAGATGTGTTTGTTTTGTTTTCAGGTAGTCTCTGCTTATCCGGGTTTTACAGAAATCTTTAAAAGGTCGGGCATTTTTGTCTGTGCAGTGGTGTCAGCCTGAGTTTGAAGAGAGCCTGAAGCAGTGAGTGAGAGAGAGTTGCTCTAAGCTTAAAATAGATGCTTGTTTGGACAATGAGATACTAATAACATTAATTGCTGCTATTGTCATCAGAACATGGGAAACACAAATTCAGAAACTCGCCAAACTGACACATTTCCCAGCCTAGGTTAGGAATAGAAGACAGGTAAGTAGATCAATATGGATTTACATAGATTTGAGAGGGTGGCAGTGAAGAGGAAGAAGGGGGCATCGTGCACTCACTCTGTGTGGCATCCTGCGGTGCTGTTGTGGAGGCTCTGGGCAGAGAGGGTCTGTGCGCCTATCCTGACGGTAGCTAAGAAAAAAAAAGTGTCTGCTAGTGAGGGAAGCAGAATTTGGGCCTTAGGAGTCAAAGTGTTCAATTAATGTCTGTGGCAGATTCTAAAGCTTTACAAATAGTAAGCTGTGTGAGCAAGTCTTTAAAGCTTCTAGGAAAAATCTAGAGAACACCAAAAGCAATTTATTCAAGATTTTGCTGATAATACTCTCCTCTATTTCTTTCGGTTTTATTCAGATTTACTGTAACAAGTACTCTGCACCTGGCTAAAGTACAATTGCACTGAGGAAAGAAATAGAAAACCAGGTAGTATGGTACATGAAGAAAAAAACCCCAGTTCTCATATACATTCATTATAAAAGAGAAAACTTTAAGAATTATTTATCTTAGCTAAATTAAAAGCAAATGATCACACAGATATTAAGGATATAAACTAGCTTGCAATCTCCATGCCTTTTTATTCTACAAAAGATTTCTGAAAAATGGGTGAGGTGGTTGTTTTTTCAGAAGCAGCTGTGTACCAGGGACAATTTTTTTAAAGGTTAAGCTTATTTAAGCAAATAGTTAAAAGTTTCAAATCCCTTCCAGTATGAGACTCTACATGGCAAGGTCATGAAGATTGATTGGAGGTGAATTTATTAGTTAGCCAGGTTTTGACAAGTGCGCCTGTCACATGCGAGCTGTGAAATGCAATTTTATAAAAACTGCTGTGCCATAAAGTGCCATATGCTCTGGCTTTATTTCTGCCTTCATATTTGTAATGAAAAATCAGTGCTTAGGTTGAGGGAGGAAATTGTAGTACTAGTAACAGTAAAAGTGTGTGGACCACAAGTGCACGCTTCTGTCATTGAGCACTCAGCAAGCATTAATTTTCCCTCACACTGCCACATGAACTAGATAAAACGGAACCATTCGGGCTACTGAAGAAGTTGGTGTCAGGTTGAGGTTAGAACTCGTCTAAAAACAGCTGTGGCATACTGTCCTGGTTTTGGCTGAGATAGAGCTCATTTTCTTTCCAGTAGCTGGTACAGTGCTGTGTTTTGGATTTAGTATGAGAATAATGTGGATAATGCACTGATGTTTTTAGATGTTGCTGGGCAGTTGTAGTGCCTACACTAAGTCAAGGACTCTTTGGCTTCTCAGGCCCTGCCAGGTGCACAAGAAGCTGGGAGAGCACAGCCAGGGGAGCTGGCCCAGGCTGGGCACAGGGATATTTCCTGCCATATCACGTCATGCTCCGGATAGAACTGGGGAATCTAGCTATCAGAAACAGACTGGTCATTGGGTTTTTGTTTTTTATCGTTCCTCATGTGGTGAGCAATTGCATTTGTACATCACTTTATTATTATTGCTATTATTATTATTCTCTTCTTTTGTTGTCCTGTTAAGCTGTCTTCGTCTCAACCCACAAGTGCTTAGTTACCTGCTGGGGCTAAACCACAACACAGGATATTTCTCTCAAAGTATTGCTCCTATTTTGGCTCAGAGATGCAAATATTTAAAGGTAGTTAGGGACCTAATTCCCATTGAATTGGTTTCACTGAGAATGGGTGCTCACATCGAGCTGTATAAGGTCCTGCACAGTACGAATAAAGTACAAAATGTGATGTATTACTGATGGTATATAAAAAATGTCACTTGTTCTATCTGATTTACTCTATGTTTATTTCTAATAAAGCTTTAATAAAAATTCATCTTGCCAGCAGCTGGTAAATAGTGATACAAGAGCAGCTGACCTTTTCCCTGTACATAAGGATCTGGAAAGACTTTTTGATCCTAGAGGGGATCTTCATAGAAGGAATGCTGGCTGGGGATACCTGTTTGATGGGAGGTTTTTGACCAAAGCATCTTTTGGAAAGAAACCCATAAAAACCTTTGGAATGGGACAGACTCCTCAGGAGCCAGGATTAGGGGTCTGGATCCTCAAAGGTGTGTGGTCATCTAGCTCTTACTGAAATCTGGGTGAAGTCTGAGTGTCGTTGGGAGTACGTAGTTAAGTTTGTCCTGTGTAGGCTTTGTTAGTAGTTGCGATGAGTTGGTTTGGTTTTGATTTCTTGTGTGGGGATGAGTAGGTCATTTTAGATTCTGACTAGTAAAACATTACAGTGGCACTATGCTGCAAACAGTGAGAGAACACCTTTTCTGTTTTTTGTTGGGTAGCTATGAATTAAATACTTTTATCCTTTAGCAAGAATTTTAGGAGACTGCAAGGTGCTAACAAGAAGTGAGAACAAAGCTGTGAAATAGCTGTTTCTCTTGGACAGATTCTCCAAACATAACACAAACGTACCACATGGTAATCAGTGTCTGGCAATTGTTTTTACTGTTAGTGCCATAAAACTGTGATTTGGAATCTGTTTCCATTTAATTCTTGATCAGCATGAGAAAATTTTTCCTTTGATTTTGAATCTTCTTGCAAGGCTGCAAGAGTGACACTGGTGACTGTCCTGCTGTTTACCAACGCTGAGCAATACCATGCTTATGTGTCCACAAAGTGATCTGTTAAATGTTGAGTCTTATTTTAATATTCTAAAATATTAGAAGTCTGGATAAAAGTTCACAGGAGGATCATTCATTTCTGAGCTGTTCTCAGAAGTTATGAACTGCTGTTTTTCAGCAGTCAATATTTAAACATGCTTCAGTTAATCAGAAAAGCCATATATCACCCACTGTGTATTCCTCTTTTCTTTAAGATCCTTTTATCTCTAGAATGGAGTTCATGGTAAAAGTCTGACTGAAAACATGTTCCTCCTCTTCATCTTGGGAATTTGATACCTAGAAACCTTTAAACATTAAAACCTTAACACATTTTAGGTAGCTTCTTGCTCAAATTGTTGTTTTTTAAGGGTCTCATCCTTCAGCCCCAACAACACACAGGCTTTTGTGCAGGAAAGCTGTCGTGCCCATCTCAAGGCTGAAGATCCCATTGTTCGTGAGTTGGCCTAACAGTGAAGCACTGGAACACCTGTGTCTCTTTTGTGGAGCTAGCTGCAAATGACTTCACCAAGGTCATGCTATCTGGGTCATTAGCAAAATCAGCTTTGGGAGCTGGCTCAAAAAAATCTCCCCTAAAAATCTCCCAAAAGGGAGACGACAGTGATACACTGGAGCTGTGTAGCTGTTCCTGAATTTTTAATAGCAGGGATTATGATTAAACACTAGGGATTATTTTACTTCTTCAGCTGTGGGCACCCCAGCAGGTTTCAGCGCTACAGTGACTGGAAGAGCAATCTGTTTCATAAGCTGCTCTTAAACTACAGCAGGAAAAGTAGAATCTTGCAAACCACGCTGTTACTTCACAAGTACTGGCAGTAACAGTGAGATGGTTCTACTGCACTCCAGGTACATGCCATCAAATTCTCACACTAAGTAACTAAGTGAGCTCTTGTGCTAGAAGAGTTTCTTTAATGCTTTGGAAAGCCAGTAAGTATAGTGCTAATGAGGAGTACTGGGCTGGCAGCTCTAAAGCTCTGAGTATTTAAGAAGGTGTTACCCTGTTGGTGAATATAAATGATTGTACACCACCATATGTAATCTGATTAAAAATGAGCCTATTTATAATATCTTATATACTAGTTACCATTACTGTATTATTCTTTGTAGAATTCTCAAAATATCATGCGTGTTTTGGGTTGGTTTTTTTTTAATACTCAGCTGCTGTCGCAGTTTAGATTGCAACTGTTAATGGCAGTTCGGGGGTGCATTCAAAGAAGGCATCAGGGACTCCCAGTCCTTTTAGCATAAGCCAGTGAAGCACATGCCTCACATTCTACAGTTCAGCTATGGCTGAACCCATTTGCTCCTCCTCTCCAGCCCCATCTTTGTCAGGCTGGAGTTATATCAGCACCTGCTTATTTTAATCCATGTAGTTTATAAATGTAGTTACAATCTTCTAAGGTCAGCATATGAAGACCTCTGCTTTTTCTGAGAGACATCTGTCAGCCAAAACAAAGAGATCATATCTGACCGGTGTGATCTCTTTCCAGTGCATTATCAGCCTTGCTATCACGATTATAAAGCAACCTCCAACCCCACAGTGTGTTTGTTGCAGTTCAGAGTACAGTAGGAATACAGGAGGGTCACTGGCAAACATTATTTTTGGCTCTTTGGTATGTGGACCATTTTTTTCACATGTAGGGAGTATGCTTGTTATTTGATAGTCTTAGCCCCTTCAACAGAAAGATGAGAAATATTTTTTTCTATCAGAAAGAGGCACCGGTCTGAAAGTTACAGGGATTCCTGATTTGCTCACAAATCTGGCAAACCTAGAAGGTGACCAGCAGGGCCACCAGCAGCTGCCAGTAAAATATGTATGCTTGGTGGTTAGATCTTAACTAGTCACAGAATCTACCCTTCATACAGACCTTACCTTCCTGCCAAGTGCTTCCCCACAGAGAATTCTGAGCGATAGGAAAATGCAGCATGCCCATGAGGCTATTTCAGTTCAGGGTGAGGTGCCAACTCCTCAATTAAGTACCTCTCTCAGAGAACACTCTCCTGCCAATCTCTTTCTCCTTGTGGATGATGGCAAGTGTTCTGTATGCAAGCTTTCAAGAAGACTGATTGTGAAATGCTGTCAGAAAAGAGAGCATTTCTGTGGCATGAAACAGTCCTGTCATGAAAAAGCTGCAAATAACTATATAAACTATAATAAAATCATATTATATTAATCTTAATTTCCTACTAAAAATACATATTTTGAAATCACTGTCATAATTGTTGTTACTGGTATAAGCAAACCGCAAACTATCATTGGCACTGTGCCTGTTGTCTGTAAAAGACCCTTACGTCCTACTCCTACGAGAAGGGGAGGGTTTTCCCAGAACTTGGGGTGCAGATGGAGCTTCACCTGCCTGCCTTGCAGCTGTTCCCTGGAGGTCTTTCCACTTCTTCAAGTTGGGAGACCTTGTAGAGTAATTTGACAGTTTTTTCGTGGCTCAAAGGAGGCACAGCACTACCACAGTATCCAGACTTCAGTCCGAGCTGTGAATCTGTCCCTTTGAGTGGTTCACCATCATGCAGTCTCACTTCTGAAAATGAGGCTTGCCTCTCGCACCTTAACTATAGTATTTCACAGATTTGGTTGTCTGTATGCATCCGGTTACCTTGCAAGCTGATGTAGTTGTCCTGGTTTTGGCTGGGATAGACCACCACAAATGCCACCACAAAAGGACTGTGGTGGGTTGACCCTGGCTGGAGGTTGGGTGCCCACCAAAGCTGCTCTGTCACTCCCCTCCTCAGCTGCACAGGGAAGAGAAAATATAATGAGAGGTCAAGATAAGGGCAGGGAGAGATTGTTCACCAGTTACCATCATGGGCAAAACAGACTCAGCTTGGGAACATTAATTTAATTTATTACCAGTCAAATCAGAATCAAGTAATAAGAAATAAAACGAAATCTTAAAACACCTAACCCCACCCCTCCCTTCTTCTCATGCTCAATTTCACTCCCAAATTCTCTCACTCCTCCTCCCCAGCGACACAGGGAAATGGGAATTGTGGTCAGTTCATCACTGCCGCTCCTTCCTCCTCAGGGGGAGGACTCTTCACACCCTTCCGCCTGCTGCAGGGTGAGGTCCCTCCCATAGGAGATAGTCTTCCACAAAGTTCTCCAGGATGAGTCCTTCTCATGGGCTGCAGTTCTTCGCAAACTGCTCCAGACTGGGCTGCAGGAGGACAGCCTGCCTCACCATGGTCTCCTCCATGAGCTGCAGGGGAATTTCTGCTCTGGTGCCTGGAGCACCTCATGCCCCTCCTTCTTCACTGACCTGGGTGTCTGCAGAGCTGTTCTTCTCACATCTTCTCACTCCTCTCTCTGGCTGCAAAAAAAAAATGCTCCTAGGTTTTTTTTTTTTCCTTCTTAACTATGTTATGCCAGAGGCACTACAGCTGTCGGGCTCAGCCTTGGCCAGTGGTGGGTCCGTCTTGGAGCTAGCTCGCATTGACGTTGTTGTACCTGGGCAAAGCTTCTGGCATCTTCTCACAGAAGCCATCCCTGTAGCCCCCCTGCTACCAAAACCTTGCTATGCAAACCCAATACAGTAGTGCAACCACTTTCTTTGTAATTATGTGGTGCATACCTGCAAAAGGAAAGGGTGTAAGTGCTGAATGACTAGTAGGAGTGATCTTAGAAGGAAAGGTGACGTCTAAATAAAGTAAGGACCGAAGAGGATTTCTGTGCCAGGTCTACAGGGCTGCCGATGGTCACAGCAGTATAGGTGCAAATTAGAAACTGTAAACACTGAGCTCTTGAGCTGTGGTCTTCAAGCCTGCATGTCTTCCTATTAATAGAATAGAATAGAATAGAATCATTAAGGTTGGAAGTGACCTCAAGGATCATCTAGTCCAACCATCCCCCCACCACCTATTACCCACTAAACCACATCCCTAAGTACCATATCTAACCTTTCCTTAAACCCCCTCAGGGATGGTGACTCCACCACCTCCCTGGGCAACCCGTTCCAATGCCCGACCACCCTTTCAGAGAAGAATTTTCTCCTCATCTCCAACCTGAACCTTCCCTGGCGCAACTTGCAGCCATTTCCCCTTGTCCTGTCACTAGTTATCTGCGAGAAGAGGCCAACCCCCAGCTCACCACAACTCCCTTTCAGGTAGTTGTAGAGGGCAATAAGGTCTGCCCTGAGCCTCCTCCTAATACCAATAGGAAATTCAATGCTGCATCTGAAATTCTGAAAACATCATCAATAAGTCAGACACACAAAGCGTGGCAGTTGTAGAGGTAAACAGTACACATGTAGAGGTGCTTTACGGCTGAGATGCTAAGAAGCTGAGAAGCTTGCTTTTGACCAGTTTCAGAATAAATTCAGATTCTCCAATTATAGAATAAAATCGCATTTAACATTGTGAAGGATGGGATGCCCAGCAACAATCATTCAGTTCATGAAGATAAGGTGACATTTTAAATGGAAATTTTGTTTTGACAAGCCTTTTCATTCCTATAGCTAGGAATTTAAACTGGTTTTATTCAGCTAATAGAATACTGCTTTAATATTCTGAATGTTTGCATTATAGTTGAATTCCAATTTGCACCTAAATGTAGCTTAACGCTAATCAGCAATCAAAAAGAAATCAACTCTAAGAAATATCAGCTACCTTTTTCTAGCAGCATAAAATATAAACATTAGAAATCTGAATAAATATATGCCATGTTAAGTTAGTGCTTGTGTACACAAAATCATGGGAATGGAAAATGATAATTCAAGTCAGGAATTTCCATTTGCCAAATTAAATCATCATTAAAACAGTGATTCAAATTGTTAATCAGCCTACTTTGAGGCACAGTTTATGCATGTCTGGATCACAAGTAGGATTTTTGGTAAGGAGGAAAGCAGGCAGATATCTTTTTGAACATTCCATATGATTCAAGCTGCCAGGGATTCACATGGAGTAAGTACTAGGGCCATAGACGGAAAGCTTCAGCTAAGCAGCACATGTATAAACAAAGTGTATGGCTGAAGGGAAAAAAAAAGTTCTACTGGAGAGAAAAAACCCATCTGGTTTGTTTCAATGTCATTCTAGCAAATAAATGCAGCGGGAATTGCGGTTGTAGAAGGATCTCAAGACTAAGCCAGTGAATGTAAAATTTGGATTAAGTTTGGGTACTACTCTACTTTAGGTAGAGATACTTACTTGATGTAGCTTGCATAGTGTTTACATGAGCAACACTCCTGCTACGGTCATTCAGTTTGGTGGGAATTATGAATGCCTACAGGAGAGCAGCAACTTTACCCTTTAGGCCATCAGCTTTCAGCTGTCTAGCTACAGAAATATATGTAACTCTATCACCTTTGGTGGATATCTAGAGTGACCAGCTCTGGACTGCTTTATGTCACAGATAGGACTACTTTCACATTTAATGCTCCTCAAACTATCTTCTTAAGAAGCTACTCTTTTACATATCTCTTTAAGGATGAGTATTTGCTATTCTGGTTTACCTTGCTGGGCATTAAGAACTCACAGCATTTTTTCCTCCTTTATTCTCTTTACTCTTATTTCCTGTTTTATTTTCTTTTACTCAACACAACATCCAAGATTCTGAGAAGCAGATCTTTTCCATAAAACAGCTGGAGAATAACTTAGAAAAGAAGAGTAGTAAGTGGTGCTTATAAAGCGAGAAGCTGTCAGTATCCCTGACAGTCATCATCTCATTGTGACCTTCATC
Organism: Psophia crepitans; assembly: GCA_013399095.1. Taxonomy (NCBI): domain Eukaryota; kingdom Metazoa; phylum Chordata; class Aves; order Gruiformes; family Psophiidae; genus Psophia; species Psophia crepitans. Next base: position 453,598 of record VWZZ01003502.1, read on the forward strand.
AAGACAGCATCACTAAGTGTACCTGGATGGACCGAGATGAGCTTCTACTAGAAAGGAAATATCTGAAGGGATTTACGGTTGTAATGCAACAAATGAGCTGTACAGCCCAAAGATCCAAGGAGAAATTTGCTGAATAGGAAATACAGGTGTACATTCCAACCCTTGAAAATGACTTTAATGGAGAAACCTGCAGTTAACCTCTGGGGTTACTCTGGAGACTCAGTAGTTCTAAGAGGAAGTGGGGCTTTGCATCCAGATCTGCACTTTCTTTTTTCCATCCATTTAAGAAAGCGAGCATTCTGCTCTGAGTTCAGATTTGTGACTGAGGGACATTTCCAGTCTTGAACTGTTCACCTGGATCTCAGTGAGATTTCACTGAGTTTGAGTTCTGACCAGTTTCAGTCCCGATCACAGTGTAGTAAATTTCTAGGATTCAACTTGATTTGTTTAACTGTTTTACTGATTGAAAGTCAAGGCACAGTGACATGCCTTTCTAAACATGAAATCTTACAATACTTGTAATGTCATTTTTCAGTATTTTGACAAATGATGTGGATTTGTAATACAGAGAAAAATAATGAAATAAACTCTGAAAAATCAAAGTAGAATCCCAAGTTTACAAGTAGTGAGTGTGCTGAGGTGAGGGGATGAGAAAAGAGGTCTGTCACGCAGAATGTAACAGTAGAGGAGCCTCTTCCCAAACATATGAATTACAATGAGAGCAAAATCAAGTTGACACACACAAGCCACGATCCCTGAATGAAATGCAAGTCACAGCAAAAGCACTGGATAAATCATTATTTTCAGTTTCACAAGTAAAAGGCTGCAGCCCAGAAAGCAGTGATAAAAAAGAATAAGCATTTATTTGGGAGGAGAGAAATTTTTCAGTAGTAGAGAAACTGACAGAAGATGTAATTCATTGAATGAGATTTTTTTGAGTAAAGCAATGTTCACATTTTCCATAATGTACCTTTCTTTTGTACATACTTCTTCCCTGCAGCTTATCTCCTGTTTAGTTCGTTCAAATACTTCCCTGAAGTACTGCCTAAAAAATGCCCTTGCCAACTGTTAACAGTGTTACACTATTATCATAGCCTTAAACTGGCCAAAGAACTGAGCTGCCTGCCACAGGAAAAACAGAGGTGAAGTCTAGATGACCTTCGCAAAAGAAAGGGAAGGCAGTCAGGCTAAGTACAAAGGATGAGCTCTGCAAATCTCTCTTCTCATCACACGCTAAATGTTCATTTTTTAAAACAGCTCCTAGGTATTTTCTTGGGCTCGAGAGCACTCTCCATGAGTACTTTCTGACCTGATGTATAACCTTGTTCAGTGAACACTTTGGCACCAGCATCGCTTTAATCCTGTTAGCCCAGGCAAATTCCATGTGAACAGAGAGAACACATACATGTAATCGCTTTCAAGGTCTGGCCTTTGTTTGTACTATCAAATTATCATATATAATTGAAGAGGAAGCATCTTCAAAGGCGGCTCTAGAATAGGTTCTCAGAATGAAGGATAAACAAAATTGTGTATGTTGGTGTTTGTTCTTACTTTCATTTCATTAATGACAAATATGTTTCTAATTACTTGCTAATTTTTCTCTCTGCATGAAGGTAGCTTTTTTAGTTGATCTTTAAATACTGACTCGTAAAGGGCCCCTACGAAAAGGCTTATCCTTGACATACTTTCAACAACGTAAATAATAGGAGCACTTTCTTACCTACTGCTATGTGAATATCCAGAATTAAAAAAATAAAAATAGCAATGGTTGAACTAATGTGTGAAATGGTTTTCCAAAGGAAAATGAAGATTTTAAAGCATACAAATATAATCTGTGAGAGTAAAGTTCAGATTATTTATCATCCATGTTATTAAAAGTGGAGAAAAGGAAATAAAACCCCTGGGCAGTCTTGGAAGCAGGACCTTTTAAAAAAGAAACATTTTTTTTTTTCCATTAAAAAGATTCTTTATGTGTCTGATGTGACAGATCCATGAGTTAAAATATGCCATTACAGCAAGAGGATATCTCATTAAGTAAAAATGATTTCTCAAGAAGTAGGAATATGGTGCTGTTCAGAAAAGAGAAAACCAGCCAGCGCCTGGCTGCATCCTTTGTATCAGGAATGGCTGGTTTTCCTGTTCTTGTGAGGCACATGCTAAGATCTTACAGCTCAGCCCTGTAGGGCATATTTCATGTACTGCAGGAGACAATGGGCAGAGAAGGTCCTGAAGAGATTCATAGCTAGGAAATTATAATTACTGCCCAGGAGCCCTCCTGCCCTGTCGCAGGATGGCGTTATAACTGGTTTGGATGTCCTGCCTCGCCCTACAGCATCCCCAAGATGGTGGCACCAGCAGCCCCAAATGGCTCCCTCCTTTTTGCATTTGACATTAAAACCAACACAAGAGGAGGCTCTGAGAACCCTCCTTGGCAGCCCTGCTAGAACAAGATGTCCTTAGCTTTAGGACTGTCTGACAGGGAAAAAGACCTCTCTTTACAGCAACTTAAATAGCAAAGGAACAGGTAGAAAAAAAATCCTATTATCACAACATTCTCTTAGTTGACTGGTGTTGAAACTTATCTCTTTTGGGGAAAGGCTGTCTTTACATAACTCTCTCAAAACTTTCCATCAGAAGGTGCAGACCTTACTGCGTTAAACCTGGCTCTATTAATTTGCAGCAATTTGAGCCAGGAAAATCCAAACACCCTTGATCTCAACAGCTATTTTCCCATTCCACATAACACTTTCTTCCAATACTGTCTAGGATGGAGAAGTGAAGAGGGAAATCTAGAGGAGGAATACTCAATTGCCAGTGGGAGAGCAAAAAGAGCAGTGTGGTACCAGACAGACAGGCTTGCCTGCAGCTCAGAAAAGGCCATGCTGCCCCATAGGTGTCTTTGCCCAGAGAACAGCTTGCCATTCCTGGGGGCTGTTAGTGAGATTATGGGGGCTGTCAGCCCCGTACAGCACGGCATGAGCTGGTATGGCATGGCCTATCACGGCTGGGTGTGGCCTGTCCTGGTTTGGGACATGTCAGCACAGCATGGCATGGCACAGTGTGTTATGGCATGAGCTGGATCATTATGGCCCAGCACAGCATGGCTCAGTGTGGCATGGCACAGCTGCCTGTCCCTCAGCTCAGCTGCATGCTGCATGGCACCCACAGACTCCATGCTTCCTTGCTCCAGTCCTGGCCCTGCTACCCATCCCTGCACCCTGCATCCAACCAAAACTGCCTTTGAGCGATGCTAAACATGTTTTCCTGAGTCTGGATTCATGTATCTTGCCACTCCAGCCATCCAGGCTTTCCCTAATGACACATCTGCACTTTACCCCATGCTGTTATGAAATCAGTCTTGTCCTGTGTTTGGAAAAATGTTCATTAAGAATAAAATTCTAAAGCTAGCAGAACTGGTATTGGGCTCCCAGTACCAGCGTGAGCTGTGCACACAGCATTAAGCACAAGGCAGGCTTGCCCCGCTTGGTATGCAGAGGAAACCTGTGAGGCTCTACTGGCCAAATCAGAACAAGGTAAAATCTGTTCATATTTATTAATTTGAGACAATGTCTTTATGTATAGTAGTGGCTGCTTTGGATCAAATAGCAGATAATCTGCAATTGTTCTCTGATTTTGCCATTCACCTGAAGTATAACATTACTGATTTTCCTTTTACTCAAGCAATTAGCTGAAATTAATCTCTGAACGATTGCCAATCATCTCATAGATATCTACAATGTCTGGAAAAGAGAAATGGTACGCGTTCAGCTCCAAAGAGAAGTCAGAAATGATAGACTCATCAGCCTAACTTCATGCCCTGGAGAGTTTTGGCATAAAATACTGAAGAATGAATATGTGAGAGCTGAGATAAGGCTCTGATAAATGTCCGCCCACAACACCTCCCCTCCTTGCCTCAATCTGTCATTAGACGAACAACTCTAATATTCTTCTTTCAGAGGATAACTAGCCTAGCAAGGGAGGGAGAAATTGTAGATATATATATGGAAAATAACCACCTATGTAGCAGTACAGGAGAAAAATATGTGGAAACAAAAGTATTTTACAAACTACAGATGACTCAACTAAATAGTGTCATTCTGGGCTGAATGAACAGGGCTGTCATATTTTAAACAAGGGAAGTAATCATTCTGCTCTAGTTGGTACTTTTAAAGACTTGGTTGGAAAACTTTGTCCTCATGGCAGATTTTAGAAAACACAACTTAAAGCAAAGATTAAGGAATTAGTTTGTTCACTTAAAGAAGTTTACAGATAGAGATTTTAACAATTTTCCAGTGCACATATGGATGTTATAAAACTATAACGCACCGCTGTTCTTCATCCTTACCACAGTAACATATTTCATATGTTAAACATGTATCATAGACTCATAGAATGGTTTGGGTTGGAAGGGACCACAAGGATCATCTAGTTCCAACCCCCCTGCCATGGACAGGGACACCCTTCACTAGACCAGGTTGCCCAAAGCCCCATCCAACCTGGCCTTGAACACTTCCAGGGATGTGGCCTCCACAGCTTCTCTGGGCAGCTTGTTCCAGTGCCTCACCACCCTCACAGGGAAGAATTTCTTCCTAGTATCTAATCTAAATCTCTCCACTTTTAGTTTAAAGCCATTTCTCCTTGTCCTATCACTACACCCCCTGACAAACAGTCCCTCTCCAGCTTTCTTGTAGCCCCCTCTTTAGGTACTGGAAGGCTGCTAGAAGGTCTCCCAGGAGCCTTCTCTTCTCCAGGCTGAACAAGCCCAACTCTCTGAGCCTGTCCTCATAAGGAGAGGTGCTCCAGCCCTCTGATCATCTTCATGGCCCTCCTCTGGACTTGCTCCAGCAGCTTCATGTCTGTCTTGTACTCGGCACCTCTGAGCTGGACGCAGCACTCCAGGTGGGGTCTCACAAGAGCTGAGTAGAGAGACAGAATCACCTCCCCTGACCTGCTGGTCACACTTCTTTTGATGCATCTCAGGATACGGTTGGCTTTCTGGGCTTCAAGTGCACACTGCCTGCTCAAGTTGATCTTCTCATCAACCAGCATTCCCAAGTCCTTCTCTTCAGGGCTGCTCTCAATCTGATATATCTTCCTTGCTGCAAATAAGGCTGATTTGTTTTTATAATTTGATTATATAAAGTGTTAAAGTAGGTAGTATAGTGATGCTGTATAGTTGCCTTCATTGCAAATTTTCAAGAAAACGTGCAAACGCCTTTGTGGTTGGCCTAAACGCACGTCAGCTGGCCTTAATGCATGGATTTGGACTACACTATCTCTTGAAGTCCTTTCTGGCTCTGCAGTCTTACGTTTTAATAATTCTATTCTAGTACATGTTTTAGGCAGAAAACTCTTTGAGACAGCCGATGTCACCATTGTGTTTGTGCAGTGTCTGACACAATGATGATATACTACATCTGTCTGTATAATTATCTAGAGACTAGTCAAGAATTAATGCTGCAGATCACAAAATCTAATGTGACAAGTAACATACTGGAAAAGATATGGTAAATATGTCTAGGATGGTTATCTAAGTAAGATATGTATTTATGTTTATTTATTTATATGTTCTGGTATGTATGGATGGACGTATACAGATACAGATCTTTATTTTACTATCTTAATTTGTATAACTTTTTATTTTGGGACGTGATGCTTAATCATCATTTAGCTAATATAATACTATTAACAGTGTTTTTGCAAAGGTTGTTTTAGTTGGTTGGCATGCTATTGAAAGCAAAATTGTTCCAATCCTCCCAGAGTTTCCCTACAACCTTTGATGCACCCACGTACGATTAAAGCTGAGTACAGAAAATTTTCCTGTCTCATAAAACTTAGAAAATAAGAATGGGGTTATTCCACAGTGTGGAACTTCCACCAGCTTCCACGGTTGTCCATAGAAAGCAAAGCCAAACCCCTAACCAACTAACCATGCACACCCTTAGTCTTACAGGAAGGTCCTTATACAGGAGAACCCCTTCCCAACACCCAGTTTACTGCACTCATGTGGGGTGAAGGGTACTTGGGTGGGGATGCCTGCTTTACTTTCATCAGATTAGCACATTGGAAGCTCTCTGTACTGTATTTTAAGAGCCTTGTTGCCACCTCCAGCTGGGCTTCACCATATGAATAGGAAGGTAAGAGAGTGCTTAGAGCAGGGCACTTGGAAAGATGGGTGGGAAGAACCTACCAGCCTACAAGGAGAAGAGCAATCCATCAAGAACTCATGTCTAGCTGTTATGTTAACAGCATGTTACTTTAAGCATGGCCTACTAGGCCTGCTAACCTGGGGATTTTGACGTTATGAATCTGCATTACCAGATAGTGGTTTGGTTTAGGAAAGTTTTCTTGCTTACCTATTACTATTTCTGCTAAATCCCCATTTTAGTGCAGGCTGAATTAAGCAAAGGCTTGGGTGTTTTCAAGTTCAGAAGTGAAAGGAGTTGCAAAAGTCACACGAAGAGCTAGATTCCTTGGATATTTGCGGAGGCTGTGTAAAGTCCTGGGCCTACACAAAAAACTGTTGTCACAAACCCTGCCACTCTGACAGGCCTGTGAAGCCTGGGGGCTGAACATTCAAGAGGTGGAAGCTGCGCTGAGAGGCAAATCTCCATGTCCAGGCAGAAACCCAGCTAAGACCAGAGTCTGTGACCAGAGTTGCAAACCGGCTGGTCAATTGGAGAGGAAGTTTTGGCTGTTCAGAAAGGCAGAATGCATCTGAGTGAATCTAGATGTCAACATACAAATGTCAAAATCTAGATGTCAACAGGGCTATACACATGAGCTGTCTAACCTAGTCTCCTTCTACATTCACTAGACTGCTGCATTACTGTCTTTTTCCCTTTTCCTTTGTGGTGACTGTGGTGCGTTGACCCTGGCTGGAGGCCGGGTGCCCACCAAAGCCGCTGACTGCCCTTCTCAGCTGCACACGGGAGAGAAAGGCTAGTGATAAGGATGGGGAGATCACACAACAATTACCATCATGGGCAAGACAGATTCAGCTTGGGGAAATTAATTTATTTTAGTGCCAATCAAATCAGAGTCGAGTAATGAGAAATAAAACCAAATCTTAAAACACCTCTCCCCACCCCTCCCTTCTTCCCAGGCTCAACTTCACTCCCAAATTCTCTCTCTCCCCGCCCCTAGCGCAGCAGAACACGGGGAGGGGGAATGAGGGTTGCGGTCAGTTCATCATGTTGTCTCTGCTGTTCCTTCCTCCTCACACTCTTCCCTGGCTCCAGTGTGGGTCTTTCCCATGGGGTGCAGTCTTTCAGGAACACACTGTTCCAGCGTGGATCCTTCACAGGGTCACAGGTCCTTCCAGCAAACCTGCTCCAGCACGGGCTTCCTGTGGGTCACAGCCTCATTTGGGTACCCACCTGCTCTGGCGTGGGGTACTCCACAGGCTGTAGATATCTGCTCCACCATGGACCTCCATGGGCTGCAGAGGCACAGCCTACCTCACCATGGTCTTCACCACTGCAGGGAATCTCTGCTTTGGTGCCTGGAGCACCTCCTGCCCCTCCTTCTGCACTGACCTGGGTATCTGCAGAGTTGTTCCTCTCACATATTCTCACTTCTCTTTTCTGGCTGCTGTTGCAAAGCATTTTTTTCCCCCTTCTTAAATATGTTATCCCAGAGGTGCTACCACTGTCACTGATGAGCTCGGCCTTGGCCAGCAGCAGGTCCACCTCGGAGTCAGCTGGCATTGACTCTGTCAGACATAGGGGAAGCTTCTAGCAGCTTTACACAGAAGCCACCCCTGTAGCCTCCACCTACCAAAACCAATACTGTGATTCATCACACATCACCTGAAAGTTCGATGTCTGGTCTGAGCTAATCACGTTGTGTTCTCCTTACCATTGGTGGAGAGAAAGATCCATTTCCAGACTGTGAATGATCCCATCATAGAGGTGTGTCTCACACATCTTCCTCTGGCATGGCTTCTGCAGGCTGGAAACACAGTGTGAGTGCCCCCCTGTAACTGCCTTCAGAGATGGCTTGGTGTGTGGCCAGTGGCTGAAACTCAAACCCCCATTACAGACTGAAATGAGGATCTTGAGGTTTCAGTGGAACGTTCAAACTGAACTTTTACTCCCTCTGTGAATTTAGCTCATGTTCTCTTCTCATTCCCTGCCTGCCTTGAGAAATAAAACCAGGTGCCTTTTAGACTGTAGATGGTAGGGAGAGATATACAGAAAATGACAGTAAGTCACTCATGGGTATTTAGATAGTACTGCCATACTTTGTGCATTGAAGTATGCACATGAAATCATACTGGCAGTGAAATCAACTGGCAGTGGGCTGTGGGATTGGATTTCTAATACATTGACTGTTACCTCTTCTGAACTTCAGAACAGAAAATATTAATGAAAATCCCCTAATCGCAGATCAGGCTAGGTGCCATCAACAAATGTTCCTTCTCCTACTAGTGTTATATCAAGATTTTTCAGCAAAGATGAACTTAAAATATTGTATTATGACTTGCAGACTTAGATGTTAATCAGACAGATAAAGAATAATAAGTAACACAGACTAAGTTCCTTGAAATTTCATCAGTGGTCCCCTGATTTGGTAGGAGAATCTGCATGCCCCTTATGGATCAGAATGCACTGGAGATTCACAACTGTGAATTGTGATACCACAAATTAATTCCTGGCAAAAGAGAAAGCAGTTTTCTTATGAATAGCAGAGTAGCAGAAGATAACTAGATATGCAGAGCTAATAAAGTACTCAGACATTTTATGAGCAGTATATTATGTAGTTGCTCTTGCAATAGTTTCTTCATTGAAGAAATCTGGGTACAGTGGATGAGCAGCAGATCGTACCGAATTAGATGGGGCTGTCAGTAATCATTTTGTACCACTAACAGAGCCTTGCAATTTCAAAGAGCTATTCATATACGCATAAGAATTTGCATATATAAATGTTTGCCAAAGCTATATTGTATCCTGTATCCTGTATATGACACAGGTTTTCCTCTAGAAAAAAATAATCTGATGCATTCTTAGATATTTTTGCAGAAGGTCTTCTAACATCTCTTCCAGTTTGATTTATACAAGGATCAAGGCAGACTATAATGTTGTAGTTTAAACAGCATTTTTTAATCCATTCGCATATTAGCTCATTAAAATTAATTCTGCTGCTACATGACTTTTCCCCTTTTTAAAATTTGACTTTTTGGACACCCTCTGGCATGATGGGAGTGCTGTTGAGAGTCTTTGGGAAATGTCATGGCACAAAGAATTATCCAGCACAGTGAGACAAAGGCATTAACAATACTAAGCATTTCATACAGAGCCAGACCTCCAAACTATGAAACTGATTTTAAAATCATAGCATTTCACCACAAATCATTTTGGGAGGAGGGAACTGGCTGCCTTTTTTGGAGCTCTTAGGATTTATGGTTTTCCACCTTTCTCTGTAGTCTTAAAAGCAGTTAACTTACTTTTTTCCTCTTGTTCCTTTTCTTTTTTAAGATGAAAGCTGAGAGTCACAGAACTCTGGAAACTTAAATCAATGGATTGCACTTCATGAAATTCATGCATTTGTGAACAGCACAGGATTCCTACCTTCTCTTCAACTTAATAAAGACCCAGAAAGGGCAAAACCATCTTGTTTTTACATTAGGTTTTCATTTTCTGGAATAAATTCTGGAATAAATGTAGTTCTGATGTTCAGCTCTAGCTCAGCTTCCACTGCAGTAAATGAAACAGCTTCTGCAGTGAGAGCTGGGGCAGACCCTTATGAGCAATGCTTTTTTAATTTTTTTTCACATCTCTGCATTCAGAAAACAGTTCAGTACTTTGTGACAGCTCCTAACCCACTTCAAACATGGGAAGCCTAATGGATGAAAAGAACTTTAATGTCAGATCAAACCAGGCACACAAAAGTGCCTCAATCAACTTCCTTTTAGGTCAATAGGAACTTTCCACTGACTTCATTGAATCTGAACGGAATCTAAATAAAACTGGTAGCCTCAAGAGAGGTCCTAGGTAATAAGCTTCATACATTGCCAAGCAAAAATCCAGAGGGCACATGCACAGCAATAAAAACAATTCAGGCATTGTGCGTCCAAGTGTGTGTGGGGTTTGCTTTGTTGCTGAAAGCATAAGTGAGTAGATTTAAATACAGCAGCAAATCAAACTTAAATCGTCAAACACATTTTTAGGCTATTTAATGTGTAACAAGTATTAGATGCATCTTTTGACCAGGTTATTGCTGCAAGAAATATTTTTCCAAAGGTCCTATAGAAGTAGTGTGTGCCGCTGTGGGTGCAGTCTCTATCAGCACATTCAATCAAAAATGACTGAAAGCAGGACTCGTGTAATGTCCGTAATAGATGTGTCAAACCAGGGCCTGCGAATACTCTACACAAATGACATTTCTTAAGACTGGATTTTGTTAATGACACTGCAAAGGGCTGCATTTGGCAAGCGGTATAGATAAAATGTAGTAATTGTGTGCTGGCGGTTTGTCTGCTTTGTCCTGATGTCACTCAGATATGCCTACAGCTTTCCCCATTTCAGTCCTGACATGCCTTTGTCTTTCCGGTGTCCTTACTTTTGACAAGAGTTCCTGGTGGTGATAATAGTAATACCATACGGTTCCAGCGCAGATGAGGTCTGAGTGACCATAGTCCACAAAAAAAAAAGAGCAAGTGGAAATTGCTGCTACCAAAAGCTGAGTTGCTACTATGTGTGGGGATAGATGCCAGCATTGCTGCTGTCATTTTGCCAAAATGTCTAAGTAGCAATAAAATGTCTACATGTGATCAGAGAAGATGGAAACGGCATCACCAATTCTGGGGGATTCTTTACAGAAGCAATGAATAATGTTTCAGTTTTGAGTCTCTGGCTTTTCTCACATTTGACTTTCTTCAACGCTTTGTTTTGGACCAGGCTGTTTCTGCTAATCCTTCATTGTTCAGTGGGGTAGCTGGAAGTTTGTATTAGAAATGTTAGTATTGGAAATGTTTATTCGGGTCTACAAGCGTTAATGAAGGTTTTGCAATGACTCATGAGAGCTCAGACTGTGATTCATCTAACCTCTACTGAAAATTCTTTCCAGAGCCAGGTCTCCCAGACTGAGAATGCTTTGTCCTACGCTCTCACGCACTGTATGCCAGGCTTTGAGATCTGCTTCATTCCCTCAGCAGAATCCTTAACCCTTTTAACTTGAATGGATTTCAAAATGATAAGATACAATTTAGCTTTTAATCTTAAAGTGGTTCTTCATGCAGTATAGCTATCACTTTAGTGTATTCCTACTTATTTCTTCCTGCAATTTATCCTCCAGATTACTATTCCCCTTTCGTTCTTGCCTAGGCATGTCTTACACTCAAAATATAATGTTCTCCATGACTCATATTCCAGGCAAAATGCCATTCATCATAATAGAGTGAAACACAGTATATTTTCCTCCTATTACTTTATTCAAATCTGGTTTTTGCTCAGATCATTTTCTGTACTTTGAAATAAATCTTATTTGTTCCTAACATCTTCTAGCTGAGGATCTCACCACACTTTACAGTTTAATAGATTTTACCTTCAAACTTCCCTATGAAGCATGTAAATGCTAAAATCTGTTGGGTTTTTTTTTTCTGCAAATGAAAAATTCAGATAGGGATAACTTAGAAAATGTATTATGCTTATAAACTAGTAAATGAGCTGTGATCTGATTCAATATCTCATTATTCCTTAGCCCGAGCTTAACTCCTACTTACTTTGGTATATAAGCAGAGTTTCCTAGGTGAACATGTATGTAAAATACAATTTTGGAGGCAAAAATTCTGGCATGACTTGTATCACATAACAAGTTTAGTTTTAAGTTGGGAAAGAAAGTTAGGAAACACAGTTCTGACTGTGACTCAGGGCCATTTTAATGCTTTATAATTGTTCTGTACTGTAGATTAAAAATACTGATGTGGTCTATATCACAAAATGGCTTTATTTTTGTTAGCTGCTCGCTTCCTCTTTAGAGGCTGTGTATAGATACACCCACCAGTTCATCCCTTTTGAGCCTGAACATCAAACTGTGAGCAGTAGCTGTCTACCTCAGCCATTCCTGATAGCTTTTGGAGGGGAATTATGATGGATCTATTTCCAACCTCATATTGGGAGTGATATGGTTGCCCTGTACATTATGTACTATTCAGTCATATTTAGTGGATATGTTGGTATTTTTCCTTTTATCTTGTCCCCTATAGAAAAGGGTTAAATTACAGAATCACAGAACCCATTAAATGCATTTATTTGATGTTTTGCTTGCTAGAGGAGAATTTTTGCGTATTGAGCATTGCAGCAGTATCACTTAGTTTGCAGATTCCTGACTTTGGGCTTGAGTTGATGCTGTGTAGGTGGTTTTGTAAGGACACCTAGAAATTGAAGTTAGCCTTTTGAAGCTAATCAATCTTCGGCGCATGATCTACAATTACAATGTTAGGAAATGAGACCCTCTCTGCGAAGGAATGCTTAAGGCAGGACTGCTCAACGTCAGGGCAACAAGGCTGCATTTGGCCCACAAATGCAGTACTACTCTCTGGCTTGTGCCCATCCTCAGACTGCCTGAATTGTAGTCATGTGTCAGCAGGACTTGCCTACATACTCAGGACTAACCTGGATTTTGGGGAGTGGTGTCGCAGCAATTAGCTGCTCAGACAGACATGACTTGTACCTTGAGGTGGCTGATTCTGAGAGCAGGGTTTTTATCCAGAGTCCTTATTTCCATTAGATTCCTAATGAGTGGGTAATAGATTCATCTCCTGTCACTGGTCCTCTCTTTCTTTAAGAATATTTAGTCTAACTTGCAAGATGTAACTGTGTCAAAATGAGATTAAAAATGACCCCATCCTAGGAGCCTGATCTGCTGATGTACTAGAATGGTGACAGAGTGCACCCAGTGGGCATGTGAAGTAATGCTAATCTGCAGAGGAACTGCACATGAGGTTATGGACTTATGTTTAATTCACAAGTAAAGCAAAACAAATTCCTGAAATATTTCACTACAAAATGTTTTCCAATTTTTAATGGCAATTGTGAGTCTTCTCTAAACCTTCTGACTGAATTTAGTGGAGATCAGTCACACAGATGTGAAATAAGTCCCTTCACTTTAGATTTGTAAGTACATTTATGGATTGCATTGGTGCTCTTGGCTATAGAATCAGATCAAAAGCTGAATGCTGAGCAGACAATCTGCCTTACTCATTGCCAAATCCTTCCCAATGTCACATCTTCACAGGACAGACCTTCCAGCTTTCACCTGTTGTCTGAGAACAATCTGCATGCTTTTGTCCTTTATCTATAACTTTATGTTTGATATATCTTCTGCTTGTGTCCAGTTGACTATGCCACACAGATTATTCTGTATTATTGACCTATCTTCATTCTTCACAAGTCCTGTAATCTTTGTTGTATCTCTGAACATCATCCTCAGTATGGCATAGGTATACTGTTGTTTTCCCTTCGGTACGTTTGTCTGTCCTACGCACCCTCCCACCACAGCTTCTGTACACAAGTTTGTTGAGTGAGCATAGTTCTGGTAAATGCAAGATGTACGAGCAACCGCGACATGGTGCCTTCTGTCTGCTCAGTCTGCATCACTTCTGTTGCCTGTGGACTGGGCCTCACTCTGTACGCCTGTAGCCCTACTGGCAAGAGGTACCTGTAGTCTTGCAGACTGGTCCTCTACAAGTAACTTGATTTATTTACGTACATGATGCTGCCACAGAAGACACAGGGACACAACGCTGTGTAGGCATCACCGCCCAATTTCCAGGGAACAATTTTACATCAAGAGTGGATCCAAGGATCCTTCTTAAAGACTTGGTCTTTAAGGATTTAAGAAATGGTACTTAACTTCTCCACTGAGAAAACAGACTCTCTGTCCAGCTACACTGACATCTCTGAGAGGTTCCTTACGACAATCCTTCTAATGGTAGGACCAGATCTAGCATCTGTACTGACAAATAACTGCAAGAATTGAGCCCCCAAGAGACAGAAAATTGCACCATCTTGCATATCCTTGGCAGACAGAAATTCCTCTTCCCACAGAACTCCAACTGTGTACAAACAGGAAAACCTGGACTGAGAAAAGAGAACAGTGTCAATAACTTGAAACAATAGAGTATCAGAACAGAAATGCTAATGAGCTGTCAAATATTCCTTCTCTTTCTGTCCTTTCCTGCTAGTAATTTAATAAGTCTTCCTGCAAACTATCAATATCATTATCTCACAGATAATAGTCTCAAACTGCCCCAGGAAAGTATGAATGGCTGCAGACTTTTTCCCAAAATATTGCTGTAAAGCAGTATGGAATGGATATTACACATTTCTGATTTAAAGTTACGTTAATTTGTTTCTCATTGCCTAGTTTCATATAGTGAGACCAGTAAGATCATCAGATGAGAAAATATGAAATTTTCTATTCAAGAAAGTACTAAATCTAGGAAAAAATAAAGATTTTTGTCAGCTTTACTATGTAGACATAATACAGTTTGCAGCCATTTGCATTTTTTTATTCTTGAAATCAGTGTCCATAGTTAAGTTATAAAAGAGGTAATCTAGGTTTTTTATATCAAGCAAGACCAACCAATTTTTTACTTTTTTTAATTAGAAACACCTTTTTGCAAAGTTTGGCTTCATATGCTAGAGCTTAAGTTAACCTGTAAGTGTGAGGTACCAGGCTAAGACCGAGGGCAGGACTCTGACTCTCTGCTTGCCACAGGGCTTTTACAGGTTTCTTTGAAACACTTTGTACAAGTACACTGTCAGAGAAAAGGTTTTGGACTGGATGAATCTGGACCTGCCCATGCTGGTAACTTCCCTGTACTGAAACTATTTCGGAATTGCTGTCCTCTCTGTAGATTCCAGCACTACATTACCTGTGAGTTTACTTGGGTTACTGTCATCTTGTACGGAAGTTTTTTCTGTCACTTCCTAGGTAATGAGGCATTTTAATAGCAGATTTTAAACTAATTCACAGAACTATACAGAGACCAAACTATGCCAGTATTGCCATCAAATGGAACATTTTTGTTTCTTCTAGTCAGCTTTTCTTTATGTGTGGACTCTTGGCACCATCTAGTGTTGGAAAGTGTAGACCAACTCCAGACCACTGAGCACAAGAACATCACTTGAGGTTTCAGCCATAGTAAAAGCTAGTGGTGCTCTGAACCATCAGTTAATTAATTTCACACAATTACATTTTTCTAGTTATAAAATACAAATATACCAGACTAGGATATAGAAAAGACTTTCCATGCTCATGATTTCCAATCCCTTGTCTCTCCCACGATGTTACACTGGAACTAATAGATCAGTTCAGTGTCAGAAATGGACATCTGTCTGTCCACTAGTGGTCAAATTGTCCTGGTTTTGCTGGGATGGAATCATAGAACTAATTTTCTGCACAGAAAAGCTGCATTTTAGAGCAGACTGCAGCACTTAATTCTGTGAGAACAAAGTTGATAAGACACTTTGTTCTAGTGATGGCCAGCTATGGAATGCAGGTTTCCACAGTGATCAAGGTCTTGAGCAGTTTTGAGACAGCCAGGTGCAGAAGCTGGGAGGGGCGAAAGCCAGGGCATCTGCCCCGAACTGGCCAACAGAAGTGTTCCGTACCATAAACATCACGCTCCCTGTACATTAGGAGATTCTCTGGGGTGCCCCTCTCTCTGTGATGGCTGCCGTCCCTGGAGGGTCTCACCCGTCGTCCTGTCCCTGAGCCCCACTCTCTGCTTCCGACTGCCCTGCCGGATGCTGTGACTGTCGCGTTCTGGCTGGAGCTGCACCGCTTGCTGTGTGTGGCATCAGCTCTCACTGCTGAGAGGGTGCAGCTCGCCAGCCCTGTATCGGCTGAGTATAACCTGCTGTATTTTATACTAGTATTGGTATTGATATTAAGGTTTTTACTCTTTTACTAAATCTGTTTCTAGTTTAACCCACATGTTTCCTTTTCCCAATTTCCCCTCCTCATGTCGGGGGGAAGGGGCATCAGGAAATAAAACAACTGTCTAAACCACAACACAAATGTATAGTACTTTTCACAGAAATAAATATGGTGTTGGATAAATCTTCAAGCACAACTTGGATGGAGAAAATTATTTTCTGCTCTTGTTCTAGATTAGTGGCAGCTTCTGACCCAACCATAACAACAGCCCTCTGCATCCCAAATTTAGCTGCTGATTATCCCTCTTTCTAGAGAACGATATTCACCTTCCAGTTCTCCAGAGGGACCTTGACAGGCTTGAAAGGTGGGCCTGTGCAAACTGCATGAAGTTCAACAAGGCCAAGTGCAAGGTCCTACACATGGGTCAGCACAGTCCCAAGCACAACTACAGGCTGGGCAGAGAGTGGATTGAGGGCAGCCCTGAGGAGAAGGACTCGGGGGTGCTGGTTGATGAGAACCTCAACGTGAACAGGCAGCGTCCACTTGAAGCCCAGAAAGCCAACCGTGTCCTGGGCTACATCAGAAATAGTGTGGCCAGCAGGTCCAGGGAGGTGATTCTCCCCCTCTACTCAGCTCTTGTGAGACCCCACCTGGAGTGCTGCGTCCAGCTCAGAGGTGCCGAGTACAAGACAGACATGAAGCTGCTGGAGCAAGTCCAGAGGAGGGCCACAAAGTTGATCAGAGGGCTGGAGCACCTCTCCTATGAGGACAGGCTCAGAGAGTTGGGCTTGTTCAGCCTGGAGAAGAGAAGGCTCCTGGGAGACCTTCTAGCAGCCTTCCAGTACCTAAAGGGGGGGGCTACAAGAAAGCTGGAGAGGGACTGTTTATCAGGGAATGTAGTGACAGGACAAGGAGAAATGGCTTTAAACTAAAAGAGGGGAGATTTAGATTAGATATTAAGAAGAAATTCTTCCCTGTGAGGGTGGTGAGGCACGGGAACAGGTTGCCCAGAGAAGCTGTGGCTGCCCCATCCCTGGCAGTGTTCAAGGCCAGGCTGGATGGGGCTTTGGGCAACCTGGTCTAGTGGAGGGTGTCCCTGCCCATGGCAGGGGGGTTGGAACTAGATGATCCTTGTGGTCCCTTCCAACCCTAACCATTCTACAATTACATATATATGTACTGTATAATTACATGTGCTACTCTGCAAAACCTACCAGCAAATCTTTTCTGTCAACAGTTTGCATTTCATGAGTTTGCTAGCAAAGCATTTGTTTTAATAAGATCAGTAAAGTGTGTATAGTTTTAGCACAGAATTCTGTGGCGTCTAACAAAGCTGAGACAGCATAGTCTCTGATTTCTGGTACCTCGGGACCATTGCTTGCAGTAGCTCAGTGAAGGATCTGTGTGAAATGTACAGTGTGGCTAGCCAAATGTGAAAAGGAAAAAATTGCTGTGATAGCAAATTACGCTTCCTTCTACGTGCTATGAGAAGTGTGGTCAGGCAAAAAAAATGACATCCCTTTGTCTGTTTATGCCAGGCCAAATGAAAGCCAGGGAGAGGAGATGATAATTTTTAACTGATAGCTTTGTCTTGTTCTTGTGACTCCATGAATGTGACCCAGCTGCTGGTTATTGAGGTGTTGCCAGGAATGGCTTGGAAAAGACAATCTGCTGTAGATAACTAGAGCTAGAGGCAGAGGATGTGTGGAAGACAGAGAACAGAGAGGATATTCAGCATTTAAACTAAACTTTATGAATTCTCATACATGCACTGAATTTGGCTATGCATGGAACAGATTATGAGTGCTTTCTTGGAAAAGTAATCAGCCAGACTAGAGAGCCTGGCCCACCATTAAGGAAATAATTGTGATTGCCTTTCCATGGCTGTCGAAGAGTTGGACACTTGGCCTAAGGCTGACCTGGTCACTCCCTTGCTGGTCAGTGGAGAGAGGCAGCATGTCTGGGAGGGGATTCAAGTCTTATCTCCAAGACATTTATTTTCGAGTGGGGTGAATCCAGAGCTCGGAAGGTAGTTCCTCCTTTCCCAGACTGCAGAGGAGACCAAAAGGGGCTTAGATATGATGCCAGTTTTAGTTCAGTTAGGTGAGATGAATCTTCTACTGAGTTGAAGTAAGGCAAAAAGAAGACACTGGAAGAAAAGCACACCATTAGTGGTGTGAACTCCCTTCTCTCTTCTTTATTCAGCATACTGAGGGTAAAGGTAATAGGCATGACAGTCTTGAGGCCCATGGCCTGTAAGTATATTAACTGATCTGCATGCACTTGACATCTCTGTTCCCCACCACCTGTGGACTCCATTTACATTTATTTCAGTCTGGTTTTGTTCTATTGAACAAGCTGATGAACAATCTGATCTCCTCATAAAACCAGTGGCAGGATCAAGCCTTTCTCTGGGACTGATCACACCCAGGTCTCTGTGAAAACTAATTGACAGCACTTGATTTAAGCTATGTCTAGTCTGGTTGGGGCTGGTGGATACGAGCCCTGAGGCTCTCTTTCCTCACAGCTGTCACAACATGACATGATCTACCCTCATCTGTCCCACCAGGTCAGCTCAAGACCCTTACGCAGGGCTTGCCACAGTCCTTTCTGCAGAGAAGAACCCGGTGTTACATGGGTCACAAGCTAAGCGTGAGTCAGTTACGTGGCAAGATTGCAAAACAGACAAATGATGTTCTGGGAAGTCTTCATAAAAGGGCCATATATGAGCCAAATAAAGTCATTTTGGGGAGTCTGTGTTGGCACTTGATTTTTCTTCCACAGCTGGAATTGAGAGTCCCGTTCTGGACACTGAGTTTTAAAAAGAATGAAAAACCAGAGAGAGCTGAGAGAAGCGCAATGGATGACAGGCAGTTCAGAAATCCTGAGCTCTGAGAAAGGACAGAAGGAAGTTAGGCTGAAAAAACAGAGGAAACTGAGAATGAGAAATAAGCAGTCTGCTGAGGATGTTTTCACTTGTCATGACGTTGATTCAGCTATTGTCTATGTCCAGTGCAGGTACAAAGTTAAGAACTAATTACCTTAATTTGCAATGAGAGATTTGGATTAGCAATTAGAAAAAAATTCTAGTTAGAAGGGCAATGGAGTAGCATGAGGAGATGCTGCTCGTGGTCACTGTGGAATCACCTTAATTGGAAGCTGTAAAAAATAAGCATCTGTCAGGAATAGCTTGATATATGTCATTCTGTGCTGGTGCTAGGGAATGGAGTAAATGATACTAGGAAATCCCTTCCAGCTATAGATCTCAAAGTCTTTTTAGTGCTGTCAAAATTGAGGAAAACCTGTATTTATGTTGCTCAGATGGAGTGACAGATATATATATATATAACTTTCCCCATCAATTTAACGATATGCCTACTTTCCCCCCCCCCCCCNCTCTGGATGTGTAAATTGCAGTGGAGGCAGGAACCCCCTTGTGCCTGACTACAATCCTGTGAGAACCTGTCTTGGACAAGGACTGTGCTGCCTTCCACTGTGCATTTCTCACTGCACTCATTGTCATCAGAACAAAAGTAATCTGAGCTAATTGGTAAGTGTGTATCTGTACATTATATTGTATCATACACAGATGATGGCATGGCATGGGGGTTAATCAATGTAATGCCTTGTCTCACTAAAGAGCCAGTAAAAACTAAACACAGTGAACCTATTTAAATGTTTGTATCACATATATTTTCAAAGTACAGACCAACAGAGAATGTAAGGTCCTGTGAAAGATACACTCCTCACTGAATTGTGCCACATAGGGACCACAGGGGCAGGAGTTTACACTTCACTGATGCAAGTGCTTAAGAAGATCTCCAGCTGCCCAGATATCTGAAAGATAGTAATTAGCCTTTTCTGTCTGATGCAGAAACAGAAGAAGGGAAGAAAAGTTACTAATGGCGACTGTCCCTTGGTAAGAGGAAGAGGCAGTGAAGCCTTAAGAACAAACATTTTGTGTGCTCCCATTTATTTGCTTACACACCTCCTGCTAAAGAGGCTAAGCATCAACACAGATAATGGATATAAGAAGCAAGTCTTACAAGAGATCTCATTCCTCGCTTCCTGTGCCGGTTTTGCCTGGCATGAAGTTAATTTTCTTCATAGTAGCTGGTAGGGGGCTGAGTTTTGGATTTGCGCTGAAAACAGTACTGATAACACAGGGATGCTTTAGTTACTGCTGAGCAGTGCTTGCACAGAGCCAAGGTCTCTTCTGCTTCTCACCCCACCCCACCAGCGAGTAGGCTGGGGGTGCACAAGGAGTTGGGAGGGGACACGGTCAGGACAGCTGACCCCAGCTGACCAAAGGGACATTCCATACCATATGGCGTCATGCTCAGCGTATAAAGCTGGGAGGAGAAGAAGGAAGGGGGGGACATTTGGAGTGATGGCCTTTGTCTTCCCAAGTCACCATTATGTATGTTGGAGCTCGGCTTTCCGGGGGATGGCTGAACACCTGCCTGCCATGGGGAGTGGAGAATTAATTCCCTGTTTTGCTTTGGCTGTGTGTGCAGCTTTTGCTTTACTTATTAAGCTATCTTTATCTCAGCCCACGGGTTTTTCTCACTTTTACTCTTCTGATTCTCTCCCCCATTCCACCCTGGGGGGAGTGAGTGAGCGGGTGCATGGTACTTAGTTGCTGGCTGGGGTTAAACCACAACAGTACTTTTTGGTGCCCAACATGGGGCTCGAAGGGTTTGAGGTAAGCACAGATTTGTTTGGAAGGTGCTAAATCAAATTTATAGCTGTTATTGCTGTTTAGCTATTAATCAGCAGGCTCCTGTGCTTGCCATAGGGCTTCCTTGCCTAACTATATATTAGAATCTAGAACTCATTAGTGGCTGCATTCTGCTTTCACTGCTCGCTGTAGTGCTGTGCCACTTATCGTCTTGCTATGCTGTGCCTGGGGACATTTTGATAACAGCAATGGCAATGAGGCTGGGCTGGCAGATGTCAAGGGCATCGCTGCTCTTTCTGTGCTGCTGTACTGGAAAAGATGGAACTCCAGGGTGAGCCTGAGTCGAAGGGACTGTGACCTGTGGATGAGTCCACGTGGAAGCAGGACACCCCAAAGTGTCTGTGGCCATAAATAAGTCCATGCCAGAGCATGTACATCTCGAAGTGTCTGTGGCTGTAGTTACGTCTGTGACACAGCAGGTATACTGAAGGGATTGTGGTCCAAGGATATGTATACAGTGGAGAAGGTACACCTCGAAGCATATGTGACTGTGGATAAGTCCATGCTGCAGCAGGTAGATCTTGAAGCATCAGTGCTGTGCATGAGGTCATTCTGGAGCACCTCAAACCATGTGGCCATGACAGCCTGTGACAGCGCGGGTTTACTTCGGAAGGCACTATGTATGACTGTGGGTAAGGCCACGCTAGAGCAGGTACATCTTTGAAGGCATTGTGGCCCATGGAGAAGGCCACACTGGAACAGGTGCACCTCAAAGTGACTGTGGCTGTGGATAAGCCTATGCAGCAGCAGTTGTGCCGCTGGAGAGACCGTGGCTCATGGGTAAGGCTCCACGTGGAGCAGGTATACCCTGGAGGGACTACAGTCTGTGGATAAGTCCAAGCCAGAGCAGGGGCAAGGGGAGGAGTTCATTGCAGTGTTAAACCCAATGGTCTGGTCCAAAGGGACCACTCTCCAGGATTGGAGATTGTAATGGAAACACCTTTACATTGTTGTAACCCAGGATTTGAGTTGCATGTTATAGGAATTGCTATAGCAGGAACCACATGAACCAATGGAGGACAAGCCTTACAAAAAGCAGTGCAAGTTCAGCAGTGACCTGACCTGAGATGGCTTTGGTGCCCAGTAAGTCCATGCAACTGGGCATCCAAGTCCATCATCTCTCCTGTCCTAAGTGACCACCATAACAGATGGAGCCCAAAGTCATGGGCTAAATGAACTCAATGGACATTTTAAAGACATTTTAAAGACGAGGTCCATAGACTACATGAATGATATCTATGTATTATATCAAATCTATATGTCTGGTAGGATACTTTCTTCTTCTGTCATCCGCAAAGAATGTTCCTAGGACAGCTGCTTCTCTTTCATCTGCATGACCGTACTAAGTACCAGGCCCACTGGCATGGGACATTACAGGTAAGAAATGAGAATCTTATCTAAGGACTGACTACTCCCTGCATCACCCCTTGTGTCTCCTAAGTAACCCTGTTCAGTTACATACCAGTTCTGGTGTCTGCTCGGTGGTACGGTATGTGAGTTACCTCAGTCTCTGGCTCCTGTCTGTGCCTTCTTTAACTTTGCAAGATTTCATGAACAGTTATTGGGAAAAATGTAAAGGACAGAGAGGGAACTGATCAATACTGGCTCCTGAACAAGGCACAGTCCCTGAAATGCATGTGTGCCAAACTGACAACTCCCCTAAATGTGATTGCTTGCATATACAGATGCAGGAGCTGGTGGGCACCACCATGTATGGATTTTGTCAACTATCTTGTTTAGGTGCAGCTTTGAATGTTAGGCACTAGGTGGTTCAATTGCCTAATCAGAAGCATCTAGTGCCTTATATCTTGACCAACCTCCAGCTGCTGCTGCAAATGGACTTAGATCTCCTGTAAGTCCTTATCATACCTGCCAGCCTAATGCAGATGTCTCAGACAACCTAGGTCATCTAAAACAGCACAGATCCCTAGCTCAGATCTGTCCTGATCACTCCCCAGATGTCTGTGTAGCTGGGAAAATGGGATACATTTGAAGTTCAAAGCTTGCACTTTCTGTACAGAATAAAAGGATTTCCTTTGTCTTAGTTAAATGGGTCATTACGAGAACTAGAAGCCCTTCATGTTTCTCAGCATGAAAAGAAACCCAGGTCATGAGCTGTCACATGCAATGAAAAACTGTAAGTATACAGTGTGTCTATAATCTGTATGCAAACCACAGTGAAAAGTGCCAGTTTTGATGTCACCTGACTGTTTTCATGCCATCAAAAGCTGTGGAATCCTTTGATTAAGAATTTATGAGATTTCAGTGGCAGCAAAGATTGTCACTATTTAAATGTGAGTAGACTCTTGTGAGAACTCAAGCCATTGTGTGAGAAGAATGTACTGGTTGTAGGACTTGCATGCTTCATCGCAGTTTTCCACATTTATGGGTTTCTTTCCAAATATGATTTAAATATGCTTCACGCTATGTGACTCAAGCAATTTCATGAAAGAAGTGAAATGAAATAAAATGGAAATAACCTGAAATCTTAATCATTGCTCTAGAAGCACATAATTTTATTATGTATCTTACAATAGTAGGGTGATGTGGAGTTCTTAAAACTAAGTTATGTCATATGTAATGGCAAAGAAAAATGGTGAATTCTAAAAATGTTAACAAAAAACCCCACAAACCCTTACAATTTTGGGGTACTGCCTCATGAATTTTGAATACTTGTCATTGCAATACTGAAATGAGCTTGGGCTCATTTCATGTTGGGCTTTAAATTGTCAGCGTCTTGAGGTTGTTACAGCTGTGCAAGCGGAGTGCACCCTGTGCCTCGCTCCACTGGTCTACATTGGAAACCTCAGTTTTTCCCGTAGCTCCAGGCTGAAGTTCAGCAGTAGTGAATCTGGAGTGCCAGCAACCCCACAGACCTCTCTCACTTTGTACGCTGTGACTTCTGTGAGCTTGACAGGAATCCCCTACACCAACAGTGGATCTGTAAAGGCAAACCACTGCAAGATTTGCCCACTCAGACACCCAGACTGAAGGAAAAGCAGCTGCAGAGAAAGGACCGCGGATCAGGACAGGGTGCACACCATACCACGCTCACATGGGCATGCCCAATGGGCAGCTTGTGGCATTTTGGCAGACTTCAACAATTTTTCACAGCCCTGGTTGACCCTGTTAGAGGAGCAATCACCCTTCACTCCCCTAAATACCTTAGTCATCTTTGCTGATGACATCTGGGCATGTGACATCATGGGCTAGTCATGGAGAGACCATCTGCTGGCTGGTAATCAGACTTCTCCATGAATCCATTGCGCGTCTGGGGTGTCTCTTTCCTTGTGGGATCTTCCTCAGAGGGAACTTCCCTTCATGCCACAAGAATCAATCAAAACACATACCCTGCCAGAGGGCTTTGTCATAGCTGATGCATATATATGTCAAAGTTCTCTGAGACTACCAAGTAAGCAAATGAGAGCTGTGCAAATGCCAGCTGTTTGCCCTCAGCAACATCCTGGATACTTCCTTTCTGCCTGGCTTAGGGCTACAGCTCAATCAACTGTTCTGGCCACTTTGGCCATCACCACACTGGCTGCTGGGAAGGCAACCTAATTTGCTGGAGTTGTCAGCAGTAGTGCCACTACTGTGACTCGCCTGCAAGTTGATCTGTGACACACAGCAGCTTGGGTTCTGCATGTTCGCAGGCAAATCAGTTCGCTCAGTAACTCCAGCGTAGCCCTGACTGGCCAAAGCTACTGCACATGCAGCAGCCAATTGCCAGAGCATCTGGTTTTTGCATCTTTTGTGCTGTTTTGTTTTGTTTGTTTGCTTTTTTTTAAGCTGGCCAGCTAGCAAGCCTATCTTGGTTCTCTGCTGTATGGACTAGAAAAAATGGACACAAGGAGGCACCGGTTAGCCAAGGACCTAGTCAGTTGTTTTGCAACCTCTTCCATGCTTTCCATCAAGACTTATGTGTCCTGAGTGACACAGGGCATCTGCTGTCCCTAGTGGGTTTGGTCACATTTGACAAATCCTGTCTTGGGAACACCTAAATTTGGTACACCCTTGTACTTGCTCTAGCACCCCCCCAACCTGGGGTCCCAATCTGTCCTTCCTCCAGCCTGGGTGGACTGAGAACCTTCCACCTCACCTGGCCTTGGGGGAGTAAAAATCAAAGTACTAAGTAAGACAGCGTGCCTTGTAAGGTAACCAAACATTCTTAAAACTATGGTATGCACTATGATAGGCCTTGATCTAGAACAAGTTGTAACTGTTGAGAAAAAAATAAATCTGGCTTATTATATTTAGGAGCTGAAAAATGTTTTCCGGAACTGACCCTCAAGATAGACATGGAAAGAACAGATGTATTGCTGTGCAGTATTTAGAAACACTCTGATGGACATTGTGATGGGCCGTGGACTCCTAGATGAAACAGGAGCAGAGGAACCAGTCTGTTTCTTGCTCTCCGCCTTCCAGAAGAGGCATTAGACTTGCCCAGATATACTGTCATCTAAGTCAGGTTGCACTGGGTGGACATGCCTGGAACAGTATTGTTAGGGGTGGGTAGACCTCCTGGAAGGCTGAGGGTGTAGGTAGATTGATGCATGTGGCATGCACACTTCTGGCATGCGATTTCTTGAGATCTGGATAAAACTCCACTTTGCAGTGCAAAGCAAGTCAGCTGGCTGTGCCAGCGCCAAGTCTGCAGGCACAGTGGCTTCTGGACAGCTTGTAGACAACCAGCAACTTTGACTTTGAAAGTGGGTTTGAAAGCAAGCTTCAAAGTCATGGATGCATCCAGGAAGAGCTAATTCTGTAACCTTCATTTCTCTGGAAACTTACTCTGTGAGTCACTTAACTGACTTTCACATCCGTATTCACTGTTTCACACGGCAACGTACAAAGGAAAGATTACAGAAGTAGCAAGTCTGGGATTTGGGTACTTCTGCCTCAAGTCACAGATGCGACATCAAACTAGATGGGTTCTCCTCTAACTTGGATTTTGAATCTGCAGTGACATTTTGTACATAAATGAGGTATTGATTGGCTTCCTTATGACCAGGTTTGTCTTTTTTTTAACACATGAATGCATTTTTTTTCTCTCAAAAAGTGCCTGGAGAGAGAAAGACCTGTGAAAAAGTGCAGGATTTACTGAAGAAGCAGAGGGGGAGCAGGACAACTGAAGGGACAACAGGTCACGCAGGGCAGGACAACAGGGAAGAGATCTGGAGACAGGCAAAATGATATACTCAAGAAGTGCACAAACTTCTGCAGACTCAGAGCTTTGTTTTGGTCCCATTTGAATCAGTATAAAGGACTGACTGCTGAAATCAGGAGATGGGAGCTAGGCCTCCAGTCTCCCTTTCTTTCTGGGGCCTTCCTAATTTATCCATAGCTTTCCTCTAGATCCTTAGCTTTCCAAGGTGGAATATGCCCTAGATGACCACAAAGGCAGATGCTCAAAGCGTGCAAATGCACCTGCTCGTGCAAGCGTATGCAACGCTGCCTCAGTGGCTGCTGGTACGGATCAGCACGTTGCACAAATGTACTGAACAGCACACAGGAGGCGAGCTTCGGGCATGGGCACCAGCGATGTGCCTGGAATGCTGCCAAGTCATTCTCGAGGACCTGTACATCCAAAAAGGACTGTTAACTTTATATGTCAGTTAAGCAGACATTGTTAGTTTAAATAATGGTTTGGAATATTTTTTTTTGGTAATGAAAAGGAAATGATTAACAACAGACAAGGTAAACAATGAGCTTCATTGTGAAAATATACAGTAGGCTGAGAGGCAATTTCACACGATGCCATTCTAAATCCTAAAAATCATGTTAGAACACTGAAAAGCTGACTGTCATTTAACTGTAACGGAGCTGTAACACTAAGACAAATTTATTTGAAGAAATATTAAAAGTGCCAGGATAATTAATGTTCTTATAATGCTCTCTACTGTCTTGCAAAGTCCCGTGTTCTTCCGTACTGATTTTTCCTCTAGAGCAAAATAAATGTTAGTAATAATAGTGGCTTGTATCACCTTACAAAGCTGTAAAATCTTATACCATAAGAAATGGGAATTCTGTGCCAATGAAAATAGAAAAAGATTTTCGCATTCTCAAATGTCTTAGCTTTTGGCATTTGGAGTAAAACCAACTCTTTTTGAAAAATAAAGCATTATTTTATGGAAAAAGTATGTTCTTTAAGAGCCTAGAAGCTATAAAAAGAGGCTTTTTTGAAATAATTGCAATTTTTAAAAACAATAATGCAACTCGGATGTTTTCTAAAACAAATTTAATTAATTTTAGTAAATATCTCACAAAAAGAGGAAATCTTTCTAGCAAGCTAATGTGTCATACCAGAAGCTGCAACTGTGATCTCAAATGCAACTGATCTCAAATCACGCAGCAGTGCTAAATGAAAAGAAAAAGAATAATTTCTGAGTCCTTTTCTTGGCTCACATCATCGTAAAACACTTTTCAGTCATATTGCAGATGAGCAGAGCATGAATCTGCCAAATGTTAGGCCCAAGGAAGGGGAAAAAATGAGACACCTACAGATAACCCCTCAGATCGGAGCGCGCTGTATCGCTGCAGCAGTAGGTATCAACCTGCTGCAACAGCACCACAGTTCTATGCTGTGTGAAAGGGTGGCCAGCAAAGCCAGAGAGATTTCAAATGCATTCAAATTTGAAGGGAAAGTGAAAAAAATCAGTTGTCTTTATTCGTTAATTTCGGCAGTACTTTATAAAATGCCCTTAATTACCAATGTAAGTTCAGAGCATGCTGAAAAAAGATACGACCATTGTACCCATTCTGAAAACACAGTTTAAACGCCAGCAGGAATGAGCGCCGTCTGGTCAAGGACAGAACTGCACTGCTGGCTACAAAGCAAAGCAGAAATTTTGGTCTCACTTGAGCTGAGATACCTCAACCACAACTCCCGAGTAGTCTGCAGAGAGCTCTGGATTTACTCCTGTGAAGAAGAGGACGGAGCCTGATCCTGAACGAGTTTATTGCTTTGTGCTCTTCGTGCGCAGAAATCATAAAGAGGAGCAGGATTTAGCTGATTTTCATTGAGCACTTTGGTGAAGAGGCAAGTCTGTTCTAACACACTTCTGATGTTTGCGGGGACAAAAGGGAAAAGAACATAGAATCAAACCAATCATACAGAAAGACAAGTAAAGTTATATATAAGTCTACACTGTTGCTATTAAGAAAAAATATTTTTTAGAATTACTGAGACATCAAACTACATAATCATGGGGTGGGGAGGGGAAGGCATTCCACGACCAAGGAGGAGTTACAGAGCTTTGGGAACAGCACGGAACAGCTGTGAAAGTTCATATCTAAAGTTGCTATCTTGATAGTGTCCATCACAAGTACACTGCAACCATTTGGAGGACAAAAAAGAAGTTAATTGTAAGCATTATTCGTGGTTGTTGAAAAAACGGTGAAATCTCTGCTGTGACACAAGCTGTTAACTTTTAGCATTTGGTGTCTTTAAATCAGAATGAGAAACTAATGCAACCCACCCAGAAACTCAGCTAACAATCTTCCAGCAACTCACCACCAAAATTAAAAAAAAAAACAAAACCAAAGGCAGAGTTAAACTGAAACACTGGCAAAACTAAATGAGTTCCCAGTAATACGAAAAAAGAAGGCAAAGTGATATTCCAGATGGAGATTATTTGGAGTTACAGTAGTGAACTGTGTAAAGCTAAAGGAATGGTAATAAAGAATGAAAATGGATCTGACTATTAAAGGAGGGGACAGGAAACGGTGCCACTGAGAGATGGGTGTGCTTTACAGCAACATGGAATGGGATACTCTTTGCAAGAGATCGGCTCCAGAGCTGACAATCCTGCAACATGTCAATTCTTTCCAAAGCAAACCCAGCAACTCTTAGTAAACATCAGATCATCCGTAGTGAGTTATGAAAGCCAACTTGCCCATGCACTATTACTTGACAACAGGGAACAGAGACCGGCTAAAACAAGTTCCTCCATCCTTCCCTCGCTCCACAGAGCTGCTCTGCAGTACTGACTCTGGGAGCCTCCTGCTGTAGCAGTGAAAGCTGACAGAGGACAGCACGCCTCCGTGAGATGGGTGCTGCCAGCACCTTTGCACTGGAGCCCTGAGACCCTGACGCTTAGTGACAGCATCCAGTGAGTATTTGCCAACTTCCTCTTCACTCTTAAAGGGGATGGCACAAAGGATAAAGAAGATATCTGGGGTGAGAGAGAGAGTTTGAAGGGAGTTTTCTGGTACCATCAAAACTAATCAGTCAAGGTCTCAGGTGCTTAATGGTGTTTCTGAACTTCTGTGCCCCAGTCGAGCAGACAGTGCAGGTCAGAGGGCCACCCTCCCACTGGGGGAGCAGTGGCAGCAGACGGGAAGAGGACCCCAGGCACAGATCTGCCATACTCTAGGGCATCAAGGCATCCAAATCTTTCTTAAGGCTGGAAGAGTTAATTATAAATGTGTTTTATTTCAAAGTGATGTTAGGCTGCAGGTGACATTCACACTTACAGGCTTCTGCACAGTTCAGATTCCAGTTTGCTCTCTGCTCTCTTTACCAGAGACCACCTCCACCCCACTCTGCTCCAGCTGGATCCTCCACTGCACTCACAGGCAGCCTGAGGCCACATTAAATATTTAACCTGGGGAGTGGCAAAACCTTTTCCCTGCTGAGAACTGAAAGCCTACTGAACACCTTTAACAGGTCACAACTTGACACGTCTTAGTGTTATCCAACAGTAACCAGAAAAATAAATAAACTGTGTGTTGGCAAGCAGCCTGAAATAAAATCGCAAGTCACATTGAGGCTCTACTCCTATCTCCCTCTCCCTTGTTCCTTTCTCTCTCCCCCAGCAATTTCAAATGTTGTTCTTCCTCAGAACAGCCATTAAAGGCTGAGATCAGGAAGTAAAACCATAGCCTTCAAACATCTTCCTTTCTCCCACTGTCTAAAGAGATGCACAGCGGCAGCTGGGAATGGCCTTGTCCTCCTGGACACAACCATGAAGACCAAAATCTGGGTGTCCTCTATTTGCCTCCCTTTGTCTGACCCATTGCTGCTGTTTGCTGCTTCTCCTTTAGTTTATTCACCCATGCTCCATTCTCTCTGCCCATCCCGATTTTCACCCCCCTCCTCCTCTGTCCAGCCTCTTTCCTACAGAGCTGCCCCTTCCTTTCTTCACTTCCTAAAACCTCAGTGCCTCCACGCATCCCCCCTCTAATGAGGGGGTATCTTCTGTATCAGTATGCATTGACCGGTGTCTTCTGTAACAGTATGTTTTGACCCCTCGCTCCATACACACGCGCACACACCCATTATGTGACTCTTCCATACAAAAAGACGTGCTTAATACAGAAGTCAATGGTTAGGTATCTTCATTCATCAGGTTGAGTGGAGAGAGATGATTTATTCACACAGGTACCTGCTCTTTGGAAAGTACTTGGAGTAGTAGTTGGTTCCCTACCCTGTTGCCTGATACCATGTTCAGGGTCATCCAGAAAGGAGGGGACAGATTAGACCGGTTCTGTCCCGAGGGTAAAAGCAGCAAAGAGAAAAAAAAGCCAAACAAACCACGTGAAAGAAAGCAGATGAGACCAAAGTCCTTCTGACAGAAATCAGCCCAGGTCAAAGGTTTAGCAGTAGGAACAGTATCACAGAGGAGAACTTTATATGCCAAAGATCACATCATATGTGGTAAAAATGTGAAGCCAGATGTCACTGAATCTTCAGAAGTCACTTGTGTTGACATCCTCTGTATAACTCCCAGGGGAAGGAAATATTTATATTTAAAGCCTTCTGTTTCTATATTGTTTCTTAAGTTATATTTATTGCTTGACAGTGAAAAATTGATCTACACCTGTTATATCTAAATCTCTTAACCAGTTTGAAGTACACCAGAGCGGAACATCTATTTGACATTTAAAAGAAAGAGACAGTTGTGTACTGTCTTTAGCTGTGACACTGTCTATCAGCTCATTTTTATGTTTAATATGTTGTGCTCACAAAATGTGTGAAATGTTTTCTAGATACAATGGGAATGTAATCCTGACCTTTAAAAAAAGAGTAAAATCTAGACAGTTCACTGGCACATTTGGTGTATTTTACTGCTAATACATATTTAGCATAGTCTTAACATTGACACTCTTATCAGAGCTAGAGTGGTAAGTAAAATTCAGTCAGAATATCCCTAAATTAAACTGTATCAGTCTTTCCCACAGTTCCTGTGATATGTTCCAAATGGGTGGCAGTCAGATGGTAATTATAAATCATTGCTCTCGGTTCTCTAACTTGAGCACTATCCAAGACAGACAGTGAACACCTCTGAAATAGCTTCTACAGTCACCTCAAAGACTTCAGGAAGACGTCAGGTTTGCTGTCGTTCTGTAGGACTTACATGGCAAAATCTGAAAAGTGTCTTCTCACATCAGGTTTTTTCACTCCTTTGCAATTTGAGAAGGCATTGGGCAGCAGTGGAGACTCTGGAATTATCTTCTGCAGACTCAGGAAGACGGTACTATACTGTGTCATTCTCAAATCACATTTGATTTTTTTTTAAGGAGCAGCACTAGAATATTTTTTTTTTTAAAATGAAAGTCATTGTCATTCACAGGAGGGCATCCTTACTCCTGCTGAGTGGATTCCAGACATTTTTTATTAGATCAAATTCTTCTATCTGTCACTAACTCACAGAGATCTATTAATATAGCTCGAAGGACAACGTATTGCACTGTTGATCTGAGAAAAGTGTAGACTAGGTAGGTTGCCTACTTGCAGTTTCCTCTTGCACAGTTTACAGATCCGGTAAACTGTTTCAGCAAATTCAGGCTGGAGTAATATGAGAATAGCTACAGAAAGCGTTGGGTACACAAGAAAAACTGAACAGTGGGCAGTAGGGACACTTTCAAAATGAAGGTTAAGAACACATAAATGTATTTCAAACAAAAGTCCTGAACCTGGTGAAATTTGTGCAGATGCTTAACATTTTACTTTGTGAGCAGCTCCATTTAAATCAATGAGACTCTTCACAGCATGTAAAACTTGACACATACACAAGCTTTTGCAGGACGAGGGCCAAAAATTTTTTTGGAAGAATGTGACTTGCTTGGAGACATTCCAGAGGAAAAAAAACATGTGGGACTTTCTATAAAATTGTTGGCACCATTCTGCTTATTAAACAGACATGAATTCACTCAAATAAGATTAGGTCTAGACTTTTATATCAAGTATGTGGAAGTTTGTGCCTATTTCTAAGTTTAAAAAAAAAAAAGCAATAATGCTTCTAGATTTGTATGCTGGGTTAAATTATTGAGATACATATATATATATTTAGAGTTTTATGATATTACCTATCTTACTTATTTTACTATCTTACCTATAGTTCTGCTACCAGGCAAAATTTGCTCTCTTAGCTAATAAATTGTTACAACTTTCAGGCAGACTGCACGGAAAACAGTTTCTGTTATTTACTTTATGTCCTTAGATGTGGCAAAAAGTAAATCTTCCTCTCTTACCTCAAACTAATTCAACTCTAAGTATGTAAGACAAGAATTTATTGTTCGATTTGCAGCTTGTGTATTGAAGAGCAATATATTCATTTCAGGAACAGAGTCTAATTTTAGATC
Source organism: Psophia crepitans (assembly GCA_013399095.1). NCBI lineage: Eukaryota > Metazoa > Chordata > Aves > Gruiformes > Psophiidae > Psophia > Psophia crepitans. The sequence continues at coordinate 485,813 of VWZZ01003502.1, forward strand.
GGTATCGAAGGTGCGATGAAAATGCTAGGAGTGTCAGTAGGACTTTTCAAGAGCAAGCCCGGTACTGTTCTTGAACTACAACGATTGTGAGATGAAAGAAATCATAGAGTAGACTTAACTAGTCTAAGTGGAACCTGTGATATACCTGAAATTATTCACCCCCCACTTGTTATCATGGGCATGGCCTCAAACTAGTTCTGATAAATGCTTCAACATTACAGCTCTTCAAGAAAACAGACCTAGCCGTTTGGCGCACTGGGCGCGGGACTGCTCGGTGGTAGATGTTGCCAGCACTTTAAACAAGCGGCCTAGGAAGACACGTGGAACATCTGGCGATAGCAGCCACCTTTAACCACAGGGGCCACAGGTCACGTTGTACCACAGCGCACAAAACCAGTGTCACAGTTAGCAAAGCACTTTTATTTGACCATAAGGTGTCTTGAGGTCAGATTTAAAAGCTTCTGCAGATGTAGACAGGAACCCAGCAGGATCTTCACCTGCTCCTAAGCGCTTATTTCCCATTGGTTTCTCACTAGGACTGTCTTTGTAGAAATAAATTAAAATACTTCAGAAATACAGTGCTAGGTGTCTCAAGGCACAGTGCCTTGCTTCAGGCTGCAGAAAGCCAGAAGCTGCCAGCGGGTAACTCTTTTTTTACTGCAGTTACTTTTAAGGCAGCTGTCCCATGTCCATACCAAAATCCTCCAGGGCTCCCCGTCTGCAAATGCAGAAAACCTGGGTGAGGTAAGAGGGATGACTGCTACATGAACCGGGTACCTTTTAGTTAACAGAACTGCACAGAAAGCCTTGGAAGTCTTTTTCATCCCCTGGGGTGCGGTAATTCCTGTGGATTTTTCCACAGAGACAGCACCCCCTATATAATATATAATATATAATATATAACATATAACATATAATATATAATATATAGTAAATAAAAATAAATAACAAAATAATTGTTTCTTCACCATTTGGGCTGGGCTTGGTGCTTCAAAATCATTTTTGCAAGCAGGGATACCTCCCCTCTCCTCCCTGGCGCTCTCGCACCCAGACTGGCCATACTGGACTGCATCAGGCCCCTTCCCTAGGCGTGCCTTCCTGCGCAACTTCTGCATTCCTATTTTTAAAAGCTGTACGTTTTGAAGATACAGGAACACGTGCTTTTTGCAAGATAATCTCTACTTCCTTCCCCATTCCACACAGTCACGCTGCTCAGTACCAATTTACTGCATTGCTGGAAAGTCTGTTATAAAAATGCATATAATCTATATTATGACTTGTCTGAGAAAAAAAAAAAAGAGGGGTGGGGAATGTTCCCGAGGAAGTTAATTGCATTTTCAAGATTTCAGTGTTTAGAGCTAGAAGTAATGAATCCAGAGCAAATGGAAATTGGAAATGCTACGCAGCAAATGCAAGGATCAGCAGGGTAGCACTAGGTGGCACTGCAGTGATTGTCACTCAGAAAGCATGGGCCAAGCCCAGGGAGAGGTGGACCTGGGTCCAGCTCTGAACGGGCAGCTCAGGTTTGCCATCTAAATTTTACCTGAGTGGCCTGGGGAGGTTCTGAGGAATACGGGACATAGCAGTCCTTCCAAGGATTATAATATATAGCCTTGAGTAGGCTGATAAGTGATATATATGATGATGACGACTGTGGAAAACTACCTGAATGCTTTGATTTCACAAAGTGAGACCACAAGGCACGTGCAAACCTGTTCTGCTCTGTTGAACCCAAGGTCAGGATATTCAGATTCGGTACATCTAAAGCAATCTCCCTCAAAAGCACACCAGAAATGTTAATGTGTCATCAAGGGAACTGGATAGTTCAATGTCTGCCTGCAGATACAAACTGGCAGTTTATAACTACAGTTTTTTGCCTAAAAATGGAAATTTGACTTAAGAGGGCCAAAATCAGCTAGATTTTGGGACTAACCTCATAGCATTTCCTATCATACAGAGTTAAATGCTGACTACTGCCAATTTCTTTTAATGTTTCCCACAGATGATAGCTAACATCAAAGCTCAATGTGTATCTTGCTCCCAATAACAATCTAGCTTGTTGTCTCTAACAGGTGCTGCAATAAGCTGATTTGAGAGCTTGCTTTTAGAACTTTGCAGAAGCGTAGTCTTTTATAGGAACAACTGAGCAATTCTGTAGCTTATATTATTAAATACTTATGGGAGAAAATAGAGCCTGTTGAAAAAAGTCATACTCATTCTTCTAATTTGAACCAATTTAAACTAAATTCAGGCGGTTGTTGCAATTCAAGGGACATGGTCTATCTCAGAGTTGAATTCTAAAACATTGTAGAATCAGATTTATAAATCTTGTAAATCCTTTTAAAGGAAACATCGAAGTGTGGAATATTCACTACAACAGCACTACAAGTTATAATTATAATATCGTAACTATTTTTCTATTATGTATTTCTGGGAGTTATATAAAACAATCTAACAGTACATTCCTTTACTACAAGAACGGTCTCTACCAATGGAAATAGCCCAGCTGGAGACAGTAGGTTTGCTTAGAAAAACAAACACTGGAACCAGCAGTATTATTTGAACATAAGTTGTGCTCCCACCCAGTCAGTATGTGCAGGTTAACCCAAATGGGCTTTCAACACAAGAAGGGTGGAGAAGAGGGGTCATAGGAGTCAGAGCATAAAAATCTAGCGTTGCACCATTGCTTCCATCTGCCAACATTTAAATAGCACCATTTAATAAGAAATTAAATGCCCCTTCTGCTGGAACTGGACTGTTTGTCCATGCAAGGCTAAACCTGTAGTAAAGATGAGAGACATATGATGTCCAAAAACACTTTAAACTGTCTCTTTTAGTCATAAGCCACTGCTCTTTGAAATGATTCCTGTGTGGTTCTGAGCACATCCTGAGAAAATGTTCTAGCTGTCCTACTTCTTCTAATGTGTACTCTAATAAGGGCTGCTTTAATCTATGCTTTAAATCTTCTTTAATCTGGTCACAATTTTACACTTTGAGATGTACCCCTGAGGCCTCCTCTTGCCTCAGAAGAGGCTTGAAAACAACCATAACTTGCTGCTGCTGTCTCAGACATGTCTATGTCTATGTTCCTGGAGTCGATGTTGGTCCTCATAGAAATGTCCTAAGAGCAGACTCCATCCTAGATGCAAAAGTGGTCTGTGTAGCTGGCAATGAAGCATGGCATTCATGGAAATCCTCGCTGCTGAAGGGAAGGTCTGATGAGACATGCGGTTTGTCCTTCAGCCCATTTTGCAACCTGAGTGACTTAGCCAAAGTCGATCCCCACAGCCCGTTTGAAATCCAGAAGAGCAAGTGGCAAAGTTTCCCGATCAGTGTGGTAAGCCTGTGGGAAGCGACGACAATGCCCCAGAGCTCGCTGTTTTCACTGTCACCCCAGCAGGACAGGGTGACACAGAAGTGGATGAAACAGTGTCTTACTTTGGGCAAGTACAGCCACAGTGGTGGTGTATCGCTGCCCAGCCGTGCAGGCTTGGGAAGAGGTATGTGCTTGACAAACGTGCTCGGTTCAGAGCTAATTACATTGCCAAACCACTCTGGGTGTGTATGTGCGTGCGTGAGCTGGGGGATCAGGAAGTTTGTCTTACCTACCTCTACTACCTGAGCAGCGGGTATCTCGCCTAAACCAGTCACCTATGTTCCCTTTGTGCCAATGCACGGTAGGTAGGGTAATACGTCCTGTTCTAACCTGGGAGATAAAGCTTAGAAAACTAATCTAGAAAATTAATAGCAGCTATTTAATTAGGTGAACATGTGATAAAAGTATTCCCTCTTTTAAAACATAAGTAGCTGGGACTGCAGGTGTGCACTGGTGCACCCAGAAAACAGCACACCAGCAGCAGCCTGGGCTGTGTTAGGAGGAACATTGGTCAAGGGAGGAGATCCTTCCCCTCTGCTCAGCCCTGCTGAGGCCACACATGGACTGCTGTGTCCAGTTCTGGGCTCCCCAGTACAAGAAAGATGTAGACTTACTGGAGACAGGGCCACAAAGATGATTAAGGGACTGGAGCCTCTCTTGTAGGAAGGGAGGCCACAAGAGGTGGGACTGTCCAGCCGAGAGCAAAAGAGTTTCAGGGGGATCTTATCCATATGTACAAATACCTGATGGGAGGGAATGAAGGAGAGGGAGGTTGAGTCTTCTCAGTAGTGCCCAGAAACAGGACAAGAGTCAATGGGCACAAACTGAAACACATGAAATTCCACCTGAACACCAGAAAACACTTTTTTAATGTTAATCAAACACTGGCACAGGTTGGCCAGAGAGGATGTGGAGTCTCCATCCTTGGAGATAGTCAAACCTCAACTGGACACAGTCCTGAGCAGCCTGCACTAGCTGACCCTGCTTGAGCAGGGGCTTGGACAAGATGACCTCCAGACATCCCTTCCAACCTCAACCGTCTTGTGACTTCGTGATTCTGTGAATTTCCTTTAGGAAAAAAAAGCTTCAAGTCTTTACTGAGTCAGGACTACAAGGACCATGTCCAATCTGTTGTAAATCCAGACAGCCCCGACACAGGAAAGAAGGGCTAATTTTAACATAAACCTGGTTTACCCTTATGCAAATGACACTGGATTCAGAAGAGTTGTATGCTTATTAGGATTCCATCCCTTTCACTCTCATTTGCCTATAATTTTCATTTGTGCAGCTCTCTTCAGTTATGGCTTTAGTTGTATTTAGTTTGTATTCTCCTTTCAACAACAAAAAACTCCAAACCAAAATCAAACCCAAAGAAATAAACATAGAGTGTATCTTCTGTTTCTTGATGGAGAGTTAAGACAATTTGAGATGTGTTCTCTCTTTTTTAATGGCCTTGCTATTGATTACTGATCTATATTTATGCATACACACATGCACATGCTGAGACACAAGATCATTTAATTTAAATCATTCAGGTGTTTTGATATTGTAGGGACTCTTTCAACACTTTGTCCTATTCTTTAAGTTTGGGTGTCAGCCTTCAGAAATCACATTAGTAACCACTAACACTGAACATTGCTGTGTGTAATCAGATTTTTATGAGTAAGAAATCTAAGTCCTCAATCCTACATCACTGATCTCCAGTGCTCTGAAAACACAGAGCAAGTTCAAAACTTCTTTGCTGCAAGTGTGGAAATCTCCAAGCGGAGTGAAGCCACCAACCAGAACGTCTCCCAAACCAGCTCCTGGTAGGCACTGCCACAGCAAAGTATTGCCTGCACAGATATTCTTGGGGACTGTTTGGCTGCTTCAATTTATGCTAAAATTATACTGACAGTCAATTGACCTGGGCAACAAAGAGACGTTTTCAACCAACTTTGTAGGTCACTCATACCTATATTCACAAATCTTGGCACATGCCTCTTGCATTGATTCCTTACCTGTTTGCACCTCAATTTTGTTCTAAAACTCCCAAAGATGAAATAATGCAACCCTGTTCCTGCTGGTGTCAGGCACCTGAGTTACGCATCATTTTGCTTCGCTCTTTCTAAGTGTCTCCAGATGAAAAGTATCAATGCTAAAAACTGGTCTTCCACATTGTATTGTGCAAGGAACGGTCTGCAAATCTTGCAGTACAGCGCAGTCACGGGGACTGAGCACTGAAAATGCAAACCTGGAATATATTTGGGTGACATTAACTAGGTTTCAACCCAATCTTTTCCTACTGTTGCTGTAGCCTGAAAAACTATGCAAATGTATTGCTGTTGAAGAAAGGAGGGGAAACGAAACAAGTCCAGGCAACAGAACCGCCAGCTCACATTAGCATTCTGCCATGGTGAAATAAACCACATGGTTCAGACAAAATAGGGACAAAGGAAGGTCTCATCGGGAATATCGCTGCTTGAATAGGAACAGCTCTAATCTCAGCAGTGCCACAAATCCCCTTTGAGAAAATGAATTTTGGAACACTTTAAATTTTTAACTGTTTTTCAGTTTCCATGGAATAGCACCGTTCCTCAAGCCACTTTAATAACATTCCTGGCTTGCCTTGCTGTAACAAGCTACAAAAACTCATCCAGATGATTTGGGTTTTAATATCAAGTTGCTTTGGAGAACATTCATGGTTGGAAGTGAACAATAATACCTTTTATTATTGCTGTAAAAGAAAAAAAAAAAAGGAAAAGAAAGCTAGAAGATAAATGCTTTGCTTTTGCCCATTGGGGAGCTCTGGTTTGTTATTACATTCTACGCAATGATAATTAATGACTCCACAACCACCACTAAAAAAGTGTTCCCTGGCTAAAATTTTCAAGAGTAACTAATGGTTTGGGGTTTCTTCGCTTTTATGTGTTGTTTGAAATACCTTAAAGAGAGACCTGGTTTTCAGAAAATGCTAAGCACTGACTTTCTGCAAATTGTCTACCTTCCTCTTAAAACCTTCAGACCCTGTCATTTTAAGGTCATGGTAGATGCTGTACACTGGTAACAGAAGAAAAGCGTGTCAATTCACAAAGTAGTAACAGAGCACCCGAGTAGATCACAAATAAATCCATTTCAAAGGAAAATACTTTAAAATGATACCTTCCTTGCACCTGCATGAACAGACTTCTAGGCTCTTGGGATGACTGGAAGCTACTTAATGAACAAGAATGTAAGCAAAACGGTAGGCTAGGGACCGGTTCTAGCAGTTGTTTTGTATTACTCAGTAAAAGAAAGATCAAGACCACATCCTGCAGTCTTGGGTGGTGCTCGGACATGTCCAAGCACTTGTGAATGTCACTGTAAGCGTTGTGCCTGCCTGCAGCTGTCCTGGAGCCTGGCTGTCCTTTGCCCAGCGGGAGGAATCTCTATTAACACCTCTGCAAACTGGGGAACCTCCAACTGAATCAGAAAGCTGATGTTTCAGCCATGGTGTCAATGCTCCTTCAAGGTACCCAACGACGGAGCAAGGAGCATCAGAGATGTCCTTATTTCATCCACCCACATGAATCAGCTTCAGAAAAATCCAGAAAGGCTTCTAGATCTTTCTCCCAGCTCAGCTGCACTGGAGCAGACAGAAGAAAGCAAAGGAGTGAAGGAGAAATCAAGTAGCTGCTTCTGAGCTTCTCCTCTGCCAGTGATTACACCAGGGTATCCTTATTTCATGCCCTTCTATTTCTAGTTCAGTTAGCCCAAATTAAAAACCTTTGGAACTGTGTCTCCCTAGCTTGGTTCTAGCCACTTAAGCAGCCTTGCCTTTTCTTCGAAGGGCAGTCCCTGGCCAGGGCAGGTGTGATGGATGTTCAGGTCAACATTTAAAAAATAGATTTCTCTTCTGATACCTGAGGTTCTCACATTTTTAAGTGTAAATTTGCCTTCTATGCATTTGGGCAAGATTTTGATCCTCTAAAATTAACAATGAGTATGCTTGCAAACAACCAGATTGCCAAGCTTTGGCTGATTTTACATGCAAGCACAATTGTCAGAGCTCAGTGCAGGCAATGCATGGTAGCACTTGGTAGCTTAAGGTGCCTGGCTCCATGGAGCTGGCTGGCCTGCTGATGAGGGTTCCTCAGTTCTTAATCCTAAATCTGTGCCATGTTGGGATTATTTTTGTTGGATTAGACATGAAGCAAGGCCCTGCACGTGTACAATCTGGCTCTACCTTCCCCAGGCTTGCCCACTTTTGCTTTGCAGAGGTCTCTGTTCCTGTTGCAAGGCTGTCTTCCAAATCTTGTGCTTTGTCTAGTACGTGCTCATCATCCTTTTGCTTCCAGGTGTCCTTTGCTGACAGGAGTTATCCACAGACACCAAGATTTCCTTCAGCAGGATAATGAAAGAGGTTATTGTCTTATTCCAGCTATCTTTCCTTGCTATTATCTTAGGTTTTCCATCACTAATTCTTCTCCTCTGCCTGGCTGAAGGAGAGAGGAGTGTTCACCTAGTTCCAATCTGAAGGAAAAAAGCCTGGAAGTAAGGAGGCAGCATCAAATGACCACACTCCTGACAACTCCTCTGACTTTCATGGACAATCCTCTGGCTGTGTGTCACTATGGCCTAGGAGAAGCACGCTGGCATGGAAAAGTCCTGCCACTATAGCTGCACCTCGGTTCTCACAGACACAGGGATTTCTGGGCACAGGGCAGGGATGCTGGGTCTGCCGAGAAGGCTGCTTGCTACGTCAGCCAGAACTGAAAGGGCGCTATTTCGCTTTGCTGAACTACAATTCAATTTTACAACACCCGATGCACTGACTGAGGTTTGGTCCGTGACTGATGCTGCTGCTAGGAGTGAGGAGAGAACAGATGCCCTGACTAACTGCAGCAAACTTCATAAAGTTCTGTTTGGGATTAAGAAGTTTGATTTAAGGTCTATGCCTGCATTTGCTTTCTCAGATTTGCTCTAGGCTGCAGAGAGGATAAACCCCGGAGAAGGGAGTGGGAGAAGGTGCTCGCAGCCAGAGCTGCAGAGTTTGCACGGGTAAGGCAATTTCTCACATAGAACCAGGATCAGTCAGGGACACACTGAGAAGCAATGATCTGGCAGAGCTGGGCTAGGGAGACGCAGTTAGCGTGGAAACTCAGGGCTGGTGAAGCAACCATGGTGGCTGACAGCACAGAGAGTGGGCAGCGTCCCACTGCCCAGGAGTGGCATGTGGAGGGCACTGTGCACGGCGTGGCCAGCAGTGCTGCGCTGCATTGTTGGCAGCACACACAGGAGCTGGCGGCACGCCCGGGAAATAAACATCCACAGATGAAAGCAGGCCAATGTGGGAGGTAGCAGCCTGCTCGGTTTCCAGGCTCTGATCACCTTCTCCCAAGCCCTGTTTCCTCACAGTGTCCCCTTGTCCTCTCACAATGAATGGATCATTGCCCTCTGCCGGGAAAATGAAGTGCCTTACGAAGAAAGGGATCGCCCAGATGTTTCCCCAGGGAACTGCTTTGCATTCAAGGGTGTGTGCATATCCTGAGAAAGAAGGTGATCTGATTTCTTTTTAGCCTCATTGCAGCCTGATAGTCTGGAGTGTCCACAACTGTTCATGGCTCTCTCGTGTCCTTCTGAGTCTTAGTGATACAGCTCTTTAAGGTGTCCATACCAACACATCAGTACAGAAACACCACAGCAAGCAGCGGCATGCTTTGAGGTGTCAGCGTTGGTCCCCTGCACCTAAATCTTAGTAGATCTCACAGCTGTGGGGGTCAGGCTGGTGAAGCCTGGGGACGATAACCACCAGTGGCGCAGTCTCCATCCTGCTGGGCTCTGCCAACAGCCTAGCTCTTCTAGTATTAAGAATTTTTTTTTTTCCTAACAAGACATGCAGATGTGGCCCAAGGTCTTTTCCAACCTAAAAGATTCTATGATTCTCTAAGTAGCGGCCTGTTTTTCTTTTCCACCATCCTATCATCAGACCCTCAAAATTAAACATGTGGTAGTGAGAACAAAACAGTTGATTATTTCCCTCTATTGAGTTACTAGTTCTTTGCCTGAGTGGCAGACCAGAATGGCAGGTGATGTCATTAGATGAAGACTCTTGCTGAAGCTTAAATCCTGACAAAAATGATAACATCAAGAGGATTTGCTTTAGGAATAAGAGATATAGCAAATCTGGGGTGTTGTGTTACTAAAACTTTATGCTTCTGAGAAGTTTCTATGTAGCATAAAAATATTTACTACATACTAGAAATTAAAATGAGCGCTAGTTTGCTACAGAAGTAATTTAAAAGGGAAACAGCCTACAAGTTGAAGTTAAAACTGACTTATGGAACTTTTATTATAAGTGGAGTCAGTACTGTGTAACTGCAGAAAAGATTGTCATGGTTTAACCCCTGCCAGCAGCTAAGCCCCACACAGCCGCTCCCTCCCTCCCTCCCTCCCTCCCTCCAGTGGGGGAGAGAATCAGAAGGGTAAAATGAGAAAACCAGTGGGTTGAGATAAAGACAGTTTAATAGGTAAAGCAAAAGCCGCGCACACAAAAAAAGCAAGGCATTCCGCACTTCCCATCATGGGTGTTCAGCCAGCCCCAGGAAAGCAGGGCTCCAACACGCATAATGTAACGCAATCACTCCAAACGTTCCCCCTCTTCCTTCTTCTCCTCCCAGCTTTATACGCTGAGCATGGTGACCTATGGTATGGAATGTCCCTTTGGTCAGCTGGCGTCAGCTGTCCTGACCATGTCCCCTCCCAACTCCTTGTGCACCCCCAGCCTACTTGCTGGTGGGGAGGTGCGAGAAGCAGAAAAGACCTTGGCTCTGTGTAAGCACTGATCAGCAGGAACAAAAACATCTCTATACAACAAAAACATCTCTATATTATCAACACTGTTTTCAGCACAAATCCAAAACACAGCCCCATACCAGGTACTATGAAGAAAATTAACTCTATCCCAACCAAACCCAGCACAAAGGTAAGTGATGCTTTTGAAGCAAAAGCTCTCAGGTGATGTGGTGATATTAAATGTTACAAAATCCCACAATGGCAGAAGTTGGAAGGGACCTCTGGAGGTCATCTCACTGAACCTCCCGCAGTCATGCAGGACCAGCAGGGCTGCCCAGGACCATGTGCAGATAGCTTTTGAGTATCTCCAAGGATGGAGACTCTACAATCTCCCTGGGCAAGCTGTTCCAGTGCTTGGTCACTCTCACTGTGAAAAAGTGTTTCCTGATGTTCAGGCAGAACATCCTGTGTTTCAGTTTGTGCCCATTGCCTCTGGTCCAGTCACTGGGTACCACTGTAACAGCCTGGCTCTGTCCCCTTTACATCCTCCCTTCAGATACTTACATACATCACTGAGATGCCTTGAGCCTTCTCTTCTCCAGTTTAAACAGTCCCAGCTCTTCCAGCCTTTCCTCACAGAGAGATGCTGCAATCCCCTAATCATCTTGACAGCCTTCTGTTGGACTCTCTCCAGTAGTTCTCGGTATCCCTCTTGTATTGGGGAGTCCAGAACTGGACCCTGTACTCCAGGTGTGGCCTCACCAGTGCCGAGGGGAAGGATCACCTCCCTTGACTTGCTGGTGACACAACTCCCAGTGCAGCCCAGGATACCCGTTATCCTTCTCAGCAGCATGGGCACATCACTGGCTCATGTTCAACTTGGTGTCCACCAGGACCCTCAGGTCCTTCTCTGCAAATCTGCTTTCCAGTCAGTCAGTTTCCAGCATGTAGGGGCACCTGGGGCTGTTGCTCCCCAAGCGCAGGACTTTGCATTTCCCTTTGTTGGACTGTTAACCTGCCTAAATCCTGGCTACGCTGCCTCTACATTTATTTTGCCTGTCGTTACTACTTGTTAGCTCATTTCTTGCACCGTTTAAGTGGGACTGCCAAATGGCAATTTAGCTGCATCTGTGCTGGATGCACATGAATCCTTCATGAGTGCTACCCTGTTCTAGAAATGTAAATTCACACATTGGCCTCATCAGTATCATTTTGAATGCAACTAACATCAATTATGCATGTTTCATTGTATTTTTCATCTTCTTCCAAGGTGCAGAATTGCTTATACAGTTTATTATTTCATCTTTGGGGTTTTTTGCTGGTAATGTATGTTCTGTATGCATTAGTATTCTGAAGCTGCCTCATCTCCAAGCTGAATGAGGCTGGTTACCTCAGCCTCTCCTCACAGGGCAAGTGCTGCAGCTTCCCCTGGACCTGCACAGTGGCCTCCACTGAACTGGCAACAGTTTGTTGAGGTTTTCCTTGCATTTGGGGACCCAAAACTGGACACACTATTCTCCACGTGGCTGAGTAGGAACAGACACCTTCCCATATCTACTGGCAATGCTCCTGGTGGTACAGCCCAGGAGGCTCTTGGCCTCCTTTGCTGCCAGGGCATGCTGCTGGCTCATGGCCAATGTGCTGCTCGCCAACACCCCACGCCCTTTCCTGCAGCTCCCCAGTCCCCAGCCTGTACTGTTGCCGAGGGCTCCTTCTTCCCAGGTGCTGGACTTGTTGAATTTCCTAGCGTTTGCCCTTGCTGGATTTCATAGAGTCCTGTCAAGCCATTCCTCCCAGCCTCGTTCCCTTTGAACGGCAGCTCTGTCCTCCAGCACACCAACCGCCCCAGCTGCTTTTGCGTCCCCGGCACACTCGATAAGCACACACTGCATCTCCTCCCCCAGGCGACTGAGAACATGAAGGAGAACTGGTCCCTGCAGCGCTCCGCTTCCAGTAGAGTACGACCCGCTGAGCCCTACTCTCTCGGCCTGAGGATCTAACCTTTTCTTTCCCCATCTAACAGTCCACCCTCCGCAGCGCAGTGTCCCACAGCTAGCGCTGCTGGGTGCGGAAAGACGGGGCGCGCTCCGTTACTTGGAATGCCAAGCTGTCTTTTCGCACTGGCGCAGCAACGAGCGACCCCTTTGCGCGGCGCGATCAGACGTACCCCATCTGTACGTCAGCCAAGCGATGAATTTGCCCCGCTACAGGGCGGGAAGCTGTTCCGAACGAGGCATTAACCCTCTCCAACACCACCCACACGCCCCAAGCGCCCACTGGTGCGCACCGGGTCCCTCCAGCCGCCAAGCGGCCGCCTGGCTCCTTCCAACCCCGCGCCGGGGCGGCCGGAGGCGTGACCCCCCGCGGGGATGTCAGCCGGCCGGGCCCGCCC
>VWZZ01003502.1:499470-550946 GCA_013399095.1 Psophia crepitans
AGCCGGGGCCGGGGTTTGCAGCGGAGCCCGGGGGCTGAGGTAAATCTGCCCCAGCCCGGATCCCGTGCCAGCACCCCGGGGCAGCTGGCCGGGGGTGCCCAGTGTGGGGCGGCTGGCGGGACGGCAGCCCCGGGCGGCGGCTCCTCTCGGGCTTCCAGGCCCGTTCTGAGGCTGGTGCGGGAGCGGGGGTCTGGTCGGCGGTTTCCCCTGGTTGAGTTCGGCCGCATGTTTGGCCGTGCGGGAATCGGCCTGGCAGAATTGCCGTTAAAGAGCCTTCAGGGCAGGGGACCTGCCGCGCAGCCCTGCTGCGGGGGGCTGGTACGTGAGGCGCCGGGCTGCCTCTCTCAGGAGCGCTCGCGAAAGTTTGGGAGTCGTCTTTATGTGCATCTAGCACGGAGTTATGAATGGTTTCTGGGAATTGTGGAAGCACTAAATCGTGTTATTTCTGCTGCTGTTAACTTTGCAATTCAATACAGGCACTGAATCACAATAGCTTAATCCCGTGAAATACCCTTCTGTCTCTGCTATTTGTTTGATGAGGTTTGTGTATCATCTGAGCGTGGGTTTGTACGGACACAGGGTGTACAGTAGTTACACTTGCACTCCCTGAATCCTTACAGAATGCTTCTGTCTCCTCTAAAGCTCGACAAAGTTTTCTACAATATTTCTCTGATTGTAAACTGTAAATTTTATGCCAATCATCATACGTGGTACCATATCCCATCGCGTGAGCTGTGAGCCCTGACTGTGCCATGCAAAAGCCCTATTATGAAAAAAATTGCTTTTCCACTGAAGCTAATTCCATTATGGTTTGTGACATTGCCTAGTTTGGTAAAGGTACAGCTTTTCTTACCTAAATTGCAACAACTTCAGGAGTGCTTTTGTTGGTGCAGCATACTCCTATAACAAGAAAATATTTTGGGGATAGATATGGCCCAAGTGAACTGTTTGCAGGGAGACTACATGAATGGATAGTAGTACTAAAGCTTGCATTTATGTAACTTAAAAATAATTGCATTCCACAAATTTGCATGGAAGTTGACTGGATCTCATTTTAAATTGATCTGCCACCTTCAGAAGACAGGTGAACTAAGCATGTGCATTTGGATATCAAGACGAGTGAAAATCTTGAGAGGGTTTTTCCTGGCTTTAAAACATTGTGCATGGCTTTCTAAATACTTCAAATGCTTCAAATAGATTTGAGTGTTCTGTTTTTCTTGAGTTTTTACTTTATCTTAGCATCTTTTGTGTAAATTCTTTTTTAACACTTCTGGGTGAATGGCAAAAAAATCCCTCTTTGGTTGCAAGTACCACAGTAAATATTTTACTGGGTTTTAAGTGCTTTATTATTGAGCTTTACAGTAGTTTTACTTTAATAATTTTGTTAATATCATATGAATTAGAACCCAATACAGGAAGGAGATTTTTTGGTTGCTGGACCCTTTAATGTGAACTGCTTTACAGAATCAGTGTCTTAATGTGCCTTTCTAGAAGTGCTTTTATTTTTTTTAGGGGATTATACAATGAGGGTGTAATTCTCAATTTCCTTTCACGTAAACCTGGCTAACATCAGTTGAGGGATGTTACTACAAGATACAGTAATTTTACAAAAGAGACTTTTTAGTCCCATTGCACCCCACAAAGTGTATTTGTGCATCATGGAGAGTGTAATTTATGGATGCCAGAAGTTTTGAGTCCAACGAATTACTGAGGAGGATGGAATGTCCTTTCATAAGCCCATTTCAGAAAGAGAAGTTGGGATTGTGTCAGTATGTAATGACTGTGGAGTACATCATAGCCCCCAAATGTTGTTTGCCATGTTCACTTAGATCTTATAACTCTTTCTTCTGAGTTCGAATCTCTCATGGGCCAATGTGCACATAAATGACATTGGGGCAATTTTGTAGTTAAATTGTGTTATATCCATAGAAATCTTGAGATGGTTCACACATCTCAAGATCTTTTGTCGTGCAGGTTTGTGTCATTAAAGGCTTCCTACTGAAGCTGTCATGCAGCCCTCAGCTTGAACATAACCCCTGTTGCCTTGAATATCCCCAGTTGATGAGGTTGCTACAGTGAGACACTGAAAGAAGGCAAGTTCCCATGTTAACAGCCTCCCAATTCATTCAGTTCACAACCTGTAAACAAAGATATTCAAGTGGACCTGGTATCAAAGCAATGGGGTCTCTGTCAGAACAGGGTGGGGTTGTTTTTTTGTGGGTTTTGTACATTAATAACTATGGCAGAGTGAATTAACTGTACTTTTAAGGTGCATTCTTGGTCAGTTCAAAGCAAACTACAAAAAAGAGAAAACAAAACAATTTTGAGACCTGATGGACTGGGCTGCTGAAATCTGTTCTGCTTTTCCAGTTGGTCTAAATGTCTTGCATCTACTCTGGTTTCAGAATTGCATTAGCAATACAACCAGCTAGTGAATTCTGACAGCTGGGTAGAGTGCAATAGCTTGACATGACTTCATGTGTATGAGAGCATTGGAAAAATGGCTGGGTTAGTCCTTGGAAGAGAATCTAGAATTTCCCTTCTATTGCTCTTTTAATGATGGCAGGTATGTCTAAGTAAGAGAGAGCAGATGGAAGGGATTATAAATGAACTGTGTTCTATTAGAAAGGGTTTTTTTAATCATCTTTAAAACATGTGAAGCCTGTCACTCTGTGGAAAGGTTCTGAAGAGATGACTGTTCATCAAATTTGGTGTGGTAATTCACGTGTTTCCCTGATGGACTAATAACCCAAAATGGTATAACATGCATTTTCCTGGCCTCATGCATTATATTTAAAGTAAAGTAAGAGATGTATTTTAGTCTAATCATTGCTATAGTTTGTAGCGATGACTGCTGTTAATAGTTGTAAACCACCTTGTGCTCTGATAACCTATTGCGAAGTATCTCAGTTTTTGGTGGGTACTTCGTGGGATTCAGATGACTCCATGTAACTTTCATACAATAGGATTATCTATTCTTGAGACTTACTTAAAGTGGTAATGTTTTATTTACTGCTACAAATAGTGAAAACAAATGTAAAATCTAAACAGGATGCCTTCACTAAAACGTACATTCATGACTTTGTAAATTGAAAGAACGAACTTTTGATGTAAAGGCTTTGTCGTAGACTCTTATTGTTTCCTATTCCAAAATATTGGAATAGACTGGCTAGTTAAGTAATTCTTGAGTATCTGTCTATTTTAGGCTGATTTTCCTTGCCTCTTGTTTTCCCAAGAGCTATGCCTAGTAGTTTCTTCAACCTTGAGGGGAAATTAGGACTTAGTATTATGTTGTGGTATTTATGCATAGAGGTTTCATTAAGGCCACAAGGTTTGGTTGTGTTGAGTGGTGTGTGGAGCCTCCCCTCTGTATGATCATGGCCTGCACTGTACGGAGATGCCTGCTGTCTTCTAAAGTTGTCTTCCTAGTTTAAAAAACATTGCATTTTGATTTAGGAGGTTTAGGGTCAGAAGCATTATCAGCTTTACTAATACCGTTAACCTATGCACTAGTTTGAAACAAGTATGTGATTGCTCCATTAAATAAGAAGTGCCCTGAATCAGTATGTATTTGTGTGGTTTGGTTGTTGGACAGCTTATTTTAATCTTTGAGCTATATCTGGTTAAAATATTGTATTTAAAGTTTAGTAAATGTATGCTATACCTTCTGGAGCCCTTATACTTTGTCAGCTCTATAAATTAACTCTGACACACTGAATATTTTTCACCAGCTAACATAGCTGTTAGTTAAGTTAAATAAAGGAGAAAAGCCCACATGCTCTCTCCATGCATACAGCTGGACATCTCCGTTAAATTTTTCAACAAAAATGAAATTTTGATTGCTTTTTAAAGCTTCATGAATACACTAATTGGTGAATCATCTAATGTGCAGTTTAGTTTCAGGAAATATGAAATGGCTCACTAACTTCATGGTTATAAGATTATGCAGACCTTCTGAAAATCTCGGTAAGAAAATGTGTGCAGTGGTGGTGGTTGATATTTTTGGCTGTGAGAGGTTGGCTAAAACTCAATGTAGTTATGCATAGTCTGCACTAGTTTATGTGGTAGAAATTCCTTTGAAGAATTATCTGGAAGGAAGAAAGAATAATTTTACAGGTTTTTTCTGCTCTTGGGACCCTATCCAGATTTTGTTAAAGAAGTTTGCAGTCACGAACCTCTTCTGGATCTGTAACTGGTCCTGAATTCCTGGATAACGTGGTAGTTGCTTTTCACCCTCTGCTTTTACACAGCCGTGGTTGTTGAAATCTTCAGCCTTAATGTTGGACAGCTGCAAAGCATTTAAAGCCTATCTCTGGAAGATTGGGATAAGAAGGAGGGGGAGATAGAGGTTGCCCAGCTAAGTAATACTTCTTGAGGATTCTGAAGTATTTTCTTTATATAGCCATATACACTGTGTTCCTGGCTAGCTGGATACTACTTGATTATGTACGGTGTTATCAGCTGAAGTATTTAAATCAGTTGTCCTTTCTTATGAAAGTTTGGGTCTCTACAGTCGTTGAAGAATCAAAGAGGTCAGGAATTTGCTTTTTTTTGCTGCAGCAGGATAAGAAAAACTTCAGTGCAGTGCATAAGTTCTCTTTGTAAACTCAAGGTTTTAATAATAAATATTCTCGTTGTTGAAGATGCATGGAGCATTTTTAGAATATTGTTGTGTTGCAATACTTATGTTCTTACATACAGTGTTTGGAAGTGCTTCAGTGATTGCTGGTTGGGAGTATATTTGCAGAGGTGAAATTGGAAAGATTGTTTAAAAGTTTAAGTATAGTAGAAGCAATTGGAAATAGTTTTTCTGCAGTACTAAATCTGATAATGTTTTTGTTCCTCCTCAGCAGAATGAATTCTGTTAGGAATTCAACAGCCAGCCTGGCTCCCAGATGAAATCATTTGGGCCTATTGCTCAAGGCTTAAATGTCAGTCATAGGATTAAGAATTGTAATTCTGGGATAAAAAGGTCTGGCACTTAGCACCTTTTAGGTATTTCCGTTAGGCTAGTAGAGACTCAAGAACTGCAGTTGAATGAATTAGGCTTGATCAAGACTGTGATAAAAACTCATCGAGATAGTCTCTTAGAATATTTGGCCTTTAATAACAAAAACTTAGGTTGTAGTGATTGCTTATGCCAGTTGGACTTAATTTTCTTTATGGACCTTGGCTAGCTGAGGATGAACATGTTTCATAGGGCAGGCCTGATAGTGCCCTGTTTCTTGGAAATAACTTGACCGGCAGACTTCCATCTTCAAAATGTCTCTAACTTCTGATACCTTGAATTCTGTCTGCTTAGGTACATCTGCTGCTATGGAGTCTGCATCTGTACCTTAGGTTTTTTGTTTTGCAGTAAGGCCTGTGCAGCAGAGCCTGATTTACTGCCTGACTTGCTTATGGAAAAAAGTACCCATTGCTAAACTGTTTTTTTGGAGAGTTTTTACATTTGGCCTATGTGAAGAAGGAAGTATTTTAATCATTCCACTAGTGCAATAAGAGGTCTCTTATTCTTTTGAAGTAGCATTTGGATAAAGTGAATTAATTTTAGACTGCAAATTATCTGTAATCTTCAGTGGACTGGAATCTGTCTGATAGAGTTGGTTAAACACTTATACTGCTTAGTTGATGCTTTGTTTTCTTAGATCTTTAATTTTCACAGTTCTGTTGGAATGGTGAATTACATACTTTTTTTTAAAACATATGTTAAACCTCAGTTGGATAGAAAGTGGAATTCAATTAAAGATAAAAATAGCATTTTAAAATTGGTTTGTAGTTTACTACTTCAGATGTGCTGGATGAGTAGTTAAACCACTAGTTTTATCAAAACACATTTTTATTTAAAATCTGCTCAATAAGTTAAAACTTCTATTCACTTGTGTCTTGCAGTATTTTAGGCTTGGTAGATCTCATTTCTCATTCGTTGATATTACTCATGGCTTGGAAGAGGAAAATAACTACGTGTTTTTAAGCTGCCAAGTAGTTGTGGTGGTAAAATTATTAATACTTAAGATTGAGAGATCTGGCTAAGAGGTTATCTTTACTAAAAGAGCATTCCTTTCAACTAAAAGCTAGCAATCTGTGATTGTTTCCAACTCCTCGCTTCTGAGCTAGGATAATGCTGGGCATGCAACTCCTATAGACTCCACCAAGAGTCATCTCTCCATATAGTCACATTATTTACTGCTTGAGTTCTTACAATTGTGGCTGTTTAGCGATGGGCTTAAGGAGTTGGGTACATGGCTTTGTTAACATGGAAATGATTGTTTTTCCTCACCTTTTTCCTTTTTCTGAAATAGTGTATAGGTTGGGTTTCTGTGATCACTTGGCAGAGAACCAGGAGAGATGCTGTCAATGTTCTCTTGCTGTGATAATAGCGAGAGTAGTCGTAGTCTCTCGTAGTTAATAAAGCTTCTGTCTGACCTGCCCTAAATTATACCCGCATTATTATGCGCTTGGAGTCTCCAGATTCTCTGACACATTTTCTCAATTTTTACTCAACCAGTTCATTTAATCTATTATATTCTCCTTTCCTTTCTCTTCTGTCTTAGTTGGTAATGGCTTGTTGAGGGAGACCAACTCTGAGCGCCAGCATTGACCTAAGAGTGGGCAGGGGTGTGTGATGAGGTGAGGGGGTCCTGAGGGGTGATGGTGTTGTGTTGTCCCTTCAGGCTGCAGTGACTCTTCAGGCTGCAGAAACTTAAGTCTCTCTTAAGTCTGTCTCATCTAACGACACACTAAATGTAAGAAAAGTCTCCTGAATCCAGTGAGCAAAGCTTTCTGCTACCAAGATCTCACTGGGTATTTCTGTAAGATCTCGCTGATGGCTTAAACTCATTTGGACACTTGACATTCTTTAAAACTTTGGGAACAAAGATGATTTACTTTGATTTTGCTTTATTTTTATTTATTTATTTGTTTGTTTGTTTATTAATAGTAAGTCAAGGCCTCAGTGCAGATTGTCACAGTGCTGGGTAGATTTGGATGTAAACTGGATTTAAAGTTTCAGTATCAGACCAGCTTTATCTTCAAAAATGTATGTGGTTTATCTACTGAAGGAGTTCCGCATGATTATTGTCCTTAAGATCTGTATGCTGTATTTATGGAAGCAAGAAATTTGACAACAGGATCCCTGGTTCTTATAGATATAAGACAAAATATATGTAGTAATTTAGATTAAGATTATGAGATTAAAATTCCAGTTACTATGGTCTTGGAGAACACAAAGGTACTACTCCTGGGTTTAAGGCCCTGAACTGCAAAGTATTGACTCTGGGAGAGGATATCGAGGATGTGCTTATTAATAAACACTTCACCTCTTCTTATATTCTTTGCTGAGCAGCATATATTGGCCAGACAGTTGTTTTTTTCTAGATGTACCCTTTGATGGTCCAGGCTATTCTCATGTTGCATCCTTTTACTATATTTTGGGAGTGTATCGTCTGCCTGTTAGTATTTGCTGACATTATTACTTTATAGCCTGGTTTAGCAACTAACAAAATTCTGTCCCATCTTGGGTTATGACATTGTGATTGTTGGTTTCTTTTGACAATTTAGCTATCTTTAGGAAAGAAGTTTGGAACGGGCTTTTGGAGAAAATCTACATTTATTCTGGAAGCTTAATTTTCTGTGCACCGGTAAACTTGTAGAAATACTGATTTTTTTTTTTTTTTCCTAGTTCTTATTCACTTCCTCACTTTGAGGATGAACATTCTTTTTTGCTCTTTATTATAAAGATAACTTAGCAATTAGTCCTCCTGTATGACAATTCCAAAATAACTTCTTATGGTCTTCTATGATGCTTTCATGTCTCAATTAAAATGATTGTAAGTTCAGTAAATCCACACAGTAGTGTATAATATCAAGGTATTTTTATTGCCCATTGAATTATATTCTAGCAAAATTTATTTGAATAAATGCAAGGACTCTCTCAGATTGATCTGCTGATCTATTGTTTCCCTTTACTGGAACTAAAAAGAGAAAATTTGGGATTCTGTCAGGAGTTTTAATTTTTAGAATGCTGAAACGGTTGTGCTATAAGAAGTGAGAAAACTGCTTTGCCTCAAGAGTCTGGGTTGACCAGTGTCAGTTCTCATGTGCAGATGATATGGTTTTGTTCCGTCGAATTCCTTGGGGTCTGAAGCATCTGTTAGAGGATTTAGCATTTTTGTCGGTAGAACTGTTAGTCCTTATATGCATATGACACGGTTTTGTTCTCTCGAACTCCTTAGGGAGTGAAGCATCTGTTAAAGGATTTTCCGTCTTGTCAGAAGGAATGTGACTAAAATTCAAAACTATCAAGTAATTACACACATGTATAGCTCTGAGTTGCTTATGTGGATGACTGACCACTGCATTGAACAAGTTTTCTATTTTGGTATTTGTCTACCAGTTGTGAACAGAATAGACGAAGTTATGGGCCTTAAGGTCCAGACCAGAAGAGTAATTTGTGTCTGAAAAAGTAGTAGTCATCTCGTATTTTAGATTAAGGTTTGGACTTTGATTCAGTATGCCATGTTGTTTTGGAAAATCATTTTGTTCTATGGTAGATGTATTCTGAGATGTATACGATTCAAGCAAAACTGAGTTTTTGTTGATTAAACTTATCCTTGTTTCTGGGACTAGGTCTGGAAGCAGCTTCTAGGGGCTAGCTCTTAAGTGGTCTGAAAGTTTGAAATCTCCCTGCTTTGGAGTGTTGTTTGGTTTGTCCTTTCCCCACATCTGTTGATCACTGGTGTGGTTTTTTTGATCAGTGCTGTTTGGTTTTTTTGCATCTAGTTTTGATCAGTATTTTAAGAATGGAAAAAATAGCACAGCACGATTAACATCTCATCGGTTGTCTTTTTGAGGCTATCTATATTTAACTGATATTTGGAAATCCTTGTTGGTAGTGAGCTGCAGAGGAACCTTAAAGCCCTGTTTTCAGCAACACAGTTGGTTTATTTGGGTAGAAAATATTCTCCCTGAGCATCATAGATGACAGTAGATAAGCTGAAGGTTTGCAGTTATGCCTATTTTGTAAATGGTTTTTAAGATATGAATGACTTTGGTCTTAGTCCTCTAAGTTCTTGCTTGTGAGCTCAAATGTTATCATGTTATGAAATCATGTTTTGTTTCAGTTATGCAAATAATTCCCTTATTTTGACTGTGTAGCAGTAGAAACAAGGACTGCAGAAATCACATATGCCATGAATTCTATAATATTTTTTGAACTTTAGTCAAATATGAGAGATGAATCAATTTTGTGCCATGATAAGCCAGTCATCCGAATGCTAGTAGAGTTAATGTGGCATACTGATAGTATATCTGTGCATAGTTGAGGAATATGTCATCCCTGTACTTCAATTAAAGCCTGTAATAAGTGAAAAGAATCTCGATTTGCCAGTTTCATCGACAGAGGCGTGTATAATTTCACGCAAGTTTCTTAATGGGACACCTGCGATGGCGTTTTCTGTTTTCTTGAGAATTACGGAGGCAATAAGATTTATTTTTTTTTCTTTCGTCGTCATCCCAGAGAGCAGTGAGTAAAGCAAACCTGAAAATCGTGGAGAAAAGAGAATATTGTTATGTAAGGAGATAAAATGGAATACAGCTGTGGTTTACAATTTGTTCATTACAATAAAATTATATGCCTCTTTTTTTTTGTATGAATGCTTTGACAAAAGTTTGGTACAGCCAAGACATGCAAAGAAATAGTTTTGCCCTTTTTGTTATGCAGTACGAATCTAGAAAGACGCTAGTCTTGTTCAGGGTCTGTTCTCAGTTTTTTCCTCTAAATTCACTGCTTGTATTTCATTTTCTGAGTACTCACAAATGTTGGGCTTGGTTTCTTCTGTTCCTCACAGACTTGCTTTTCTTTACCATTAAGTTACAGCTCTAATGCCAAAAAATCTACTTTGCAGTTTAATTTTGGCTGGCTTGAAGAGGGTCAGTAATTATAGTTACTGTTTCCAGCAAGTTGAGTTTTTCCAGCAGTCTTTCTACGAAGAATGTGACTGCGGATTAATTGAACATAAAAATGAGTCAAAAACTTTCTTCTGCCAAAGGCAAGCATAGGAGTAGGTGCTAGTGAGCTTTTCAAAACTCTGTTACCTAGGTAATTTGTAGATCGACTGTTAGCTGTTGTCCAGGGAAGTGAAAAAAACTGATTTATTTCAGTGAGAAAGTTATTGGGGTACAGCTTACTCATAAAATAGATAGCAATGTTGTGGAAGTTGGTTTTTTTTTTTTCATTTTCACTCTTAGAAACGAGTCGATGTCAAGGCATTTATAAAGCCTGCTGCCTCCGAGCTTCCTACCAACAGTGAGGCTGTCATCTCCAAAGCATGGTACCCTGTCTTTTCAAGTTATTCTGAATTCAAGGAGGACAGGAAGTTAACAGTTGTTGATTTAAGAACATGCTGACATCACAGATGACATTCCTAACAGAACGTCTTCTGCCTTGCTAGCTTATGCGCATTCTTTTAGTGTCCTGGAGAGGCTGAGGAGGCAACAGCAGTGCTCTGCGGCAGCAGAATAGTCATTGAATAGCATGTGATAGTATTCAGCTGATGCCTCTCTTCTGAAGGATGTTTTAGTTCCGCAGTTTCATTAATCACTAAGTTTTCCTAATGCTCACTGTGCACTTTTCTTTTATAAAAACATCATAGTACTGGTATAAGGAATGATCTGGAGGGAAATGCTTCGCAAATGTAGCCGAGTTTATTATTAGCATGGAAAAGCAGTCTTCATCTTAGCTGTCATTACCATGCTGTCAGAAACCCTCGTGGTTTGTGTATAGCAGGAGTTACAGTGGTGTTACAGCTACGCTGGCAAAGATTCTGGTTTGGGACAGTGGCAGAAGCCAAATCAGTAAAAGAATGTCAACGTACAAAACTACCTCTCTGGTACAAAAGCTTGCTCGGGAGGCTTACTGATACAGCACCATTTGCAAATCCCTTAAGCACAGACAAACTCAGTGCGTTTGATCCTTATTTCTTACTCATTTAGCTTTGCGTGTGTATTTTATAATCTTTTTACTAATTTTGGATTTGAACCATGTATTTAGCTCTAATGGCAAGTGATTGTACTTCAACATTTGAGGCGGCATAGGTAGTTAAATGCCTCTATGCAGGAGCTAAGCCTGGGGCTAAAATAAATGCATGTAGAAAATTGCTACTGAAAAGGCTTTGCAAGCATACTTATCCTATACGTACAGGAATTAAGTAGATAGGAGTAAACTGTGTACTTGTGTACTTTGGTTGTCATATGGGTAGTGCACAGAAAGAGGATAGACTTGAGCCTCCTTGGTGAGGAGCAGCAGCAAAGGAGCGTGTCATAAAGTGAGGGAGGAGAAGGGGAGGTCCGCAGAGCTGAGGCTTGCAGTGTGTCAGTAGTAGTACAGCTGGTGGTGGTGGTGATGCAAAACTTGTGTGTGATCCCTGGGCTGTAATGTAGTGCCAACAGGTGGTGGTTTTAAAGGAATTATTGCTACTTTTGCATCTTTCTTTCTCCTTGTCAGGTAGAAAGGACATATGACCATGGAAATCTGTTGTGGGGGAAGTCTGTTGGAGGAACATGTTCAAGTCCTTGAATGTATCCAGAGGAGGGCAACATAGCTGGTGAAAGGGCTGGAAGGCACATCCTGTGAGGAGCAGCTAAGGACTTCAGGCTTGTCTAGTTTGGAGGAGGAAGCTGAAGGGCAACCTCATTGTTCTCTACAGCTTCCTGAGGAGGGGATGTGGAGAGAGAGGTGCTGAGCTCTTCTCCCTGGTACACAGTAACTCTGAGAGCATCTAGTTGTTCACTCATCTGTTTGCAAACTCTTCATGGACAATTTGAATAGTTCTGATCCTGTATCATTGATAGTGTTCTTTTTTGTTGTGCGGCTGTAAACTTCTGTAGCGAAATGCATTGCTGCATAAACGAGAAGGGGAGCTCACACATGAGTCATTGTTCCCACTGGTGTTCTTCCTTCATCTCTTACTTCCATAGATAATAGGAAGTGTTAGAAAATTTTAAGAGATGTTGTATTCAGCAGTTTATAACTTTGCTGAACTATAATTTTCTGGACCAAAATACTTTGTCTTTTCCTTGCCTTGAGTTTAATTTTGTTTAAAGCTTTCAGCCAAAGTTCTTCATCTGTTTTCAGGAAAAAAACTAGAATAATTGTGCTGGTTTTTTTTGTGGCAGTCTTCGCTTTGAAATATTGTATTCCTCTGAACTGGAACATGTACTTGAAATTTGTTAGTGGATGACCTCTGGCTGAGCTGTAATGTTTTAATGTTATAGGAAAATCTGCCAAAATTGAGCCAATTTTCTTTTTGAAAAATCTGTGAGCTGGACATGGTAACGTTCCCTGGAGACTGACTGCACTCTCTGTGCTCAGCAGGCTTTTTTTTCTTTCAAATATGTATCTGGACTGCAGTAATCTGTGCAGAGCCTGGGCATGAGAATTGTCCCAAGCTAATTCAGGGGTTGAGGGGGATCTTATGGCACCAATCCAGGTGGGAAATCTCTGTGAGACTGGCCAGGCACACATCAGCTCCAGAATCACGCACTCATTCCTCCTAGTTTCCTGTCCCATCAGCTATCCGATACCTCCAGATTCCTACCAAGCCTTCTAGTCTTGACTGTGACTTTGGCTGCATTAAGACTTTTCTTTAGAGAGAGTGAAGTATCCATACTGGGCTAAAATGTGTCTTTTCCTGTGTGCAAGCAGGCAGGATTCTATGTTACTTCTGAGCGTACGAAGGATGCCAATCATGCTAATGAATGAGTTGTAAGGAGCATACTCAGTCATCCCATACGAGTAGTGTATATGTGTTGGTCAGTACTGATTGCTATGATAGTCATCCAAAAAAGTTCAGTCTGATTCTTTAGAGACCTTAACCCATAAAATCTGCAAAGACTACTGAGGCAAAGAACCTAAAGTTTTTTTCCTTCAGGAGTTCCAAACTGGACCAAGTTTGGCTGTACTTCTGTACAGATAGCAGAAGATGTTCGACACAAAGTCCATACTTTCTGAATTTGTAAGATGAGGAGGTGGTGTTTTTTTTTTTTTTTTAAGACAGACAAAATGTAAGTTTGGGGAACTATTTTTAGGTAGCTACTCGGCCTACAAAATTCAGATTGAATCAGAAAGCTACTGAAAGCCAATGAACATGGTCTGATAATGGGAAGTATTAGGTGATGGTAATAACTTTTTTAAAACAAAAAAAACCCCACAAAACAAAAAATCCCCAAACAAACGAAGAAAGAAAAGTGATTTCAAAGGCCTGTTCCCCTTGTTGGGAAGAAGACTTTAAGCCCACGGAGCAGGCAGAATTTCTCTGCTGCTTTTGAGGTGGCTAATTCAAACTTTAAGAAAAGATGGCCTTGCCCGTTGCCTCTGTACAGCTTAAAGTACCCTTTTTAAATGCACTTTCCCTGTAGCAAAATCCATGCCAATTATGTAGATACTTGAGTTTGTGTGAGAACCTGCACTGAGCTTCATTGCTGTCCTTCCTCTGAATTAGCAGCAGAGCCCACTTCCTTCACAGTTACTTGGTTGAGCAGGAGTTTCTTTTCTGTGTTTGTTCAGCCTGGGAGAGAGCAGAGTTTGCTGAAAGATGTTCCACTCTGACTGCTTATCAGAACTCTTATGAAGGTAAATCTTTTTTTTTTTTTTTCTTCAAGTGGTGATGGATTTTAAGTTACCTACAGGTTAGTCCTGTGTGCCTACATGCCACTGATGCCAGCGGTGTCAGAAATTTGCAGTCTTATGTACACTCAAACACTAGACAGTGTTCTCTGGTTTTCCCCTTCTTTCCTCCACCTGACCAGTAGACTCCTGCCAATCTGTAGCAGAAAAGTTTGAGATCTGTGTGAAGTTGCACAACTGGTTTTAGTTAATCAGACCCTTCAGCTTTATCTAATGGTTTGAGGGGTTCTCAAGCTGTGGCTAATCATGGATATCTCAAGATTATTTTTTTTTTTCAT
The DNA here is from genome assembly GCA_013399095.1 of Psophia crepitans. Lineage (NCBI taxonomy): Eukaryota > Metazoa > Chordata > Aves > Gruiformes > Psophiidae > Psophia > Psophia crepitans. The sequence continues at coordinate 513,430 of VWZZ01003502.1, forward strand.
CCATGAATGAGAATTTGGAATCCTTGTGATCACGGTGCATGTTTTTCATCAGGAACTCCTGGCTGCTATGTGACAGTAGCTAGATGTGGAAACTGCCACGTGTCTCTTAATGATAAATTGAGGAAACTTATGTTTCTCCATCAAAAATCAGATTATTTTTCATCATGGAGAATACTTAAGGTTCATAGCTTCCTGAAATCATATATTGAACAGTTTGTCCCTGTCTTGAAAATGATTATGTAAGTAGTCTGGTATTTTAAGTAACAGTTGAGCCATCCTTTTGAAAAAATGAAGAAAAATAGTTCGTGTCTTTTTATGTTAATAGTTTTTCCTGTTAACAGTGTTATGGCTGCTGGATCATCTGAAATGTACAGTATTTTTCTAGATCAGTCCTAGTCTCAAGGTTTCATTTTATCTTTTTGCTGCACAGTTATGACTTTTCATTTAATCTTTCATTTAATAAAACATGTTTTCTGGTGTAAGGAGAATCTGATTTAACATTAAGGAATGGGATTTCACAGAAGTGGCTAAACCAACGTTAACGGCTCACTGCTGCTCGCAGAGATGGTTGTTCTCCCATTCTCTCTTTGCATGAGACCCTGGAACTTTTCCTACCCTCATGCTGTCACTTGTCCCTTCTGGATTCTATTTCCTAGCCGTTTGGCTGGTGCTTCCATTAATTAGCTTATAGTGAAAATAGAGGTCAGATGAATGTTGGAACTGGTGCAAAGGAATGGTAGGGAAGCAGGAATATCTCATCTAACAGCAGCAAACCAATGGGAGGTTAGTTATCATGGACTATCACCCTTAGGGTGCCCTGGCTATGGCTAAATTCTGTTAATGAGGAAAAAAACCTGGGAAGACTTGTACTCTTCTGTTCCTTTCATGCAGGGATGGCAAATTATCGTCTCAAGCTGATATGGTGAGATAGCATCAATTACTCACTTTGTCTCCATTGTGTTCTGGGGTTGTTTGGTTTGGGGGGGTGTTTGGGTTTTTGTTTACATGGTTTTGTGATGTTTGTTTTTTTAATACCTACTCTCTGACAATTTCATCATCCAGTAATCATTCTGGTTTAGATTTGCTCAGTTTTATGTGATGCTGCAAAGTCTTTCTGCATGAAATGCAGTCTTTTGAACCATTGATACAACTGAATCTCTGCTTTCATAGATCTGATTAAGGGCAAAAGAGGATTATTAGTTTTATTAGTCTTGTGCAGCTGGTAGCTGTTGTAAAGATTCGTTTTTCTAGTCTGTTCCTTTGCATCTTCTTGGAGTTCCTGCAGCCTATAACTTACGCTTACCTGTATCAGACAGGAGCCCATGGATACTCGGGACTTTCTAATACTGAAGGAGCTGTTGTGTGTGAGTATCAGAGTGGTATCACTGCCATTTTCAGATAAGCCATTTTCCTATTGATTAACAGGAACGTGCTTTAGCTAACCAGTGGATTATTGGTCTATGACTAGGTCTTGGTGCAGCAATCCTTAGTGAAAACTGGACTCAGCTTTTGGGTTAGATAGATGGCATCAGAAGGAAAAACATTTATGTATTTTATTTTCAGAAGAATTTAGGAGCTAACCACACATGTACATTTTTGTTAGAAAATTCCCATCCTGTGGAGGCTTACTTACCACACAGATGCTTCTTTGCTAGAATAAGCATTTCATTCAGACAGTTTTGATGTAGCAGATTCTCTTATGAAAAACAAAGATGTAGCCACATTTGGACAAAAAGTATCACTTCCTGTGCAATAAGGTCCAGTACCCTAAAGATAAGATAGTAACATAATAACCTAGTTAACACCTCAGTTGTAATGGACTGAGGCAATAGATCCTCTTAAGAGGAAAGATAGGCCTGATTTTCTTATCAATGATTGTTCAGTCTCTCTAATGCATCTCCTGTACATATAGTCATAGTCTTACATTTTTGACAATGTGAAGAGTTAAATTTTTTGCTTGAAGCTTTTATGGTACATCCTGATACTATGTTTCATGGGCATTCTTGTTTTGTATGGCACAAGAGAAGTGTTACTTGCTTAGTTTATTTTAAAAAACACAGAAGTCTCCTTGCTCATGAGACCAAGAGGGCCTCTGTATTTACTCATTAGTCTGTTTTGTAAAGGTGCAGAATACAACAGGAGAGCAGGTGTTGGAAAGAGCTGGATCCTTTACTGGGCTATCACTCTGAGAGAGACTTTTTTTTGTTATCGTTAGAGCAGTAACTCTAAACTTAATAGTTTATAATCTCATTACCCTGAGCCTTTTCTTTTTAAAGATTGCTAATGATTTTTGTGTTAGTGTTGTTTAACATCGCTATCAGTCAAAGCAATAGTGCAATTGCTTATATAACATGTTCAATTGCAACCAGAGCAGCATATGCCATGGCTCTTAAGGTGAGTTTGCTCTAGTGATACGAGTAGTCTGACTATCAAGTGGTTCCATTACAATCTCTTGTTTTCACAAACACCATAATTCTGCATGAATTCTTATTGATTGGAACATCTTTCATACACAGACTGTGTGCAAGTACTGACTTTGCCTTTTAACATGTCTTAATTCTCCAGTTATTTAAGTTATGGAAATATTCATGCTACTGTACATTGTTGGAATTCTTGACTAGGAAGCTAAAAGTAAAATGCCTAAAATGTGAAGCTTGGCAGAGACATGAAGTCTCTGCTGAGCACTTTGCTTTAAGGAAATTTCATTCTGACTTTGATATTTAGACATAAACTGTCTTGCACAAAAAATAAAAACCTGAAATATATAGATGTCATGTATATGTTTTATGTATTAGTTTCTGTGTGCGTGTGTATGATTAGGCACTTGTTGGTTCAATAATACAAAACTCTGCTAAACAAACAAACTGACATATTTTTTCCTCTTACTCCTAAGAAAAATCCTCCTACCTCAGGGGCTGAACCTGCAAGACTAATGCTTTAAATTTTATTTACTTGAGTTGTAATACTGTGAAAAAACAAAGGGCAGAATTTCAGAAAGCTTCATTGATTTCACTGAAATCATGATTCCTAGTAGAGGTCAAAATATGTTCTAAGTGTCTTTTCCCACTTCTTGAAGTCCCACTTGAAGTTCCTTGTGCAGCCTACGTCTCGCTGCTTTCCAGAACGTTGTGAGTATTTTTACTTTTCCCCGTTTCTTGAAAAATGCACTGCTCATAAGCTGTCATTGAACATGGTTTGGGTCCAAAATACAGAATATCCAGGACAGTCTTAGTTTTGATTTTCTGGCATATTAGTCCATAATTTTTAAGTTATAATAATGCCTTTAAGCTAATTCTTGTAAACCGAAAATTTCAATTCCTCTGCAATTTAATAATAGTGTTGATGTTGTAGTGGCTGTGCTGCAGCGTGACCCTGCACAGCGAGGCTTGCTGAGCACTTGATGGCAAGGCTTGCAGGTACAGAACCACGAAGCATGGGTTCATTTCAGCTGGAAAGCTGGAGAAAAATGTTTCTGATTGCTCTAACTGGGTATAGTCTAGGATGAAGTTGCCTGTGGATCGAAGTGAAGACATGAAACAGGCTAGACCTGCTGGCAGCCTTCCAGCAGCTTCTCGTCCTTCTTTGCAGGGTTTATATTCTTTTACCTACCCCAGCCCAGCCTAGGGAACCAGGTGCTTGCTGCCAATTAGTCTTGTCAAGGCAGCCCAGAGCTTCTCTTGACAAGCCTGACTGCTGACAGCAGCTGTGGGGTAGTCTTAGGCAGGATTTTAACTCCTTGCTTGCCAAATACTTTGCCCTGGTTTCATTCTGCAGTTATTCAAATATGCTTCTATTTTATGGAAACGTGTTTTATACAGAAGCTAATCTAAGTTTGCCAGTGGTGTTACAGTGATAGAGTTTATTTGTCAAACTTCTGGCATGAAATAACATAAGTTGGGAATTAAGTCATTATGAAGGTCGCTTCATAAATTTGTGGATGCTATCAGAACTGTCCATCCCAAGCCACCTTCCGCTTCATGTAGAGCATAGCTGTAGCTGGGCAAGACGCCAGGCTGGTCCAGCAATTTTCTTCCAATAGCTTGAAGTTTAATCTCTCTTCAGTATTATAGTGGCACAAGGGAGTTTGACAAATTTACAGGTCATCCATTAATATTGTTGTACTGTAAATTATAATTAAATATTTCGTATTTTTAAACAAATTTTACTTTAAAGTAATTTATGTTCCTGCAAAGAGAAGCTCATTTTTAGTTGTGGAAATTTCCTGAGTTTTCTTGTCTTTTTACATGAGTGTATGACCTTGCTACTATCAAGTGCTTTGCTCCAGTAATGTTGGCAGTGAGCAAAAAATACAGGTGCTATCCATAAAACCTCAGTGGGGTTTTTTTATTCTTATCAGAGATGGCAGATTTATTAACTGAGCAACTCATAGTGCAAAACAGTATATGTAGCAATATTTAGTCTTCAGGTTGACACTAACTTCTTTAGTTGCAGTTCCTAAGAAATCGCAGCGTAGCCTGTCACTCTTCTCGGTTGTGGTTCTAGAAACTTTTGTACTTTGGGTCCATTTCACTCAAATTTGAAAGAAAGGCAGCTTTTTTAATAGGGCTATCAAACTGCATGAATAGCAATACTGGTTTTTCCTATATAGTCACCATTCATCATACATCACTAGAGAAAGACAAGTCGAACTTTGTTTTTATCAATTTTAGTAGGTGGCCACTAGCTAGTTTGTTTTGAAGAATACGGTCTTTTGCTTGGTCAGATGGAAAGGAAAATGGGACTTACCTGGGTGCATGAGAAGAGCTCTTTCTGTGAAGGAGGTGCTTGTAAGCTGGTGGAGGGCAAGGGTACTATGGTGGGGGAGAGGCATTAGGCAGTGAGAAGAAATAAGACTGTTAAAACAGTATAAATTGATCCCTGAACAAAGGAACTGTTTGCGGAATAGGCCATTTGCAATTGAATGAAATGTTCTGTTTATAAAATATCTTAAGTTGGATGTTTCTACTGAGCTAGTCAAAAATGCGGGATATGATTGACCCATCTTTTCAACTTTGCTTTCATTTTCCTTTGCTTTCAGTGAGGCATAGCTATTAAGGTATGCTTTTCCTTAACTCAGAACTCCCAAGAATTACATACAAATAACCTTTAGTTCATTATTTATATTGATTTGAGACCTATTTGTCTTTTAGAACTTGATAGGGAAGAATGTGCTTCGTAGTATACTTAAAAGTAGAAACAAATTCAGCCCTGCCAGAGGAGAGCTGTGTAACTTTTTCTCAGAGTACTTAGAGCTTTTGCAGAGGTCATTGAGAAGGCTGCCATAATTAACTGACTGGAACCATTTATTCTGCCTACGTGAATTTAAAAAAAGTATATTGCCAGTTTCTGTTTGAGGAGAGTTAAACATAGTGGTACAGAAAACTATTTCAGCAAGTTACCTCAAGTTCTCTTCTGCAGTGGATACCTTACTTTGCTAACTTAATGCTTTTTCTTTTACTTTTTCAAATGATAAGGTGAAGTTATGAGTTGCCTACTTAGGGTGTATGGAGGTACTTTCAAGGAAACTGCTTCCATTTAGTGTTGCTTGTGTGGATTTACATGTTATGTGGCATGGCCATCAGGATACTGCCTAAATGATTGGAGGGTGTCTTTGCTTGGAAATAATATGCATCATTGTCTTGAATTTGCAGGGTATCTACCAGTATGTGGAGTTCTCAGTAGATCTGCATGGCATTATTTCTATGTTAATATCTGAAACTTAATCTTGCTATATATAGTTCTGTGATCCTTGTATAATCAGAAATACTAGCTTTGTTCATGGTTGTTGCATTATTTTCCATTAAACTTATCTAACTAGAGGTAAAAGAGTACTTCAGAAACAACTGTCTTTATTTTGGTTCAGTTTTCTTCATGTTCTGTTCTTCCATTGATAGTTTGTCTGTTTCAGGGATTTTAGATTTTCTGAACAGAAGTGGAAGGCAACTGCACAGTATTTTGTAATCTAACATATGAACACATGTCGTCCTGACATAGTCCTTTTTGAACTCCAAGCCTTACTAAGGGTCTACAAGGATGTATCCCACTGTTCAAAATATCCTGGAACGATATTTTTTTGAACTGAAGTTACCAATGTGTAGCTGCTTGGAAAGAAACTGGCAGAACATCAGCTATCCAAGCTAAGACTGCTTTTTTGCTCATTGTTGAATCTGCACCAAGGAGAGGGAGGAGATTACTTCTTACTTTCAGGTTGGAACAATGGCAAAATATCGTTATTTTTCTTTGACTTGACAGTCTGCCAGCTTAAGACTTTGAAACTTGTAGCTTTCGCTGTATTTTAGCAGGAAGCATCAAGCCAACTCAGCATTTTATTTTTGAAGTAAACGTTTCAGTGGCTGAACTTTCAACATGAATGTTCAAAGCAGCAGCTTAAATAGAGTACTCATCTCTCTCTTTGTAGCCAGAGCCCCATGGTTGATTAATATTTAGGTTTCAAATTGAGATTTCTCTTCAAAGTAGCCATCTAAGGTCTGAATATCGTGAGCAAAACAAGTCGGTGCTGCTGTGGAAGGAAGCAGCCTTGCCCTGACTGCTGCTTCATCCCTCTTCATCTGCTCCTCCCTTGTGCTAACATAAATGTTTATACAGAAGTCATAAACCAGATGGAGTAAATAATTGAGACTTTTTTTTTCTCAGAATTCATTTTAGTCTGGATCAGTTCCTTGAACTGGTTGACTGAGCAGCCGTACAGTGTACAGATCACCTCCTGCACCAGCGCAGCTGGCCAGGAAGAGCCTGGTGCCATTTCTTTTGGTTGCAGTGCTGACTTACACCAATTTTGTGTGTTGTTGTACAGCTCAGTATCCTTTACCTCTTCTTGGCAGGTTTGAGTTTTGATTTGAGGGTTCAGACCTTCAGATTCTTCTCCCTGTGCAACTGTACTTTGAAATTATCAGAACCCACTAGGAAAAAAAAACAGTAGTGCTTTGCCCTAATAAGGTTTTTATGAACACTTGAGACATTTGTCCCATTTACCTTGTCTAGTTAAAAAAATAAGTTACCTCTTCCTTCCAGCCCTCCAAATCAGTTCTGCAAGCTGTCTGCAGTGAGCACATTTTGTGTGTGTGTTAAAAAAAAAAGTTCCACTTATGCCAATATATTCTTTGGGGTTTTTTTTTATGAAATGTTATCTCTAGTATTACAGTAGTAATTCATTATTTCTGGAATGTGTATTGGAAGGGAAGAAATTGCTTTGTAATCCTTAGTATTGCCCTTTCTTCCTTCCTCAAGTGGGTTACTTTAAACAGTAGGTGTTTGCCAGCCTTATTCATTTTGACTGAATAAGGTTGAGGAGTGCTTATGTGAGCAGCTTTGTTAGTGCATCCCTAGGAGCTGTAGCCTATAGCAGGCGTTTGGCAGTGTGCAAATAGGACATTAACCTCTCCAGCAAGCATCCCTTAATGGAAGCAAATGTCTTTAATAATGGAGTCTCTCCTCACTGCTAAGTGAATAATTTTAAAGTAAGGCACAATCCAAATAGAAGTGTAGTCGCCCACCATTCCTTTTTCTTCTGCCTCCATTGCTTTTTCTTCTACCTCCATGGTCTAAGGTGGTGTGCCCCAGTGTCACTGAATGTGTTGGCCTGCTTGCCTGGGTAGGCTTGTGCTCACATTGAGCTAAACCATGTGCCAGAAGCAGAGGGACTGATTTCTCTCCCTCCCATCTTTTTCTTTCTCTTTCAGGTTATTGGTTTTTTGACTTGTAGGAATTGTCTGGTTTTCTTTTCCTTCAATGTTTTGTCCTTGTTATCCTTCAATGTTTTGAAGCTATCATCATATGAAAATACCAAAACAAAGAATGCTGTAGATTATTGGTTTTTAAATAGGCATGCGATACCTGTTCTGTAATGTGGCGTACATTATGCAGTGTATCGGCTTTTGTGAAGATGGTACATTTTTTAGGAGTTAATATTTTGAATGTAATTTACTATATCAACTAATTTTTAAATTGGGTAACGCTCTGAGAGTGAAACAAGGGTATTATCTTTAGGACAGAGCACAACCTTGGCTTTGGATGTTCCTCCTAGGAAGTCACAGGTGGAAAACTGGCTAGATGTTGTGATGCTTCTGGAAAGAGTTGTCTGAGTTTTGACAGTAATCTATTAATATGTGGCATTTCAGGATGGCAAGCAGGTTGTAACGGTTGTATTTACATCATATTATACAAATGGTTTTCCTAGCTCTCTTTGTAGCTTCATCGTTTGTACGCTTGGAATACTTGAAGACTACACTCATGTAAACTTCATGGCTTTGCTCTAAATTTACTGCAAATGGGAATATTGTATTATATACTATAATATAGTTACTACTGCTCATTGCTTCTGCAATTCCTGTAGAGTACTTGCTACCTGTTAATTTTTTTAAGGTAAAGTATGCCAGTTTAAAATAGACAAAAATAATTTTTAGTTGAAAAGAGATAGTTTAAGAACACTAGTATAACTTTTATTTTTCTTGGAAAATCTACGAATTGATGAATTCATTTTGTGGATTTTGGTGAAATTAATTTTATTTTCTGTTTAGGCTAAAATAACCACTGGCAGCGCTCCTTTGTAAAACCAGAATGGCTTTAGGGCCAGTTCAGAAGTCATTTGTGTTACGTGACTGCCCCAAGAAATCTGTGAAACCACGCATCTGTTGCACATTGATTTTAAACTAATTTAAAATTACTAGATTGAATACTAAATACTTTACCAATGACTCAAGCTTTATTCTAACAGATGGTTGAGGATTTTGAGACATTCACCTAAGTTCAAGAAACTGGTTTCCATTAGCAAAGGATGGTTCCCAAAGCAACCATTGCTTCCCAGAGCCACGGGGCCGCTTGTCGAAGAGGCTGTGTCACCTGGCTAGCAGTGGTGATATGAGAAGTGGTACACTGACTGCTCATGTTTCTGAGCAGAACTGAGGAATAGTAGTGATGTATAATGTTAAGTACCATTAAACATGACATTTCAAGAGAAGCTTCCATGTCCTTTTTGTAATTTTAATGAGTTAAAATGGTTACCATGCTGCCCCTTTGCCACGCGAAACAGCATTACTGGTTTTATTTGCAATGCAGGTATGTCTTCAAAGGCCTGAATGACCTACTGTTTTCAGTAAGGCTTTACTGAAAATTGTGTAGCCCTTATCCTGGCAACTTTACCTTTCATTTGCTCTCTTAAGGCCTTGCTGTAGGCTTGCTGGGAACATAATGGGCAAGAGAGAGATGGGTGTAAATGTTAACGTTGCAAAAGAACTTTATTTTTGCTTTAATCTTCACTTTGTACTAAGATTTTGTACTTGTAAGCCTGTTGCTCTCTGGAAAGGTTACTTTTATGGAATCTGTCAATAGTAGTAGTATGGCCTAACTTTAAAAGCATTTCAGCAATTGTAGTGTGTCCAGAGGTGAATGGAAACTAATAATGTTTAGTACTTTTCTGATTTCACTCTGGAGTTTCTGCCTAGGAATATTAATGTTTAATATTCGCCTAGTGATTGCTCAACTCCATAGTTTTTACTCCAGTAAATATGCATTATATTTCAATATTTTTCATCCTGTTCCACATGTAAAGTGTTAACACAAGTTCCCAATGTTTTCTGTTAACTCTTATTGCTGTCTTGGGCTTGATTCTAGTGTGGAGAAGCAAATTATTCTTCTTTTACTGCTAGATTTCTGACAGTGGTGCGAGCATGCTAAATCTCTCAGCTCCTTTTGGATTTCTGAAAAACAAAGATGATTATTTTAGGGAAGTGCTGACCTACTCTGTTAATAAAGAACTTGTCTTGTATTCGTTTCACTTTCCCATTTTTAGAATCATGGTTCGTATTCCTCTTGCTTCACAATCGTATAACATCCTTATGGCACGTACAGCAGTTGCTTACCTGGAAAAGTAATATTAGAAAAGTGTGTATTTTTAGCTACCTTTTGATGTGATGTAGCAGCTGGAAACAAGGAGGAGAGGCAGTATTAGGTGATCTGACAGTGCTGCCAACCACGACTTGGGAACCAGTGTTTTGGACTTGACACCAAAATGTGGGGAAACCATTTTTACAGGCTGGAGTATGCCCATTGTGCCTGGCACTTCAGTGGTCCGAATGCTGTGGCTTCGCTTGTGGTTCTCAAAAGCTTCACTTGAGGGTCCTCCCCTGGACTTTTACTTGTCAAATGTTGTTAATGGATGAAAAAGAAAGTTCTGTGAAGCTTTTTGTTTATGTTAATATGCATTAAAATATATAATGACCAGGTAGTTCCATGTATACATTTAAGATATAATTAGTAAAATATCCCTTTGATACCAACGACTAATTATAAATATCTAAATTAAAAGATATTCCAACAGCTAACAAAAATACCATTTTTCTCTTTGTAGTAATCATGTCTACAACTCAGAGAAGGAATCTAGCAAGTTCATGTTGAGGTATATTCTCAAGACAAGATACAGTGACTCGTTTGCTTTTCTGGGTAAGAAGAGTATCTATATTCTCTTGAGTATGACAAGAAGTAGTTAACCTTTTAAATCTAATTTGTGGGAAGTACAGTCTGTTGAGCCAATATGAAGGGGGGCTTTGTGGGTGGAGGATTTTGTTTATTTTTTCTTTGTTCTTGAAGCTTTCTGTGCAAATGTAGAGAACCTTCCACCCATCTAACAGTCTAAAGACATTCTAGACTAATAGTACAAAAGAAGAGCAATAATGAGCAATTTTAGAATAATAGTGTATGTCTTTTTTTGTTAGAAAAGTAATTCCAGTTCACTGTTGCAAAGACGTGTGCTGCTTCTGGCCTGATTTCCCAAGGGCGTGGAGGTTATATACTCTCTTCCTTTTCCCTTCCCAAAAATTTTGAACAGCTCTGTGACTAGGAAGAGAAAGAAATATACAGCTTGAGAAGAATTGGTAAAAGTCAACCTTACATGACAGGCTGGCAGTCAGCAAACATATGCTGCCTCCTGGTCAGTGTGGATATTCTGAGACACCGCAAACAGCTATGTTTATTGTGGTGGCATGATACGTGGATGTATGGTTCCTACGAATCTGTACATCATCTGACTTTATTAGTTCCGCTGCTCTTAGAACTTCCCCTGTTTGGTCCAGACAACTCCAGAAAAAAACAAATTTAGGATTTATTTTTTTTTTAATCAGTAGGACATTCCTTGCTCATTTGCTTATACACTTTCACTTTTAGGTATGCACAGAATTCTATAGCATCTTCTATGTGTAGCATTTCTCTGCAAGTGTCTTCCTCAATAAGTACTTGGGTGTTCAGATTAGCACCATGTTCTAGGTAACTTGTACCAGTGATTTCCAGAGACTGTGAAGGCCTGAGTTTCCTGCTTCCCTGCTCCCTTCCCTGCATTCACGCTAAATTCTTAAGGCTTCATTTTATGCAGTTGGATGTAGATCCCTAGCTTTCTGGGTTTGCTGAAGTGTCTGAGGAGGGGTGGGGAAGAAAGCTTTTGCTCCTTTGGCTTTCTGTTCCTATAACAGTTAGGTGTTTCACGTTCGTTATCCTGTCATGATTTGCATGTAAGCTATACCTCTGACTCTCTCCCCAGTCTCAGTGGATTCTGCTATAAACTCATGGGCTTGCAGATTTGATTCTATCTTTAAGGGACTTCTAGCTTGGACTGCTAGAGTTCTGCTTGCTTGTTTATCATCCACATTATTTCATGAGAGCCAGTGCATTCAATCACTGCTGCTGATTCCTTTCTAACTGAACAAAGATCTGCAGCAACAGGAATGTTGCTTCAAAATAATATGTTTTTGAAGAACAGAGCGGTTTCCATTAAGAGTTAAATTAGATAAGATGACATGTTTTAGTCCTTTAAGTTTAGCACTTCTCTCAGAACTTAATTAGATCTAATTTAGCTTGACATTGCCAGACTTTTTTTTAGTACAAATTAGCCTGTTTCTCTCTGTCCTAGGGCAGTCCTGTGTTTTTGGCAGTCTTGTTCCAATTATCAAGCTTGGTCTCGAAAGAAGTAATTGCAGAATACGCACTGCTAATGTTTTTAATCTTTTTACTGTATCTTTATGATTCAGTGTAGTCGTGTTTCTGCTGCGGAGCTCCTTTCTATTTAAGTGCTCTTTAAATAATAAAGCCAGACGGTTTGAGGTTGTTTTTTTTAGATGTTTTGTATGTATGGCTTTTATTAATATATCAGAGACTTTATAATTCTAAAATTCTGCTGATACCTTACTGCCTTTCCTTTTGATGATTGCCTCATCTAAGAATGCTTCATACTCCCCCTCCCTTTTGGTTTTGTGCTTATCTTTTTAATCTTGTCAGTTATTTGTCTGACCTCGAGCTTCTGCCTTTAGATGGTGTGTCTGGACACTTGCAGTGCACTTGTTGAATTTCCCTAACTGCTGTCATAGTTTGGAGTGATTTGAATAGTTCTTTTTTCAGGATTTGTTTTACTGTTGCTTATTGGAAGCTTATTAGGGAGTCATACCTTTCATATGACTTACAAATTCTTCCTAAAATGAAGAATTTTAGACTGCATACTACCTGTCATCCAATATAGCTATGCAGTCCTACCTACATAGTTAATGATTCTACAGAAAAATGAGAGGGCCTACTCATAAATAAAATGTTTTGTAATTTCCCAAACATTTTCTTCATAGTGATTTTTCAAAAATATCAGGATGGTGTGATACGTGTCACTTCCACATAGCCAGACAAACACCAGGGCACTTTTTCAAATGTTGTGTGTTCAATTAATAGTTGTTTTCAATTAATAGTCGTTTCATCTCTGTAACTTAATTGATAACTGAAGATGTCTCCACACTTTTTTAAAGTATGTTTTTATTTTAATATTTCTTCTCCTCTTGAATTTAGATAACATAATCCATGGATAAAGTGGGAAAGATGTGGAACAACTTCAAGTACAGGTGCCAGAATCTCTTCAGTCATGAGGGTGGAAACCAAAATGAAAATGTAGTTGTGAACTCCAGTAGTTGCTCATCTGCTAAAGAGAAAGCTATCCAGATAACTGATTTGGCTCAACAACAACCCAGCAGCCCTTTGAGAGAAAACATTGCCTTGCAATTAGGTTTAAGTCCTTCAAAGGGAAGGCGGAACCAAAACTGTGTCACAGAAATTCCTCAGATTGTTGAAATAAGCATTGAGAAAGAGAATGACTCGTGTGTCACCACGGGAGCTAGACTTGCTCGAAGGGACTCTTACTCTCGACATGCTCCTTGGGGTGGGAAGAAGAAGCATTCCTGCTCTACCAAAACCCAGAGCTCCTTGGATACCGAAAAAAGATTTGGTAGAACACGAAGTGGTTTGCAGAGGAGGGAGAGGAGGTACGGGGTGAGCTCTGTCCATGATATGGATGCAGTATCAAGCAGGACAGTAGGTAGCCGTTCTCTGCGACAGCGTCTACAAGATACTGTTGGGCTGTGTTTTCCCATAAGAACTTACAGCAAACAGTCCAAACCTCTGTTTTCTAACAAAAGAAAGATCCATCTCTCTGAACTAATGCTTGAGAAATGTCCTTTTCCTGCAGGCTCAGATCTGGCTCAGAAGTGGCATCTAATTAAACAACACACAGCGCCTGTGAGTCCTCATTCAACTTTTTTTGACACGTTTGATCCTTCCTTGGTTTCCACAGAGGATGAAGAAGACAGGCTCAGAGAGAGACGTAGACTTAGTATTGAAGAAGGGGTTGATCCCCCTCCCAATGCCCAAATACATACTTTTGAAGCTACAGCACAGGTTAATCCATTGTATAAACTGGGACCAAAGTTAGCCCCTGGTATGACTGAGCTGACTGGGGACAAAAGCATAACACCTCCAGGGAACTGTGACTCTGAAGAGGACACAACTACACTTTGTCTGCAGTCACGCAGGCAGAAGCAGCGTCAGGTGTCTGGAGAGAGCCACAGCCATATCAGCAGGCAGGGGGCTTGGAAAGTGCATACTCAGATCGATTACATCCATTGCCTTGTGCCAGACTTACTTCAGATCACAGGTAACCCCTGTTACTGGGGTGTGATGGACCGCTACGAAGCAGAAGCACTTCTGGAGGGTAAACCCGAAGGCACTTTTTTGCTCAGGGATTCTGCGCAAGAGGACTACCTCTTCTCTGTGAGCTTCCGTCGTTACAACCGATCGCTACATGCACGCATTGAGCAGTGGAATCACAATTTCAGTTTCGATGCCCACGATCCCTGTGTGTTTCACTCCTCCACTGTTACAGGGCTTCTGGAACACTACAAAGACCCTAGCTCTTGCATGTTCTTTGAACCGTTACTTACCGTGTCTCTGAACAGGACTTTCCCCTTTAGTCTGCAGTATATCTGCCGGGCAGTAATCTGCAGGTGCACTACGTATGATGGGATTGATGACCTTCCTCTACCCTCAATGTTGCAAGACTTTCTAAAGGAGTATCACTATAAACAAAAAGTCAGGGTGCGATGGTTGGAGCGGGAACCTATAAAAACAAAGTAAATGGAAGTCAGAATAAGCTTACAGAATATGCTTTTTTTTGTGTGTTACAGTTTAACTGCAGTGAGCGCACCAACAACGTCTAGCTTTCCTGCGATATCCTATTTAAGCTGAGTGTTAGTATCCTGTCAGATGCTGCCTGCTGTTAATCCAACTAAGTTGTGATGCCTCTTGGAAACAATAAGCAGACACATTTCTGCACGTGTTTCACTAAGGCCTAATGAAAATATTTTTGCTAATTTCTAAATATTTTGTTTCCCTTTTATAGCTGTAGTAATTGGATGAAGAAACTATGAGGCATTTTCCATGGGGCATTCGTGTAATGCTAATAAAGAAAGGCTTTATTAGAGGAGCATTTTTGCCAATATTTGAAGTATTTTTTTAAAAATTATCTTCTTGAAAGCTTTCCACTACTCAAATTACTAATTTAGCTCACAGACGAGTTTCCAAATACTAGTGAATGAGAGTGTTTTCTTTTAATGAAGAGCAGTTCACTAGAAGCAGTCCATTATGAGTTAATGGTGTCTTGATGCTAACAGATGAATCATGCCTTTCTCAGTGTATAAGATTTCCTAATCATTAAGACTTGAATATGCCTGCTCAGTACTGTAATTCTATTTTAAACACTTGGAGATTTAAGTGGCATTGTTAGCAAAAGTAATACTGTCTTGGACAGTTAAATACCTTCCAGTGTGAATTGCTGATTCAGTGGTAGGACACAAAATTAGATTATTGCCATGAAACAAAAGGTTGTAGTTTTTTTCTTAAACAGAATTTGGTGGCCTGACTGCTAGTAACTTACAATGGAAGGTAATAGGAAAGAGAAAAAAATCTTTAATTATTTAAAGTCGTCTGATATTTTTATGGAGAAAATTAACAAGTGGGTGAATTATAATCAGAATACAAAATCTGACATATCTGAAATAAATGTCAGGTTTCAAAGGTACTGTTACACTTCATTTGTAAATATCTTTCCATTTGCGCTTCTAAAAATATTTTAAAGTAATATGCACTGATTATAGTTTCAACAGATTACTTGGAAACAAGATTCTAAGTTCTGTATGCTTATTTAATCAGAGATGGGACTTTGAATAGTTCTGTCTTAGACATTTTTGCACTAAAATTTTGTTGGAATGCCCTGACCCCTCTTTGATGTTTTGTACCAATTATGAGTGCTCCCTAGTTTCTTTGCCAGCTGCTACAGTACGTTATTACTTACTTCTCCATGGCAGTGACCTGTGCGAGGTAGGGAACATTTTGGCTGCAAGTACAATAAACGTTATTCTTGTATGCTACACTAACCCTTCTATTGATGTATTTTTCTGCTTGCTGTGCCTTGTTCTGGCTTTTTGTGCTAATAAAGTACAGTATGTTCAGTGTTATAGTTGTATATCTGCTCTGTTTTTATATATTCACGTAACCTGTAGCAGTTAACTGCATTTTTAGTAGGCTTTTCTTAGTCCTTAGTATAGGTAACGCACAGATGGCACGCAGTTGAATATTGGTTGGTCAGCACACCGTATTCCTGCTTTTTATTACACGCCTATCAGAAACCTAACAGTGTACACCATTCAATAATGTTTTTGTAGTAACTGCAAACAAATGGACTTGGCTGCAGGCATAGAGCGTTTTACAGTTTTTGTAACTTAAAGGATAAATGTTAAGCAAAAAGTAATCTAAAACATTACTGATCCCCTGCGACGGTTGCTGAAGGTGTTTCAGCTTGTTATATACCTAACTGCTAGGCTTAATGTTTTCATACTCTCCAGTAAGTAAGGAATGGTTATTCCTGTAAATTGACAGTACAGCAGTGGCATTTGTTCACTTTTTGACTATTTTAATAAATAGATGCACATGCAAACTGGCCAAATGTCCTGTTTTTACCAAAGAATACTGTCAATTTATGTTGGGGTATTTTTTTAGTGAAAAACTTAAGAATGGAGAGGTGCAATTTCTGTTCTATCAAATATTTATCCCAAGCTATGATAAACCAAAGTATCTGACAACTTCATCTGAACTTAAGTAATGTATATGTTTATGTTGGTAGAGCTTAAAGCTTTTACATCGATGATGTCATCATTTTTCTTGAACTTACAATGCACCTGTAGGGGAATGACTTCAGTAATTTTGTAATGACTGGAACAGCACTACGTAGAGGCTCACACTGCAAGGGGTTAATCTGAAGCACCCAGAAAGCACTTTAAAACATGTGTTTATATGCTTGTGGAAAATTTGTGATCCCATTATGCATTCTTTGTAGTAGCTTACCTTCTTTCATGTGTTTAAAAGACTTCAACTGTTAATATGGAACTTTGTTTAGAATATGTAAATACTAAATTTATGTAAGTATGTGTACAAATGTGCTAATGGTCACTTAACTTTTGAATTGTGTGTGTGTCATTGGATATGCAACTCCTGGTTTAAAATCTGCTCTAAGCATAAAAAGAAGAAAAAAAAAAAGTCACCAGCATGAAAATGCACCCAAGTGTACCTTCACTGTGTTGTTCTCACTGTTCCCCCAGTTGCATCTGAATTCCAGATGGATTTACTTTAAATCCTGCTTTCAGTAGCAGTATCGTACAGTCAACCTGCAACCAAGCTTTGTCCCAGTGTAGGGACCTGTTCTTTGTTTACACCCGTTGCAGTTGCGTGTCGTAAACTAGCTGATGAGATTCTAGCTGTGACATTATCAATGTGGTCAGGAATACACATACATTTAATTTTATATCATGTGGTGGAATCTTTGGAAAAAAAAAACCAATAAAATCCCCAAACCCTTATCTCAGAAAGTTTGTTCTTGCATTTGTGTAAATAATCTTTATGGAGAGGATTTGTTGCTCCCTTAAAACACACAAAGAAGGAACGGTCTGTTTATCTACAACTTTTTTTTTTTTTTTAAAGCTTTGCTTCATTGAAATATACAGAATAACCTGGTAGTGTGGTTGTGCTAAAAATAATCAACTTTGAAATTACAGCAGACTTGAGCATTGATGACTCAAGTTGCAGTGTATTTCTTAACGAATACCTTTGCAGGTCTAAAGGCACTGAAGTGTTAGTATGTTCAGAATTCAAGTAGCTGATTCCTTGTTCCTGTTTGAGAAGTATTTTTTAACTTGAACCTTCTGATTGTGTTTATGAAATCTTATATATTTTGCCTTCAAAAGTTACGCACAAACCATTGATTATTATTTTTTTTTTAACCATAGGATTCAGTGTAATATGGTATGTTAATATGATTCCAATCCAATTTGGTTACATGACAGATAAATATTTTTTGCCTCAGTCTTGTAAAGTGTTCTTTCGAGGTGATTCTCCTTTCTGCGGAAAGGGTTTATTCGGTCAGATTATTTTGCAAAAAATCTTAAAGACCTTTGACCACATTGGAAAAGAACAGGGGGGTGGTGCTATGTGGGAATTAAGATCTTTGAATACTTAGCACAACCTGGTGGTTTTGTTGCTTATAAATCGTTGTATTTTAGAAAGTCAGCAACAGCTCCAGTTTATCAAGATATGGAAATTAAAATTAATTTCCATATAACATGTTATCTAAGATTGTTTTCTTTACACAATAATTTTCCAATGTTGTTACTGCCTTGACATATAGCACATGGAGGTTTTGTACTCTAATTGGAACAGTGTAGAATAGAATTAAAAAAAAATCAGGGCATTAAATCCAAATCTTTTTAGAAATCTATGTCCCCCGTGGAATTGGAAAAAAGAAACTATACTCTATTTTGACTATATATGAGTGTCTATGGATGGGGTTTTTTATCAGTTTTAAAGGCATAACTCTTCTGAAAATACTCTTAAGGACATGTAGACGCTTGTCCAGATAATTTTTGTGTCAGGATGAGACTTACCTTAAGGTAATACCTAGCAAAGCCATGTTTTGCATTTTATGTACTTTAAATTTTGTGTGCATTTGAAGACTTGTTGCTTACAAAACAATAGTCTTTAAATCAGAAGCATACAGTCTTTGAAAGACTGGTGTGTCCATAGTGCTTGGTAAGATGAATTCAAGCCTTTGCTCGACATCATCATGACAGGTCACATCCTTAAGCCCATATTTAACTTTAAGGTTCTGCACTACTTAGAAACAAGCAAAGATTCTGAATTTCTATGATAGAAACTGGTTTGCTTTAGTCTCCATATGCAAGCCAAAATATTTGCAAACTGCTTAAAGCTTGTCTCGGATGCAAAATTGTGCGTAAGGCTGAAGCTGTCAAGTCAGAAGTTGCCGAGTACCAGAGGGATGAATCTGCAGGAGTGTGGGGGAATGGTTGTTTTTTCTCAGAGCTACCTTGACATAGAGCACGTAATGGAAAATTATGAACTGAATCTTCTGCGATTCTTTCTAAAATAACAATATTTGTCTCCTTTTAAAACCATTCACGTTTAAAATTATGAAAGTGCTTTTTAAGTCTCATTTTCCTAAAGTGTTGTGAAATGATCACATATGTGCCAAACCTTAGTCTGCAAGAATCTACGTAGCCTGTGTGTGTATATATCTATGTTAATAAGATGCCTCCAACCATGTGTGCATTCATGGTCGTCTTTGAAGCTATCTGAAATATACCAGTACGGTGAGAATTAATATATTGGAATTCTAAAAATTCTCTATGCCTGGCATGCATTGCAAATAAAAGGACTATTTTATTTGTATCTTCAGCTGTATTCGTACATCAGAGCTAGTTGATTGGTGTGTTGCCACACTTGCCTAAACAGTTTTCTCCTGACTGTGACCAAAGGAGATTTTGTTGTTGTTGTTCATAACTGCTTTTTGAAAAAATCTTAGAAGTCAAATCAGTTGGCTTTTAAAGCGTTAATTCTTACAAAGCGTGGTATAACACGGCTAACTGCTCAACCCTTTGGCAATACTGATGTACAAAGAATCATCTAGCTTGACCATAGGTTGTGTACCAAATGCAGCTGACTTTATACTGTCTGAATTTTAAGCTTTTTTCCCCTCCCATTTTTAATTGAAAATGGTACTGATGAGGGCTTTGAAAAGAAAAAGGCTTGATATTTTCACAGCAAGGTAAAGTAAATGTTCTGCAATGGAGGTGAGGATCTCTTGAAGATGCTTTTTAAGGAGTTTTCCCCCCTCTCACCATGTCTTAAATCAAGACTCTTTAAAAGAAAAAAAACCCGAACAAAAAAAATTTTGATGACTTTAATGCTACAGTCATTTAAAGACTGGAAAGAAATCTGGTGCTTTTACTTAAGTTACCTGTGTGTTGCCATACTGATTGAGGGGTAGTTGTTTCAAGCAGCAAATTTTGAATCTGTTATTTCAATGAAGCATTGCCATTTCTTATTTTAATAAAATATTCCATTTACAACAACTGTGTATCGATAGGATGTTAACCTGATACTACCTTTAACTCTCTTGTTGTCAAGGTGTAACTTGTGCATATGCTTTTCAAGCTGAATCAATGTTCACTTTGTAAATTGCATTAAAACTACAGCTGCTCTCAGCTAGGTTTGTTAGGGCCAATGCAACATGTTTATGAGCTGAAGCTCTTGGTGCTTTACCCCCCACCCTTTTTTTTCCCCGTCTTCACTAGAAAAAGAAAAACCCTAATTGTGTATGTGTGATACAGCTCATGTTGCAGATTTCCTTGTTAAGCACACAGCTACACTGACAAGCAGAAACATATCTCAACTTGCTTGCCTGGAGTAAAGCAACCTCTCCGATTTCTCAGCAGGAGCTGTAACTTGGTGGCAGGTTGGCAAAGAGGACGCAGAATTAAGTTCTGTTCTCCTCTGAGTAGCTGTTACATTGACCATGGCGTGCGCTTCCTGTGCGGTAAGGTATAGTGGCTTTTTCGAGCCCTGAGAATTTTAATAGCTTTTGAAAGATACAAAAGTACTTGGCTGCTCTGTCACTTCTTGCTTTCAGACTTGTAGTTTTGCAAAAGCATGGAGAGGTATTTATTAAAATTGAATCTATGTAGTCACCAACTGTATAATCACTACTTTGTAATATCTTTACGGAGATAGCAAATTCCTACACGATTATATTTAAACTGTTTTGGGAGAATGAATAATGACACTGTGGGCACAAATTAATTCAGATTGCACTATAAACTTTCTTACCAGAAGCCTTCATCCTTATTAAAAAAACCCCAACCCTATGCGATGCCTGCGCAGAAAAACTGTAGCTTTGGTGATGCGCTCTTTGGTAGGTGTCCAAAAAAAGCGGCACCCAAACAGTGTCTGGACCTTTTCCCGACATTCCAGCTGAAGGGGTCCTGGCAGCCCCGCCGGGCACTCGAGGAGTTGGCTGGCAAGCGTGCCGTGCCGAGCGTCGCCCACTGCCAACGCCTTGTATAACCGTGCTGGTTTAGGTCTCCCCAGCTTAGATGGTTTTCAACCCGCTGCAGCTTAAATGTTTCTCCACCCTGCGTAGTTTGTCTTTGTTACCTGGTTGCCAAACTGTCTTGCATCTTAATATAGTAAGAAAATAATGTGATTTATGGCTACCCAACTAGTATTAAGAAATAGATGGCTCTGTCTTAATAAATGGGGTATAAACTATTGTATTGTTTTCTTTTTATATTTGTTTGAGAGCAAAAAGTTGTGGGTTTGAGTTTATTTTAATTCTATACTGTAAATACATATTTTTACAGATAGTTGTTGTACATGTCAAAGGGATGAGTAGTTAATCAGTAACTCATGTTTGTTTCAGTCCATTTTTGTTGAAACTAAAATACTTGAGTGAAGAGATCCAGAAACGGATAATTATCATCTTTAGAAGTTTTATCACACTCCAGAATTCCAGCAAGCTCTTAATTTAGCAAGTTTTCACTGAAATCTCAAGGGTTTTTCCTCCCCCGTTGCGGGCTGAGTACATGTTTTTGTGACGTAAATGTGTGGATGGTGGAGCGCAGTCCCCGTGAGCACAAACCGAGGGCCAGATGTAGCTGTTGTCCCGTAAACGGAATTTCTCTGCTGTGCCTGACGGGAGCTGCTCCTACAGCGAATTAGTGCAAGCTCGGTAGACGATACAACGTGCAAAGTGCTGCTGGTGAGGAGTTACAGCTGGGCACAAGGGCCGGGTGGCAAGCTGAAACCAGGGGTGTGGGCCGCTCTGCGGAGCTGTTTCAGGCTTCTTAATTTGTCAATTATGTATTTTCTAGGAGCAACGCTCTAGAAAATACATATTTAGTCTAGGCTCCTTTGGAGTCTTTCTCATCGCTACTGAACTAGTAGACAATCAAAAACACAAGAACAAAACGGGGGTTTGGGCTGTTTTATGTTTGGCTGTTTTCTAGTTTTAGCTTCATCGAAACATGCAGAAGGTTAATTGTCTTAAACTCAGCTAAAATAAACCTGTAATTGATTAATAAATGAAAGTTATGGGAATTAACTTACCTATTATGGTGTTAGGTTTGAAATAGGAAGCTCTAATTCTGTTAAACTTGTGGCAGAGAGCATCATTTATAATACTATACGATTAAGTACTTTGAGTGTTTAGGTAAGGAAGATGCAGGCACTGTAATCTTTCAAAAGGGTTTCAAAACACTAGGTGAGCTGAAGCTAGGATTTCTAGAATCAGTGGCTTTCCTTGGCTGAGGGAATTTTAGGAATCTGTCTCGGAAAGCTGTTTGTGTTGTGACTTCACAGGATGTCAACAGTATGTAGGTATCTTGACTAGAATATATGGGTATATAGAATAAATATAGGAGAGTCTCTAGAATGATTATGGCTGGCCACACTAGCGCAAGTTGTGTGGAAGAGAATACGTGCCTGTATCGGTGTTTCTCAGGCTTCTCACTGTCCACAAGCATTTATTCGGTCACCCAGATCAAATGCTGAGAAGCAACACAAGAGGTTTCCGCGCAATAGAGATGCCTGAAGTAACATTACTGCTGCCAAACCCAGAGGACCTGGACAAATGAATCCAGAAGAAGGGTCTGTGGTGTCAGTTCACCTCTGAAGCAGCCAGTGGCGTGAGGAGCATTAGTGTGGTTCCACATCTGAGCTTCCCAACAGTTAATGGGATAGCTAAGGTGTGGGTGAAATAGCGTGGGCACAACCTGCTTGCAAGACAATTCTCACTTTCCTCTCCCATCAGATATTCCCTGGCATCTGGGAAGTCAAGGTTGTAAACCTGCAGTAGGGCTTTCGTAGTCTTTTCTTAAAACTTACTGAAATGAATAAAATTTTCTACTTATAGGATCTCTAATCTTCGGAATAGTGTTAGTTGTAGCTCTCATCTGTGACGTTCAGAGGAATACGTAAGCTCATCTCAGTTGAAATGAGTGGGACGTGGGCTTGGGGAGAAGGCCACAAAGAACTGCTTGGAATCAGAGTTGCTAGGTGTGGGGTAAGTTGGACACGTTGCAGCTCGCTAGCTCGAGCTTCCCCTTGGTGAAAGAACAATGATGATACTTGATCCATTTGTGAAATACTTTGCGCTCCAGTGATGAGCAGCGTAATAGGAGAGCTAGTCCGTGTTGTTTGGGAATGTCCGGCACCCTTCCTTCACCAAGCAGTAGACCTAAGGGTGGGTGTGTGACCACCCTCGGTATTTGTAATTCAGTGGTTTTGCTCAAGTGGTAGCTGACCGCTGGGGACATGCTGTATACAGTGCACAGGTACGTAGGGTACTGAGCGCCATATGCCCTTTATTTCCTAACTCGGCTCTTTGCCAAGCCATGGTTTGGGTTTTCCCTATGTAAAGTGTTGTTTTCTCCTTGCAAGCTCTGTTGTGGAGGCACTGGTTTTGCCTCCTCCCTTCTGTCATTTTATTTTATGTATCCAGCTTGATAAAGCCGATAACCCGCAAGCAGTGCGCGAGGCGAGTTTCCTGGCATGAGCTGATAAATTGCCAAGATTGTTATCATTCTGTACTACAGAAGCACCCTATTGTATTTGTACACCGTTTGTCTTTGGTTTCATGATGTGCTGAGAAGAAAAAAGCCAGACTTTTCCTTCAAGCGATTTCTTGTGTAACCATTCATACTAGGGGCATGCAGACACCGGGTACTTAAGCCACATTCTTTTCTGCCCTAGCAATACTCGTGAGGGTACTCTCCTTCCCCCCTCCACAGTCTGGTGCACGCGTTGTGTACTCTTGGTTGGAGAATGCTTTCACCCTTGTTCTTGTAACTGTCCAGTTGAGCTGGAGCTATCAAACTTCTTAACTGAAAAATGTGCTTTCTTGTCTTTGTGGGCATGACTTTGCATAAAGGCTGTGGCTTTAAGCTGTTCCAGATGTGTTGGAGCCGCTGCTGACCATCAGATGAATACTGCCAGGGTTTATGCTGTTCAGGAAAAAGCCAGTGGGAAGCATTCTGTGAGCAGAGAGTTTAAGCCAAGTGTTTGCAAGGAGCATCAACAGTTTCAGCTATTTTCATTGTTTTTTTCCTGGAAGAGTTTAGTTTCATCTAGATTCCATGCTTCAAGGAGATTTAATCCTTATGCTGGGTCACCTCAACTAGATTTTTTACAATGAAGGGAAAAGATACTTGTAATTAATTCCAGCACAAACTTAAAAAGAACCATTTCCAAGACTACCTGTATCGCTTTAAGACCTCCTGAATTTCTCAGGTGTCTGGTGTCTCTCACAGGAATTCAGGACTGGCACCAGCTCCAGAGATACAGTTGCCTAGAAAAGTTGAGTAGTGCCCTGAACTTGGCTGCGGCACTTGGTAGATGCCTTGAAAGTCACTTTCCAGCAGGTCATCGCTTACTGCGCTACATACTTCAGAGGCATCGGTGCCCCCAGCGCTTTTCCTAGGCTCTGGTTTCTGGTGGTTTAGACCTTCTAACAAAGGTCCCATTTCTAATCCTCGTGCTCCTCTTGGGACCAATGCCACCTAATGAAACAGCCAACGATGGTCTGAGGCTCTGAATGTGGTTCAACTTTCCTTTGCTTCTTGGGGAGACTTGTTGCAGGTGGGAAGAGGGCCAAGCATAAGAGTTGATCCCCGTCTGAGACCTGACAGAGTGGATCTAGTGGCCAACCCTGCTTCCAATCCCCTGTAGTTAGAGAGCTTTTACTACCCTCCTGTAGCCAGGAATCTTGGGTTTACAGAAGAAAATCTGTCTTGGCTGCTGCCTGAGTGAGCCTGCAGACCAAATCCCTCTGTCCTGCCCTAACAGGGCCAGTTCTGGCGCCCCCTTTGTCATGTGCAAGATAAGAGATTCTGCCCAGCTGACCGACCTTGTGTTTCAGACCTGCTCACAGATAATTTTTTTTTTTTTAAATCAGCATCTCCACTCAAAGCTCTGTTCATTGCCCTCAGTCCATGAGTCATGCGGTCCTCAGTGTTAAATCATGGCTTTGCTTTTTTTTGGGAGATACCCTAATTAACAGTAGAATGAATGCTGAAGCCAAGTAATTAGATTCTCTGCTTGAAGTTTAGTCATCTTTTTTTCCCCTAGGGATGTATTCCTCTCCCCTTTCGTTCTGGCATGCTGTTTGGTGTCTGAGCTTCTTAAAGTTTGTCTGCAGCCATCTTTGCTGCTCAAACACTATTTTTTTCCTTCGTCCTGCAACAATTAGAAACCTTAAGGAGTTAGAAACAACTTCTGTTTGTTCTCTTTTAATTTTCCTCTCCCTGTGTTGTTTTAAAATCCCTTTCCTTAGGGGATATTTAAACTGATTTAGGCATCTGTGAAGATCAGATCACTGAGCCCATGGCAAGCATTCTGTTGGCCATCAAATTGATGAAAAGGGTGAGCAATGCCTGCCCTTACAGCTGGCCCTCCCTCCCTGCACTGCCTCTGTCTTGAGAAAATTACCTTTTTTTACTTTTGTACTTGTTTTACTTTTCTATGAGATGAGTTTTATTTGTGCTAATTACTCTTTTTTTTTTTTCCCAAAACTGCAGATGTTCATATCTGAATTGTCCTGTTTTATCTTGGATATTGAGGAACCTTTTGGTTTTCTATTTGAATGCCATAAAACTGGTTGGGAGGACCTTCCACAACAGAAGTTCAGGGCTTAGCTATTTTATCTGAAGGTTGTGGTGCCAGAGAGCTGGTTGTCACACCACCTATAAGAGCAGCAAGAGGATAGAAATATTAAAGGTGGTTAAAATACCACCCACCAAAGCTTGGACAACTCGCATGGACTGGGTGAGGAAAGCGACCACCTGGAACTTGGTTGCATCTTTACTGAGGAGTGTGCCCACGTGAGGACTTCCAGGTATGGTGTGGTTTCAGCAGAACCGTACCCTGCTCACCCCTATCCTATGGACTGCAAAATACTTCACCACGTTGTTTGCTCAGGTTCTAGGGGGTAGCAGGGTTGTCTGCTGAGTGAATAGTCTGTGGAAATGGATGTTGCTCCTGGAAAAATGACACCTGTGTGACTCGTTCTGAAAATACATTTAATCAGAGTGACTTTAATGAGGGGGGAAATATACACACTACATCTGCCTCAGACACAAGGTAAGCAAAGTGTGTGCCGCTGGGTGTTGTGTAAATGGTCACAGGAGTACTCCAGTACATTTCAGCTGGGGTGTAGTGACTATGTGCCTTAACAGATAAATTTATTCTTTTTTTATTAAGTATCTCTCTGAAAAATTTCAGGCTAACTGAAGTCACATCAGAGGATGCTTTTCTGTGCCAAACCAATCTCTTTGCACGGATGAGGAAAAGGCTAGAAAACTTTAAGCAAATGCCTTCATTTAAAACTTTTTGAACTGAGCAGTAAATGTACAAAAGGAGTTTAAAAGTTTCTTACAATGCTTTCCTGTACAGAATGACCTTCCAAAGCTGCATCTTCATTCTACAGCTTGCTTAATCTAATGTAGTTGTGCACATATATACGTTTCCAGTTCCCCCCCGCCACAGTTTACTGTGTTGGTCAGCGTAGACCTTAGGCCAGAGTCAGACAATGTGTGTGGTGGGTCAACAGGCAGTGGAACCTGGTATGAGGTTGTGGAAGGGCCAACCAGACCTGGGTTGGCATGTCGCCCCCAGTTTTCTGTAGGGTAGCTTTTAGATGTAGAAGTATAGAATTTGGAGCTGCAGGTTTTAATTATTCATGTGTATTGTCTTGATGCGACTGGTTCATTCTGCAGTGATCAAATGCTGTTGTTTGAGATGAGAAATTACCGTGAGTTTATAATGGGGACTTGAGGGAAAGCTTTGAGGTGGTGCTTTGATTTATTTTGGGAACTTGAGTAACTAGACTCAGAGATGGAGAACTGAGGCAGGCAGTGCTGCGTAACCGTGTGGGGCGGTGTAAGTGTTCGTGGGTTACCATCCGGGGTGTGCCCCGCAGCCCTAGCTCCCCAGTCACCCAGCCTGTCCAATTATTGCGGCTTCCGAGCTCTGCGTTTGTGTGGTTTGCACGGAAGCCGTGATGTGGGGAAGGTGCAGGCTCACGTCTCCTCTCAAAATACCTCACGGCATGGATGTGCTGCCCCAGAGCCTCTCTGTGGGGCCACGGTCCTTCAGGAACACAGCTGTGCTTTGTTCCCTGTTAGCATTAGGTCGCTTGTCCAAATAAGAGATTTCTTGTTGTGCGTTTGCTGGAGGAAAGCCTGAGCCTCCATTATTCCTTGCTTACCGCATCTCTCTTGGGACGCAGTGCTATTTGGTGGCCTGTTACACTGCCTGTGTACTCGTCCTCTGTCATATTATCACGTTACAGGCTGACTCAGTTGCTCTGTCCTCAGCAAATATGCTAGGGTTGTGCTCCAGCGTTCCCTGTTGCTCCCAGGTATTCTGTGGGTATTTACAGTCAAGCAAACTTTTTTTGGGATGACATGTGTGGTCATTCTGGAACATGCTTGTCAAAAGCAGTCGTATGTGGCCACAGCAAAGGCCTCATGCTCAACTTGTGCTGTTATGGAGTTGAGATGGCTGAAGGTTCGGCCTGCCATCTTCCAACAAATGAAACAGGCTTTGGGAGACACTGTAGGTAAATATGTGTCATCTTTACGCTGAATTGTTTGTGATAATAAAGGAAGTCAGACAGATCTAACCTTCATGACTTCTGAGCACACAATGCCCCAATACTGTGTGTTTTGAGTTTGAGGGTTTGAAAAAGACATTTTTCTTTAAAAGGCAATCTGCATTATTTGCAGATTTTTTTTAAGTCTATCCTGAAGCTGGGGAGGTCTGAAAATATTGAATTCATCACATAAAAAACATATTTTTCTCTAGGCTTAATACCTTAAAGAGCAGAATCTGGCCAGTTAAATTTGAAGATAACCCTTAGAGACATGCTGAATTATCTGAGGTAAAGGAGAAAATATTTTGCTAAAGGTAAGTGTGGAGATGAGCAGAGATATAGTGCTGTCGTCCTTGTTATGATGGCCGAATGCTGGCAACAGCTTTTATTTTTCCGAAATTCAGAGATAATTCAAATCCCCATGCACCTGAGCTTCTCTGAGAAACCTTAATAGAAGCTGGGGACTGCAAAATGGGTGCGGAGTGTATCGCTCCAGCAAACTCAGTCTGTTGCCACCATCCTTGTTAGAGAGCCCGAGGAAACCTCCCTGTGGGCACCTTGGAACAGCCTGTCTCAAAGCTTCAAGTTTTCTGTACCTGTCAGGTGTGTGATTCCAGCAAGGCAAAATCACATTCTGGGCAAATGGGAGGAGGGAGGGGTGATGGGAGGAAAAATGTCCAGGTCAGTAGCTTTAAGCTAGAAGAAGCAGTAGTAAGCCTTCAGAAGAGATCACTTAGCTATCAGAAGAAGCTGGAGAGCATAGTACATGCACAGCTGTTATTTCAGACTACTCCTTCCTGCCCTGCCTCAGTTTGAGTGATTAAAACTGCTAATACCCAAAGTGTGGGGCAGTCACCAACTGGATAAGGGGCACTGCAGCTTAGCTGGCCCAAGGAAGTTGGATGTAGTTGCTCCTCACTCTTAATCCCCTTCCTTGATGTCTCTGGAGTGATGGTCCCATCAAATCCCGAGTGATGGTCCCATCAAATCCCTGGGGTATGCACAGGACAGCTTTCTTGTCTGCAGTGTCCTTGTTGGAAAGCCTCTGAGTGGTCATTCTGCCATGAAGATTTCATGCCAGCCCCATGTAAGGAGTTCCCCAGCTGCATGTCGAAATGAGCCGGGTACAAGATTTTTTGCCTCTCTCTGTCACTGGGAGTCTGATGCCACAGTTACTGTCAAAGGTTCTCTGCTTCACTTGAGAAATTACTTAAACAGCTATTTTTCTCAAATTTTTTGCTGTCCGTGACATTTGTGGATTTAATTTATTCTTTAGAACATTGTAATTCTATCAGTGAGTTTTTTATTCTCTTTGCAAACTAGAAAGGAGGGGACAGATGATGCCGGGGTTTGCTAAACAGTACTTCAGCATACTTACAGCTACACCCCTGGTCCAAAGCCTGCCCTGACAGCGAGGGACTGAGAGCTGCATCTGTAATGCATATGTTTCATGGCTGCTGGATCTTCTTGTACTGACCAGACTTTTCATATCAGAAATTAAATTTGTCAGAAAACAATTTCCCTTTCAGTTGAACATCTACAGCTGTTGCAAACACTGCTGTGTGCCTGTACCAAAAAATGCCACTTTTTTTCTTCTACAGTTTGAACGGGAAATAATTGTGGTTTCTCAGATCCCACTTTGAAGTGGCGGTTGTTTATAGCTGACTGACTTTAATAACTGTAATTTTATGTGCAGTCCTGCTCCAGCTGTGCACTGGGCACCGTGAGTCACTGTCCAAAAACATCCCTTAGGTTCAAACCCCTCTTAAAAGAGACGGTTCTAAAATTCTCCTGAATATCCTCTGCTCTGTTATCAGGAGTCCCCTTCTGGTCAGGCAGCTCTCGTGTGGCCTCTTTAGATGGATCTCCTGGAGTTCGCGTAGGCGTATCCTACATGTCACGCTCGCAAGCCAGTGCCGGGGACAGAGGAACGGGCTGTCCCTGAGGAGCTGTGACTTGGACAGCGATGGGCATGTGCAGTGATCTCACTCCACAGCACAGCAGACAAACACACACCTCACACGTGGGCTGTTGTGCGAGTTACCAGTGTCACCCTGCACCCTCTCCTGGGGAGCCTTCCCACCTCTGCTGCTCGCCTCCTTTGTGCAGAGCTGTGCGCTGCTTCTGCCTCTGCTCTGCTCCTCCCTGCTGCACCTCCAGCATTTTCCCTAGTAGGTTAATTTGCTATAAACACCAACAGAGAAATCCAGAAATTTCTCAACTTTATCAGAAGAACCCACAGTTATTTAAACTGTATTTAGTATTTAAGTGTGCAAGCCTTGCACTAAACTGTTATAAATCTCACGAGGCTTTATAGATTCCTTTCCACCAGCAGAACTCAAATCAGTTTATTAAACTTCTAAGTATTGCCTGCTGTGGCTATAAAAATAAAGAAACTGAGGCCGAATGGTGGAGTTCACCTCCTGTTGCCAAGTGGCCGGTAAGAAAGCTGGGGAAAAGGAGGTTATCCACTTCCTGCTCTCTTCCCAAGTAGCTATTGCCATGCTGCAAATAAAGTTTAAATACTTAAATATTTTTTTTAAGTTCCTTTAAAATAATTATGATAAGTGCCGCCTTATTTCATACGTTTCCTGCCCACATAGCGTATTTACATATTGCATGTAGTTGGAAGGTATTATTAGAGATCCCTGTTCAGGCACCTGAGTCATAGCACCTTTAACTTGCCACCATAAATAGGCATGTTTGAGACTGCTTGTGACGTGATGCCTCAGCCTGTGCATCGAAGGCTCTGTCTCCCACTGATAACTAGGGCAGACCTCAGACTTTTCAGGGCAGACCTGTAGACTTTTCTACAGCAAAACCCCGTTTGTCTGTTTGCCGGCAGGTGTTTGCACAGGCTTGGGATCAGAGCCTGACCCATAGCCTGTTGCTGGCCTCATCAGGTAGGATGAAGATCACCTTCAGGTCAAATCACCCATGAGACATCCCCTAAGTGTGGTGGGTCCCAGGGGATCGGTCACTGTGGTGCCAACACAACTGTCCACCCTGCCTGCCTGTCCGTGTCAGCAAAGCTGGAGGCCAAGTGCTAGTGCTCTGGGAGATTGCAAAGCACTAGGTCTGTGCAAACCAGCTGCCCAAAGGCAGAAGTTGGGCACTTCAGTCCAATTTTCTTATGTGCTGAGGCATGTAGGAGGTGGGGAAAGACCTGTGTGAAGGTATCTCAAACAGCCGGGTCTGCAAATGGACTCTGGAGTGCTACTGTCTGTACTAATATGTAGTTGAATTTGCAAATACCCAAGAAATGTCAAGTCTCCCTTGCCTAAGTTGGGAATGTGGCCCCGGTGTTATGTGGGTTATCTGATGCTTTTGGAGGTCCTTGACTGTATGTGTGTGAATTGTACCTAGTCAGTAGGACCCGTTCTCCCCTTGGATCAGACTTCCGTGAATCCACTGTGCAACCCTGAACGATACGTGCAGTACGTGTTTCCAGAAGTGTTAGAATGCCCTCAGTGGAGGCACAGTATAGGCACTGTAGTCCCTGTGTGCCTTGGAGTCCCAGCTCTCTGGTAAGCCTGAGTGGGTTTACTTGCACGGTGGTTCCAGCCACTGTTGGGCACGCAGAAGTCCTGGGAAAACACAGATAATCATCCAGCTGGACAGAAGCTCTGAGAGCAGAAGAGGTGATTTTTTTTTTTCTTCTCTTCTCTAGGGGATGCTGAGTATATTTGGCCTGTAAGTGCACCCCTGCATCTGCTTTGGTTAAAAAGTCAGTCTCATCTATTTTGCTGGGTGATGGGAAATTTTATAGCTCATCAGATCTGACCCAGTTGTTGAGACTGCGAAGAAGTGTTTGCTGTGGTCTCCAAGGGATCAGCAGCAGCCCTGGAAGGTGGCCGAACTTGGGCTCTGTCTTTTGACAGAGAGCCATCTGACCACGGTACAGAGCAGGATGTGGTTTCTCAAGCAGAAGAGCCATGTTCTTGCAGGAGGCTACGGGCAGAGGGAATTTTAATTTTAGTTATTGAACATGGAATTGTTTATCTGTTTATTCAGCCCTTAAAAGGGGAGGAGAGCATGGTCATTCTGTGCGATCCTTTGTTGGAAGCATTGTAATAGCCCAAGTTGTCCTTCAAACAGCCAAGTGGCACAGTGTGCGAGACTTTGAAAAATTAAACAGACCTTACATGTGGAACTGGCCTGACCTCATGCCACTGTCTCCAACACTGCATGTGGAAATCTTAGGACTTTTGCACCATTAGTACAATCTTCACTGGGTCTCAAATGATGGGTTTTGGTTGGATGTGGGGTGTTTTTGTTTTGTTTTGGTTGGTTTTTTTTTTTCAGATTAGCAATCTATATGACAAATGATATCACAGAATTCTGTCTAGCGAAAACTGATGCCAACATTTTAAAATATCTACCAAATCCTCTTCCCATTAAAACAGTCTTGTTAAAGTTGTCTGCTCCAAACAGAAAGATGTTTTACTGAATTCTTGGTTATGTGGTTTTCCTCCTCAGATTTCTGTGAAAGCATGTGTTTTACAAGGCATATTGAAGTTGTCTCATGGGCAAAAACGTAAAGAAGCAGCACATCATTTTCTTGAAATCCCCTGTAAAATGACTAGCTGTGTTGCCTTAACCATGCAGATGGTTTTTAGAGGCATAAGAGTAAAGAAGGGTTTTGCAGACACTCCAAGCCTGGGGCTTGGGAAGATCTGAGCTGTGCCTGTAGCTCTTCAGTTGCCCATCAAGAAGTAACCCAAATGTGCTTTCCATGCCTCGCTTTTCCTATTTAGGACACAATGGCTGTGTAAAGCAGCTAGGTTCTGCTAATGAAAAGTATAACACAAGGTCCACATGTTGCTGGGTTGACTTCTGAGGTCTAGCCATACCTACTGTTGTGATACGTAGACCGGGTTCGTGCTCCTGGGAAGAGTTCACTGCAGTACTTCAGGGTGTGAAGTTTCCCTCTTGCACTGGCTCCGTATCATGCTCTTTCTCCTTAATGCTGCCAATACATGGAAGTAAGAACAAGCTCTCGTGTTCCTTGTCTTAATTCCCTGCCTGGTTGTTTGAGGTGAATCATTAACCAAGCACTTGAGTCTGGCAAAGCAAAAATGTTTGCTGAGTGCCTTTTGCAGACTCCATGGAGCCTTGGACATCTGCAGGAGGAATGCCTTCCCCCTCCCACAGGAACAAAAGCACCACCGAGTCCTTCTGCTCGTCACCATGCTTTAACCAGACCTTGCACTTCCAGTACATTTGTATACTAAAATGTGTATATAGATATTTTGAAGTTCTGGTGTTGCTTTTGCTTTGGAGTTGAGGAAAGGACATGTCCTGTGGAAAGGAGTTAAGAGGTATGTCAACTTTTCCTTCAATTTGTCCTTCATAGCCTACTATAGAGTTTTTGGGTAAAAGGAATAATAATCCTTTTCCTAGCAGCAGCTAATGAACTGAAACTGTCCTCTAGCGTGATGGTGACATGCTAGCTTTCCGTAGATGGAAAATAACTTCTGAGGTCCCACAGAAAAGGACTGCATAGACTGCTGAAGGTCATGGACAAGATACCCTTCTGTGAAAGGTGGGGTGGTTTTGTCTGGTGGCTGCTTCACGTGTGTATTTCCTCCACAGATCTTCCTGCTCACCTTGAAACCATTGCCTTGGTATGCCGGGCTGTAAATCCCAAGCGGCAGTGATGAAGGAACAACTTGGTCTAGATAAACTCTACTTAAAATGCTTATTCAGCTGAAGGTTGATTGGCTTTGTCCTTTCTCCATGAGCCAAGACTGAAGAATTACTGAAATTATCAGGCGGGTGAGTGCTTTCATTGTAAACCTGTAAATCCCCTTAACCCCCATTTGTCAGTGCTGAATGGGAGCCCTGTGAGCCCTCCTTCTCGTAGGCCATCAGTCCTGTTCATGCCACAGATACAATGCAAATACTGATTTCTCCTTTTTAAATGGAGGAGCATTTATTTGTCAGTTCTCAAACCGCATTTCCATGATATAAGAAGAGTTGTCGGGATAATTAACTAATACAGTTACAACTGCATCAGTTGGAACAGATGTTCTTGTCTGCGCTTTTAAAGTGAATGGCCTTGATTTCGCGGCAGTCAGTGAGGTGCCACCTGAATGGGAGAGTTTGGATGCACGGAGCTGTTTGCAGAATAAGGGTCTGTGTTTGTATTTTTTCCAGAAAGCCTTGCTGTACTGCACACGAACCCCATACGGACAGTTTTACTGACACTGAACATTCGGGCCTTCATTGTTAGCAGATGTCAGCAAGGGGGTTGTTCGACATTAACTCTTCCAGCTGTGCCCCTACTATAATTGTCCTGATGTATATGGTCACAGTACGTTTTCTGCAGCATCCCTTTGCCTGCTCAGCACTTGTGGTGCTGAGATCGAAGCTGGGCCGTGTGGCAGACAGGGCTGTGGTGCATCGGACCCCCGCTTGGGCTGTCCCAGGGACCAGCCGGCCAAGGACCGGCAGCGCCTGGCTGGTGAGACAGAGGCGCTGGATGTCCTCAGCCACCAGTGGGAACTGCTGCTCTTCATGGCTCTCTGAGGGTGGGCGAATGCAGTCGTTTCACAAGGAGCGTGAGTCAGTGTTTCCTCAACTCTTATCAGCTATAAAATTGGCACAGAATTTTGGGCTTGTTTCACATTGAAATCCAATCAAATTTTGAAAAATATGAAGATGTCAGATGGGAATGCTGGTCTCTCCAGCCCACCCTTGGCTCCATACCTTCACCATCCAGCCATGGAGGGGCTGTGCAAGTATAACTGGCTGAGGTAGGTTATGGGTGAGCAAAAGGTGTTGCCGGCTGGCAGAAAGCAAACCCCTTTCTTGCTTTCCTCACCTCTTCTTCCACTTCTGCAAGTCCAGGTGTCCACTCCTAGCCAGTCCTATTCCCCATCCCTTTCTGTCTTCCCTCCCCTTTCCTCTGCCTCTGCTAGCTCTCAAAGGCAGGGCCATTTTGAAACAAATATCTATCTCTTTTTGTCTCTTCTCTGCCAGTCTTTCCTCTTTCCAGGGCTCCAGGCCATGTCTCTTCCTTGTACCCAAGCTCCTTGGGGTTTAGTTATGCCTCTTGCTGCAGTAGGTCTGTGTCTGACCTCCTCCTTCACAGCTCAAAGCGAGCCATGTTCCTGCAGCTCTGCAGGAGATAAAGGACCTCTTAGGAGGTAACTTCTATTCTCAAAAGCCATTTACTGAGCCCTTAACTACAATTTTTTCTTGTTCTGTAATTGGGCCAAAACTGGGTAGATTTTAATAGGGATAGACACATTTCTACCGCAAAGGTCACCTCTCTGCCAAATTTCAAAATTCCCCTTCTGAAGCTAGAGATCTCATATAAAAGATTGTCTGGATTTATTTAATGCATGCCAAGCAATATATTTTCACTTTAATAATATTCCTGGAAATGGCTGAACTGTTTTGGCTAAAGGAGATGCCAAATTGTTTGGAATCAAATTCTCAGTGCTAAAATTTGGCAAAGTTGAGTAACGTGCCATTTTCTGCAGTTGACACTGGAGAAGGAGGAAGAGGAGGTGGGGCTGCTGGTTGAAAAACTAGCTCCAACCAACAAGTGTTCCTTTTAAGAAACTGTCAGCTTGAAGCTAGCGAGGAATCCCTGTGCTTGTATGCCCGGTGCACCGTGCGGTTGTTACCTTCTTAAATAGCGAACGTGGCAATCCACAAGCCTCAGTGCTGCCTCCAGCTACCTTGAACGGCTTAACTCTGCCCTTTAAGCCATCCTGGCTGCTGCTCTCTGCCTATATCACTCCTGGGCTTAAGGCTGCATCTATATGTGGAATCTATAGGTGTGTATTGGAGTTTGGCCCTGAAGTCATCTGTATTGCCACTTTGGGGCTCATTTCCAGCCTGGGAAGTACATCTGCAGAACCTCTTTGTGCCAGACAAGCATGTCCCCATGGCTGTTTCACAACGTAGTTATCTTTTGGGGGTTAAAGCCTTTTCAGGGTTGTGATGTGAACGAGGACAAGGCTTGTTCTTTCTTCTCTCCTCTATGCCCTGACTGCTTCCTCTGGTTTTAGAACCCAAGGCTCCGTGACATACAGCTCCTGTTCTCCTTCCTGGGTACATATAATGCTTTGGTACATCAATGGATTGTGAAATGCACTGGTACCCTTTACCAAATTAGTGTTGTCACAGAAAGTAGAGATTTCTTGATATTTCATACTAAATTCTAAAATTTCTTGGTACTTCATTTTAAAATGAATAAATAAATGACTGAACAACAAAAAAATCAGTTATACTCTTAAAAAAACCCGGTGTGCCTACTGACCTCAGCACCCAAGCTGGATTATCGTGCCCTTTCCAAGCTTGTGCTGTGCAAGTCCTTTCCATAACTTCTCTTGGCACTCAGCAGTTTTCTCAAACGATACTGGTACCATAGCATGGGCCCAGCACTTTTATTAGCTGCAGAGCTGTGAATATCTCCCTTTATGCATACAGCGCTTGCACGCTGTGGCTTTGGGCTAATAATAGCCTCTAAAGACGGTTTCAGAAGTTGCTTACCTTTCCCCAGGGAATGGGACATGTCTTTTTGATTTCGTACCTTTAGATATGCAACCCACTCATGAGCTTGGCTGCATAGCGAATGCAGCGTGAGTGTCATCCTTGCTTATAGCTCTTTCTTCTTCCTTTATATTCTGCTTTGCCTCTTGGGTCATTTCCTGCCTGTTTTCTCAAACGCTGGTGATTTCAGTGTAATAGTCTGTCTATCCACACCTCGTAACCGAAGTAAGGCAGCTGCTGTGCTAGGTAGCCCAAACTGTCCCTGCCATGGCTTTGGTAGCAGAAAGAAGCTGTTTCAGGAGAGCACAGGCGTCCTGAGCGTGCCTCTGGACTTCATGTGCACAAGGGCCGCTCAGAGAAGCCCCTTGACCCTGTGCCGTCCCTGCGACTCTGACTGATAACAGTGAGTGCAGTTTGTATCGGGGTTTTGTTCTCCACTCTGGAGAGAAACATTAAACTGCAGAATGACTAAGTGCCTTTTCAAAGGCCACATAATGAATCAGTGAATGAACAACAGCCCCCAGCAGCCCCAGCCCCCCCGTCTCTCTGCAGAACAATGCTTCGTTCCCTGTATCAAGACCTGCGCATAGTATATGTTGCATACAGAATTATGTATTTCAAAAGAAATTTGGCTATTAATATTTATATTGCAGCGATACCACTGCCCTCTGGGCTCTGTAAATAGCAGCACCACAACAATGTGAATTATTCCTTTTATGCAAAACCCTGGCCAGTGAAATAGCTTGTCAATGCAAAATAAAATTGCCGCACAAAAGTTTGACAGCTACATTCATTATATATGTCAGTCAAAGGATCCTAAAGGCTTTATTGTCACTGCGCACTGTCTGAACAATCTGCTAGCCCAATATGCCACAGAGTTATTTTCTCACTACTCCTTTCATTTAAAAAATAGCCACCAATAACTTTTGTCAAACAGTCTGAGAAAACTGCACGAACAGCGAAGAAATCTTAGATTTTTTCTTGGGTGTCTGTGGGCTGGAGGCGTTCCAGGCTTCACTTGCAGCGCTAACATAGCACAGCGCTTGCGGTGGAGGGGATCTGATCAGCAATGCAGGACACACGGATTAAATTACTGCCCAAACCCCGGGGCAGGCTGAGGCTGTGAAGATGGCACGGCGAGTTAGAAAGGAAAAGTTACGCTGAAGAGAAGTGAATTTAACCACTTAACCTGCTTTTTGTCTGCTTTTGCCAGGTATCAGATACCCAGGCTTCGCTGTCCCAGGTGTCCCCCGCAGTTAGGACCCACCTTCTGGAAAGTCCCAGGGTATGTTTCGAAACGTGGGTTGTGATGAGGTCTTGCTCTCAGCAGGCTGGCCCGCAACTCGGGGCAGAGTTTTCTGCTTGATTTCCTGTTTCCAGCACGCTCTCCTCGCTCAGCGTGTCAAAAAGCAACATCGGTTATCTCTTAATTGGTTGTAACTGGGCGCAGGGGGGTGGACGAGAGCGGGACCGTTTCCCCAGGAGGTGAAAACCAGCCGCGGGTGCCCCCGCAGCGGTGCTGCTCCCCGGGCCGCCCCCGCAGCGGTGCTGCTCCCCGGGCCGCCCCGCTGCCCTGCGGGAGGGAAGCCCCGGGGCCGGCCGCCTTGGTTTCCGCCAGTTCCCGGGGCACAGGCGCCGGCTG